>CM064528.1:19237467-19352467 GCA_032716605.1 Paralithodes platypus | reverse complement strand
CCCTACGCATTATCTCCCTTCCTACGCATTATCTCCCTCCCTACGCATTATCTCCCTCCCTACGCATTATCTCCCTTCCTACGCATTATCTCCCTCCCTACGCATTATCTCCCTCCCTACGCATTATCTCCCTTCCTACGCATTATCTCCCTCCCTACGCATTATCTCCCTTCCTACGCATTATCTCCCTTCCTACGCATTATCTCCCTCCCTACGCATTATCTCCCTCCCTACGCATTATCTCCCTTCCTACGCATTATCTCCCTCCCTACGCATTATCTCCCTTCCTACGCATTATCTCCCTCCCTACGCATTATCTCCCTTCCTACGCATTATCTCCCTCCCTACGCATTATCTCCCTTCCTACGCATTATCTCCCTCCCTACGCATTATCTCCCTCCCTACGCATTATCTCCCTCCCTACGCATTATCTCCCTCCCTACGCATTTCCCCTCATTCCTTACCTAATTCTTTGTCTAATTCTCCCACTCCTTCCCTCCCTCCCTCTCTCATTTCTTCCCTCCTTTATTCCCCTCACTTCCTCCCCACATTTTCTCCACTCCCAACCTTTCACCTCACTTCCTCCCTACCCCTTTCCCCTCCCTCCCTCCCTACTTCTTTCACCACACTCCATCCCTACTTCTCTCCCCCCACCCCCTATCTTTCCCCTCAATCCCTCCCTACCCCTTTCCCCTCACTCTCTAACTTTCCACTCACTCCTCAAGCTCCCCTCCCCCTCTCTACCCATCCCGTGACCCCCTTCACCTCTTTTGTACACACCACACCCTCTTCTCTATATCTCCAACACTCCTATCCCACACCTCTCTCACCTAACTCTCCTACCACACCTCTACCCCTCCCAACCTCTCTCTCGTAACACATCTCTACCCCCACACCTCTCGTCCTCCCATCCCTCTCGTCCTACCCCTCCCCAATACGCCCTCCATATTACACCTAAACTCAGTCCCGCCTACCATGCTGTATGACACCTCCCCTACCCTCCCTCCCTCCCTCCCCCCCTCTCTCTCTTTCTCCCTCCTTGCTTCCCTGCGCGCCCCCTTTATATACCGTCTTCCCAGGAACCATGTGCAATCCCACTCGTGACGGAGACACACAGACACCTCCCTCGTCTGTCTCAGCCTCTTAGTAGCCCACACACCCACCACTGAGCCAGAGATAGCACCGGGAGAAGGCGAAGCAGAAGGCGGTGACGAAGAAGAAGAAGAAGAAGCAGCAATAATAACAGCAGAAGGCAGTGACAAAACAGCACCCTCAGCAGCAGGTTTTGACGAAGAAGAAGCAGCACCAACAGCAGCAGAAGGCGGTGACAAAACAGCACCCTTAGCAGCAGAAGGCGGTGACGAAGAAGAAGAAACAGCACCAACAGCAGCAGAAGGCGGTGACGAAGAAGAAGAAGAAACATCAACAGCAGAAGGCCAAGGAAAGCAAGCACCAGCAGAAGGCAACAGACAAGACGCCGACGAAGGAGGACCTGCAGTGCGGAGACCACTTCGCTATGGTGTCATCAGTCAGGAGAACCACCAGCTCTGCTCCCCTGCAGGTTAGTCAGTGCTTCTAGGTCGCCAGGTTAACTCCTTCTGTACCGGCGCCGTCTTTTTAACTTTGTTCTGGCTACTATTAGAGGATTTTATTCAGTTTAGAAAAGTCCTCAACAACTACGCGACTTCGAATGATCTCACTTAACCCTTTTCACTACTACAAACCCTAAAATGGCATTTTTTTTCTTCTAAATATAGCAGGAATAAAACACTAAAAAGACGTGGCCGCTACAGAAGGGGTTGCGATAGACAACATATTGGAGCTATGTTTGCATTTCCCCCGGACTCTAGTTTGAAAGGGAGATTATTGAAAGTGGTTATTGTTAGAGGAAGTGAATTTAGAAACTGGCAGGCTTATAACGCTGAAGTAATTGTCAGAAATAATGATCGCGTGACTAACTTTTCAAATACGTATCACACTTGTTTCCTCTTAGGAGTACAGTGGCCTTCAAAAATTCTGAAGTTATTTACTGGCAAGAGAATCATGCAGGGTAATTAACGAAATATGAGATAAAGGTGGTGTCACACAAGCGATTTTTCCGTCAATGTGTTCGGGCAATTTTAGTCTTGCATTTTTTTTTTTTTTTTTTTTTGGTCTATGAGGATGAGGGAGACAAAAGGCAAAACTGCCTGTGACGAGTGTCTCGCCCAGAATTGAAAGAGTGACAGGGCCAAAATCAAGGAACGTTCGAGCCAAAATGCCTGGACACACAGAGTTTGAAGCAATTTAAGTCATAACGTATGTTCCGTAAGAATTAAACTACCTAACATAATCTACCTTCGATCTAGTTTCCGATGCCTGTGCGAAAGAGCCTCAAAATAATGGAGTATAGTAATAAATCGTCTCCCATACTGGAAGGGTTAATTACATGGTGCTAGGCCTGGTCGATGATCCTTTAAGGGGGGGGGGGGGGGGATGGGCCGTTTTCTGGGCCCCCTTCTTCCTCGTGTATAGCCCCATTAGTTTTCAGATTTTAAGACGTTCGGCGCATTAGTTCGGCGATTTTAAGAGCTTTCGTCTCATTTCTTCGTCAATATCAAGACCAATCGTCCCATTTAGGTATCGATTTGTTTCCTGGCGAGCGATAGCAAGCCTGTAATTTAAGAAGAATTGGCCTTCGGCCAGGATATTTTCTACCGAAAAATTTACAAATTAATCTTGCAGGGGATATCGGGGGGGTTTTAAAAGCTTGTTAGAGGTCTAGGGAGCATACTAGAATCCTCCTTTAAGGAGAGATGGGTTGTTTTTCTAGACCCCCTTCTCCCTCATGTTTAGCCCCATTAGTTTTCAGATTTGTATATGTTTACCCCATTAGTTTGTTGATTTTAAAACCTTTCGCCCCATTTCTTTGTCAATATTAACACATTTCGTGCTATTTAGGTGTCGATTTCTTTTCCTGGCGAACGTTAGTGAGCCTGTAATTTTGGAAGAACCGGCCTCCGGCCGGAACATTTATCTACCGAAAAATTTACAAATTCATCTAGAACGGAGATGTAATGGATGTTTGTTATAGTTTGATGGAGGTCTAGGAAGGAAACTAGACAAATAATGAGTAATTGAAAAAAGTCGAGGGAAAAGTGAACCAGGTGATGAGTCAATATCTCGCTAGCATATAACAAACAGGTTATAGGCTCCTTAACGTCTTCAAGGTTGGTGTGATCACAGGCGCCATTTTTGTATGACCAATATAATCACACCCGTCCAAACGAATGTACCTCTATTTGTGAAAGTAACCTGGACGATACCGTACATTAGCAAATATCAACACTCGAGCTATTTTTCTACCTGTAACAAACTACTGAACAGTTTAAGTTATGTGAAATTAATAAGAATTTTGATATTGTAAGCTATTTAACTTAAGAATATAGACCGATTACTTATCTAATTTCATATAACTTATTAAGTTATATGAAATTAATCCGAAATTTGATATTTTTATCTATTTAACTTAAGGGGAGATTTCCACCTGAGGGATTTTTTTTCTGGACCCCTTTCTCCCTCATGCTTAGCCCCATTGCTTTTGAGATTTTAAGACGTTCGCCCTAAGTAGTTTGGACATTTAAGACATTTTGCCCCATTTCTGTCAATTTTAAGCCCTTTCGTGCCATTAAGGTGTCGATTTTTTCCTGGCGAGCGATAGCGAGCCTGTAATTTAAGAGCAACCGGCCTCCGGCCTGGACATTTTCTACCGAAAAATGTACAAATTTATCTTGAAAGGGGGTCTAGGGGATGTAATTTTAAGCTTGATGAAAACGTAGGGAACAAACTAAATACCTCCCCTTAAGAACATAGAGACGGATTAATGAACGAAAATAATAGAATGTCTTTGAATGTCTGTTTGTAATGCTAATAATAGAATGTCTTTTGAATGTCTGTTTGTAATGATAATAATAGAATGTCTTTGAATGTCTGTTTGTAATGATAATGAGCAAAAGTGCTTAATATCACGCTAACTCGCTGCCGCCATTACGCGCTTTTAAGGGGAGACGAGTCGCTTTTCTAGACCACCTTCTCCCTCATCTTTAGACCCATTAGTTTGGAGATTTTATGAACTTTCGCCCCATTTCTGTCAATTTTAAGACCTTTCCTGTCAATTAGGTCTCTATTTTTTCCTGGCGAGCGATTGCAAGCCTGTAATTTTAGAGGAATTGGCCTTCGGCCAGGAAATTTTTCTACCGAAAAATGTACACATTTATCTTGAAAGGGGGTCTAGGGGCCTTCATATTAAGCTTGATGGAGTCTAGCGAGGAAACTAGAAAAATAATAAATAAATATTTTTTTTTACAAAAAGTGAAGGATTAAGGGAGGATGAGTGCATTTATTTCCTTATTTATGTATTTTGTTATAATTTGTTAAGTTTCCTCCCTAGACCTCCTTCAAGCTTAACCCCCCCCCCCCTCCCCGACCCTCCTTCAAGATAAATTTGTAAATTTTTCGATAGAAAAAACAGCCTCCGTCTGGCCGCCCGACAGGAAAAAATCGACACCTAAATGACACGAAAACTTTAATATTGACAAAGAAATGGGGCGAAAAGTCTTAAATTCGGCAAACTAATGGGCCAAACGTCATCAAATCTGAAACCTAATGGGGCTAAGCATGAGGGAGAAGTGGGTCTAGAAAAACTACTCATCTCCCTTAATATTCTATCGCTGTTGAAAATACTTTTTTCCGACCCATAACCGAACCACAAAATCTAATCATCGATAAATATTCTATACACGCAAATAAAAAGAATTTCATGTACAGACGTGGCCAGGATTGTCTGCATAATTGTGAAGGAATGATTACGATACAACGATATATAAGTATACGATGACCATTTTCTTTAATTTAATTCTAGCTAATATTAGACGATTTTTAGCAGATTAGTAAAGCCCCGTGAGAATTCTAAAAGGCTATTACTATCTTACTTACCTTTCTGGCTCCCCAAGGCTTTCCTAAGCTGAATGAAATGTCTTAATAATAGTCATAAAACAAACGCAAGAACGCCGTGGTACACTGGAGATATAGTTAAGCCGACACCACACAAACAAGTTCATTGGCTTCATATATCGGAGCCTTGAATCCAAAACAAATTAGCATAATATTTTGATTGATTTGCTGTTTTTATGCTTATTAAATTTGAATGTACACGATTAGGAGCTCTAAAATGCAAAGTATAGTCATGATGAACGCGAAAATTGAGCCACTTTTTTACTCTGATACTGTGGCTCTGCTACATCCGCCGCTAAAGTGTTCCTGTGACACCAGTTTAAAATACCCATTCCCCAGATTCACCTCCAGCATACAGGAACATTTCTGTATTCACCAATCATACATACACAGTACATTCATACATACATACATTGACAACACTGCTACACACACACACACACACACACACACCACTGCTACACGTACCAACCTTGATATACCTGGCATTATGGATAATAAGTAGCCCCCCCCCCCCTGTAAACACCCACCCCAACCAGTATAATATATCTCACTCACTCATCACCTTCCCTTGATGGACCTGTTACCTGGGACGCGGTGATTGAGGGTTTGGGGGACGGGTCTTCACGAGGTTACCAGGCCAGGTATACTGTAGCTCGGCCAGGTATAATACAGCTACTCAAAAATGGCCGTGTGCAGTCGCGGTCAATAATTCGGATACCCTATACATACATACAATTTTAAGACTGAGTGCTTCACACATAGGTGCAGTTTCAGTCTCTTGTCCTAATGGCGGCGTTCCAGGCAACCCTGTTAAGGGCTGCTTCACTTGTTAAGTTTTTTGGATTTGAGATCGGCACGTATAGTCCGATCCCAGGTCTTCCTCGGTCCACCCCTTGGTGAAGCTCCCTCTACATTCACAGACCTGCATCTTTTCACCCAATTTTGCTCATCCATTCTCTCCACATGCCCATACCATCCTAGTCTACTTGTACGCATCTCCTCGTTAATACTCTTTATACCTAAACGTCCAAATTGTCATCATATTCTAGTTACCATTAGACGATATTCTTTATCTTGTAATTTACCTCTAGGACTATACTGTAAGGGGTAAATACGATCTCAATAAACCCTCGGAATAACATAGGTCCTTTTTAAGCTACATAAAATCGTCTAATTATAGCCAAAATCAAAGGCAAAAAGGCGTCATCATGCTGAAGGGGTTAAATGAACCTAAATGCAAATATCAGGAAAGGAATTAGTAAGATGATTCAATGCACTGCAATTGTAGCTCTAGTGATTCTAACATTGCATATACAGTATTTTCCTTGAAATTGATACATACATGTATTGCATACCTGTGACATGGAAATTGAAAGTTATTAAAAGTCGCGCATAGTCAATCATAAATATTCGCGGGCCCAATGTTTTTCCTTATGTAAATACAAGCATGGAAGTTGAAACATGTATGTGTTTGGTATACAATAGATAAACACAAATGGTAAAGTCACTAGCAAAACTTCGTGGAAATCAAATGATCTAAGGAATACAAATATAGCCATTGAAACTGATCTATAGATGGATTTTCATTTGAACTAGACAACACATACGAGTTTATAATTATTTAATAGCTGTAAAGTTACGGATTAATAAAATCGCTGAGATTTTAACTGTATGTTGACAAACTTAACTCCTTGAGGATCATGACGCGTTTTGGTAGTCTATTCTGGCTATCATTAGACGATTTTTTACAGCTTAGGAAAATCTGTGAGAGTTAAAATTAATGTAAAGACTATCTCAACTCAACCCTAGACTTCCATAGGTGAACTTTGGAACTCTGCTGAACTCTGGAACTCTCTCCCAGAATCAGTCTTTTCCTCTTCCTATGACTTATATTGATTCAAACTCTGTGTGTCCAAGTATTTTGGCTCAAACGTCCCCGGATTTTGGCCCTGTCAGTCTTTCAACTCTGGGGGAGGCACTCGATACAGACAGTTCTGCCTTTTGTCTCCCACACTCACATAAAAAACATATTTATATGTACTAATATACCCTTAATAGTCTGCATAAAATCGTCTAATAATATGCATAATATAATTATGAAAGAAATGCGTATTAGATCCTCAGAGGGTTAATTGTTTCACGATTATTATGATCGACGCCGGTATCAAAGGGAGTACAAAGGGAGTACAAAGGAAATCAAGCAACAACAGATCTAGTGACCCTTCTAGGTTGCTTGTCCTCCAAAATACTGAGGATCAAGTGTCCAAACAGTGGTTTAGAGTGGGTAAGGGAACATTGGAAAGGGAATTACTGCCCTGGAACTAATGTCCGTGGCAGGATTAGGAAGTTAGTAGGAGACAGATGGGTTAGTAACTGAGGGGGGGATAAAATAAAGTTATTCATTTACAAACGCAGTCAGTCGCGGGTTTGATGCGAGATATTTGTCTAGGCGGAGTTTAAATGAATCAACGGTGATGCAGTCTATAACGTTACGGGGAAGCCCATTCCACAAGTTGACAACTCGATTGAAGAAGAAATTCTTAGATTCGTGTGAGTTAAAAGATTTACCAATAATTTTGCAACCGTTTCCCCGCGTGTAATTAGATTGGTCGATAGTGAAGTACTTACTAGAGTTCATATTGTCGATGCCTTTGATGATTTTGAACACTTGAATTAAGTCACCTCTTAATCTGCGCTGGGTTAAAGGAAATAGATTTAATTCTCTAAGACGCTCTTCGTATGGTTTGTTCTTTAGGCTAGGTATCATTTTGGTAACTCTACGTTGAACTCGTTCTAGCTTGTTTATATCTTTTTGGTAATAAGGGCACCAGGATTGAACGCAGTATTCCAGAAGAGGGCGGACTAAGGAATTGTAAAGGGTTAGGATAACTTCTTTGGATTTATGCTCAAATGACCTGCCTATAAAGCCAATTATTTTGTTTGCCTTCTTAACAACTTCTGAACATTGTTGACTCGGTTTTAGGTTACTCGATATTGTTACTCCCAGATCGGTTTCTCTGTTTACATTCTTAAGCTGAGTGCCATTCATCGAATAGTTTGCTTTCTCATTTAGGTATCCGATATGTAGTACTTTACATTTATCCGCATTGAAACTCATTTGCCAAATTTGGGCCCAACATGACAATTTATCTAGATTGTGTTGCATATCGTCAACTTGTTCTTTTGAGAGTACGCTATTTGCAATTTTTGTATCGTCAGCAAATTTTGAGATTGTACAGGTGAGACCCTCATCTATGTCGTTGATGTAAATTAGAAAGAGAATTGGTCCTAGTACCGATCCCTGGGGTACCCCGCTACTTACATTGGTCCATTTAGATGCCTTACCGTTTATGACTACTCTTTGCTTTCTGTCGCTGAGCCAATTTTCTATCCATTTCAACACACCGTCTTGTATTCCATGCGCTTTTAGTTTTAGCAGTAAACGTTTGTGGGGAACTTTGTCAAAGGCCTTTTGAAAATCAAGGTATATAATATCTACAGCTTTACTCTCATCGTAGAGGTTGAGGATATCGTGGAAGAAGTCTAAGAGGTTTGTTAAACAGGAACGTTTTTTACGAAAGCCGTGTTGAGTATCTTTAAGTATGTTATTTTCCTCTAAGTGATTTACGAGTCGGTCTCGTATGACCGTTTCTAGCATTTTACATACAACTGAGGTTAAGCTAATTGGACGATAGTTACTGGGTAGGGATTTGCTGCCTTTTTTGAATATCGGTGTTACGTTGGCTAGCTTCCACTGATCGGGCATAGTTCCAGACTGCAAGGATTTATTGAATAGTAATGTCAGTGGTTTGGAGAGCTCATCCTTAGCTTCCTTTAGAACTCTAGGCGAGATTGTATCAGGTCCAGGCGTTTTATTTACCTTGAGTTTATCTAAACAATTCAATACTTCTCTCTCTGTAACGGTGATATTGCTTAGAACATCTGAATTATCAATCTGAATCGGCGATGGTGTAGGGATATCACTGAGGTCTTCTGTTGTAAAAACTGATGCAAAGAAGGTATTGATGGCATTACTCATTTGTACTTCGTCTTTGGTGTATTCTCCATTTTCATCGACTAACGGTCCAACAGTTGAAGTAACTACTTTTTTTCTTTCTGATATAACTATAGAATTCTTTCGGGTTTGTTTTACTTTGATTCGCAATATGTAACTCTAAGGTCTTTTTACTTTGCTTAATTAACTTTTTGGCTTTGCGTCGTAGCTCTACAAATTTCAGCCGTTCTTCGTCATTTTGTGAGGATTTTAATCTATCATTAGCAAATTTTTTAGCAAGCAGGCAGTTTGAAATATCTTTATTCCACCATTTGGGCTTATTATTATGGCCTGGACGCCGTATTTTCGATGGTATGCAGTCTTGCACTGCTTTTAGGTAAGTGGCTTCGAATAACTTCCAAGATGTATTTATGTCGTTATTGTGAATTAAAAAGCTCCAGTCAGTTTCTTTAAACATAGCTCTAAGTTTATGGAAGTTTGCTTTCTTGAAATTAGGGACTTTTTCGATGCTACTATTTGGTTCGTTACTAGTAAACTTTAAAGTGAAATTTATCGTACGATGGTCGCTGTTACTGAATTCATCACCAACATTCAAATTCTCTATTAATTCTTCTTTTGTTGCAAGTACAATGTCGAGAACGTTATTACCACGGGTTGGCGTTCGAACAAATTGATAAAGCGAACTCTCTTGCAAGTTCGTATACAAGTCATGTCCGGAGTGTGAAGTAAGAGTATCGCCCCACTTGGTCACAGGTAAATTAAAGTCGCCAAAAATTACGGTATCTTGTGAGTTACTTACATCTGCAATTTGTTCGTAAATTTCTCGGTCAGTTTGCACTGATTGAGCTGGAGGTCTGTATATTAATGCAAGTATTATTTTTGTACCTTTATTATTCTTTATTAGCACAAAAGATGCGTCGACGTTCACAATTTGAGGTTTTGACAAGAGGGTGGGGTTAAGACTTTCTTTGATATAAAGTAAAACGCCACCTCCATTTCGATTTATTCGGCTTTTCTCAAACATTACATAACCGGGAAGTGAATACTCTGCTAAAAAGTCTCTATCTTCTGTATTGAGCCAAGATTCTGTTATGCCAATCACATCATAATTTTCTGTAAACACTAGCTCCTCTAAATCTGAAAATTTATTGCGTATGCTACGAGCGTTTGCATAGAAAACCTTTAAATTTGTTATTTTAGAACTCACGGAACGCTCTTTAATAATATTTTTGGTTCTTGTCGGATCTACATTTATGTTCATGGCTGTCCTCGGTCCTCGCTGTCTTCGGTCCTTATCGCTGGTGGTCCTCGGTTGCCTCTGTTTTTTTCTTGGCGTTGGATGATTTATGTCACTGCTGCTTCTTCTCGGATGGCGTTTTTTGATCCATGGCTGCGGACTGCTTCGTGTAGGAGACGACCCATGCGTGCTGAACCCACAGGGTTTAGATGAGTGCCATCCTTGCGGAACAGAGTAGGCTGGTTGTAGAAGTTGTCCCAGAGGTTGATGAATTCAACTTCTTCCCTCAGACACAAATATTTTAGTCGGCTATTTGTGCTGAAGGCCTTGTCGTAGAATTTGTCAGGTGCGTCGATCTTGGGGAGAATGCCTGAGATGATGATATTCCTTGACTTGTTTTTGTAGTGCTGGATCATCTTGCGATATTTCTCCATCAACTCTTCGGATCTGGTGCGCATGACGTCATTTGAACCAGCATGGATGACAAAAAGGGTATTTTCATTTGCATCCTTTGTGGTATCTTCGAAGGCTTCCACAATGTCGTCCAGTCCAGCTCTCTTTCGTTGATTTGGGACTCTGTCGCAGAACTCTTCGACCTGTCCTCGTAGGATGGAATCCCCAACAAGCCTGGTCTCCTCTGGTTCGTCTTCCATCTCTACCAATATCTCAAATCTGTTTGACATTGTGACTGGTAGATGAGACCTTTTCTGCGTTGGCCGTGCACCGTTCCTCACTGGTGTAAATCCGGAAACCTGTGGTGGCGGGACTCTACGTACAGGTCGGGGAGAGGAGTGGTTAGAACGGGGGCGAGGGGTTGGTACTGTTCGTGCTAGCAGGCTTCTTGCACGAGGAGTGGGGGAGAGACTAAGGTGAACAGGGCGGCTGTCCTGGTTTGATGTCGGCTCAGGTTCGTCAGAAGCATCTGCTGCAGTGTCTACTGCAGGTGTTGGATTGTTGGCAGATGACGTTGGGGCGGTGGTGGATGCTGGAGTTGAAACAATTGGAGTTAGTGATACTCCAACGTTGAGTGTTACAAACTCTTGGAGTGATTCCAGCTTCCTGGTGAGGGCGTTGATCTTGTTGTGGGCTTCATCCAATTTTGCTGTCAAATCCTCTCGTTGCTGGCAGAGTCGGCAGACTTGTGGATCGACAGGAGCAAACATGGAAGCACCAAACCTACCGGCGCAGTTCGTACAGGCACGAGGCATGGTGACGATCACTTTCTTCAGATAACTTCACTCACTTAAAAACACTTAACTCACTTTAAAAACACTAAACTCACTTTAAAAACACTTCACTCCCTTCAGGTCGCTTCACTTACTTAAATAGGCCTAACCGAAAACAAAAATGTTGAAATACACACAAATAGGTTATCAGCGGTGATAGCCTAACCGAAAATTAAAACAAAACTAAATTAAATTTGAATACGCAGTGATAGCTGAACCAAAAACAATTTTATGTTTATTTAAACAGAAATAGGCCACCAGGGGTTATAGCCTATCCTAACCGAAAACAAAAATTATGAAATAACGGTAAGCAGAAATAGGTCACCAGCGGTGATAGCCTAACTGAAAATTTAAAAATTGAAGTACGCAGAAATAGGCCACCAGGGATGATAGCCTAGACTAACCGAAAACAAAAATTATGAAATACCGGTACGCAGAAATAGGCCACCAGCGGTGATAGCCTAGACTAACCGAAAACAAAAATAACCGAAAACAAAAATTATGAAATACCGGTACGCAGAAATAGGCCACCAGCGGTGATAGCCTAACTGAAAATTTAAAAACTGAAGTACGCAGAAATAGGCCACCAGGGATGATAGCCTAGACTAACCGAAAACAAAAATAACCGAAAACAAAAATTATGAAATACCGGTACGCAGAAATAGGCCACCAGCGGTGATAGCCTAACTGAAAATTTAAAAATTGAAGTACCGTACGCAGAAATAGGCCACCAGGGATGATAGCCTAGACTAACCGAAAACAAAAATAACCATAAACACAAAAAAGTATGAAATATGCAGAAGTAGGCTACCAGGGGTGATAACCTACCTAAAAAAGCAAAACAAATATATATATATATAATAGAATATGTGACTAAATATACAATTCACCAAATAGAGATTATATAAAAATAAAGTGTAACTGCACACAAGGGGTTAATATACTGTATCAACAGATGGCGCTGGTGTCACTGTAGGCTAGTCAAGCAGGATTATATTTAGATAAACAAAGTTATCAGTCAAAGGTTACTACAAGATCATGCAAGCAACAACTAAAATTACAGATATATATAGCTACAGTAGGATACTGAATACGATACCTACTAGAGTTAATAAGAAAATACAAAGCTAGGTCGATTAGAGGTGCGCGTGCGTCGTCTGCTACAAGCTAGGATAACAAATGTAAACAACAATGTTTATCAGTCAGAAAAGCAATAAAATAACATGCACGGCAACTACAGAACTATGTGGAGGTTAAACAAGCACTTAACTACTGTTCATGCAATGAATAAAGGGAATTGGGATATGAAATACTCAAATTAGGATCGAGTTTTCTCAGTGGCGATGCGGAGCTGTTGGCGATGCTAAAGCCGGCGGGTGGAGGAACCTACGTATCACGCACGACGATGGCATACCAGCTTTAGTTAAGGGGAGGCTTTTAGTTTGGTTCCTAGATATCCTTCGAGCTTAAGATTACACCCCCTTGAGCCCCTTTCAAGATAAATTTGTATATTTTTCGGTAGAAAAATGTCCCGGCTGAAAGCCGGTTCCTCTTAAACTACAGGCTCGCTATCGCTCGCCAAGATAAAATCGACACCTTAATGGCACGAAAGGTCTTAAAATGGACAGAAATAGGTTGAAAGTTCTTAAAATCGTCAAAATAATGGGGCGAACGTCTTAAAATTAAAAAAACAATGGGGCTAATCATGAGGGAGAAAGGAGTCAAGAAAGAAATCCCTCAAGTGAAAATCTCCCCATAACACGAGGGTACTATAATCTTGTTTCTCTTCAACTGACGGTAAATTGCAAAGTTCCCATACAGATTTGTCAGTTATTTTAAAGATTTTGAAATATGGTGCTAATTATATAAACTTTGTGTTAATGTGGTGCAGAGACATACTATAGTGTCATACGTTGCCATTAAGTATCGGACATTTAGCTGCTAATGCTTTAATTAATTTCATTGGAGGTGTTTGGTGGTGTGGTGAAATTAATAAAAAATAGATTCGTTAGCTGAAAAGAAACAAGAGCAAAATTCATTAGTGAAAACATTTGAACATTTTGAGAGTTTACCTATAACAAATTCTGTATTGATTTAGTACGTAGAAACAACAGTAAATAACACGACTACGAGAAATATGGTGTGGAAATTTATTACTTCCCGAAATATTATTAAGCTTTTATGATTACTGATCTGTCATTGGTCGTAGGACTTTAACGGTTTGGATATGTTTAATATATTTATTTTTATTGATTTTCATGTATTTATTGCCTCCCTATTTTTTTTTTACTTTGCTCCCTAGACCTTCATTGAGCTTAATAAAATACACCCGAGACTCCCCTTCGAAAAAAATTGTAAATTTTTCGGTAGAAAAATATCCCGGCTGAAATAAATTGCAGAGTTGCAGGCTCTCTATCGCTGGCCAGGAAAAGACTGACACCTAAGTAGCGTGAAAAAAGTCATATAATTGACGAAGAATTAGGGCGAAATGTCTTAAAATCGCCAAACTGTTGCGACAAACGTCTTAAAATCTCAAAACTAGTGAGGCTAAACATAAGGGAGAAGGAGGTCCAGAAAGATAAAACACTCCATTAATAGCCGACAGTAATTATGGTGGTGGAATAGGTAAAGGTACAGTAGGTAACGATGGTGGTGGTGGTAGTTAATAGTCCTACTGTAGATACTTTTAATACTAGGATCACTAATATTATCTTCCCAATCCTGTCACTATCCCGTAATACCCCGTAGCTTCCCAAAAGTTAGGTGTGCTCAACCTCTCCGTGGGTTCTTCACCCCCACATAGCTTCTTGCTCTGTATAGGGGCACGGTGCGCCCATGTATTGAGTATTGTTCGCATGTGTGGGGAAGTTCCACCCATACCGCAATTCTCGAAAGAATAGAGTTCAAAGCATTTTGCCTCGTCAACTCACTTCCTTCCCAGCTACAATATATTTCTACACGCCGCAATGTTGCATCTCTTTTACTCTTTCATAGCTATTACAACAACCAGTGTTCTTCAGAGCTCTTTCAGTGCATACCTTGTGGCGAGCGTGAGGCACCCGCCTTTCAACACAGTCCCACTCCTATTCTGTCCAATTCTCCAATCCAAGAATTGGCAAATTTGCTCAGTCTTGCTTCTACTCAACTAGTGAACTCTCTCCCTCAATCAATCATTCCTATATCCTATGACTTAAACTGCTTTAAACTTCGTGTGTCCGGGCATTTTGACCCCAACGTCCCTTGATTTTGGCTCTCAGTCACTCTTTGGGCTTTGGATGAGACACTTGCCACAAGCAGACTGCCTTATGTTTCCTTAATACACATAAACAAGCAAAATAAAACGACACGTTCTTCTCAACGCAAACCTAAAAAAACGTAAATAGATGATGGTGACGATGGTGTAAAGATCAGAAGACAACCAAGGAGACTAAACTGTAAAGCACCTAAAAATTTATATAAATACAAATATATTAATAAATATGTGTATAAATAATCGCTTACCCTCTTCTAGCGAACGTGGGGGAGCCGAAGCAGTACGGGCGGCGGGGGAGGATCTCTGACGAAGGCCCTGGTGGTGTTAGCGGTGACCCTCGCCCTGGTGACGCTCCCCGCCCAGGCCCGCTTCCCGACCGACGACTGCCCCGGGATGGTCGGCAACAGGGAGGTCTACAGTAAGGTTAGCTGGATCTGCGAGGACTGTGCTAACCTCTTCAGGGATAACTCCATCGGGGTTAACTGCAGGTGAGAGAGTGAGGGAGTGTGTGAGTGAGGGAGAATGAGAGAGAGCGAGTGATAACGAAGGCGAGAGTGAGAAAAAGAGACAGAGAGAGAGAGTGAGAGTGAGAGAGTGAGTGATAAAGAGAGCGAAAGTAAGAAAGAGAGAACAAAAGAGAGTGAGAAAGAGAACTTTTTAATTCAAAAGAGAGTGAGAAAGAGAGAACAAAAGAGAGTGAGAGAGAGAGAGCAGGTGAGAGAGAGAGAGTCAGACACATAAATACTCCTCCACATGCAGGTGGGAGAGAGGCTACACACAATTATTCCATCCAGACACATTGGCGACAGTCAGAAAGTGATTCATGTAGGTATATATTGTACAGTCATGAGCCATAGTACCTACACATCCATTTGGTCGGTTTTTCTGGACACCCATCTCCCTCATGCTTAGCCCCATTAGTGTTCAGATTATATGACGTTCGGCCGATTAGTTTGGCGTTTTTAAGAACTTTCGCCCCTTTTTCTTTGTCAATGTTATGACTTTTTTTTCTTATCATTTAGATATTTTTTTTTTTCTGGCGAGCGATAGCAAGCTTGTAATTTAGGAGGAACCGGCCCTACCAAAAATGTACAAATATATCTGGAAAGGGGATCCTGTTTTGTTTTTTAAAGTTTGGTGGAGGTCTACTGAGGATACTAAATATAAAATGAATATATGATATTATCGACCAAAAATTGAGCCATCCCCCCTTTAACCCCTTCCATACCGGCGACAACTTTTCCATATTATTCTAGCTATATTTAGACGATTTAGTGAAGCTTAAGAAGGACCTGTGGTAGTACAAAAGGTTAAGTGAGATAGTTCGAAGCCTGCTAATTAATGGAGATCCTTTTTAAACTTAATAAAACCATCTAATGATAGCCAGAATAAAGTTAAAAGATTTCATCGGTACTGAATGGGTTAAAGCCAAGTTATGAAGGCTTTGGGATATAACAACATATAGCATTGTTTCGCTTGGGTTCGATACAGATTCAAAGGGTGTGCAGATATAATGGTTCATGACTGTACATGTAGATAACGAAACCAGAGTAAAGAAGGCGGACAAAATATACAGTACAGTCGGTAAAATATGAACCTGGTACGGTTGGCCAAATAAGTCGTATCTCCGCTGTCATTAAGTTTTGCTCGCCGTGTGCTGTATTAATGTCTGTCAGATGTCGAATAGGGTGTGTCAAGATAGGAACATGTTTGTATATCTCACTCGCAATGATGAATTTATGCTTAGACTGTCCTGATACCAATTATTGATCGAAATAAACTTAATGCCGCGACATCACTTATTTGGTCAACTGTACACTCATAGATACAAATCCTGGTCTGATATTGTCGAAGCCATCCCGAACTGAATCGAATCTTCTCGTTAATTTAGTGCAGCTGCCCACATTAGTTCTGTTCCTCATTGTGATCTTATGTATGACAGTAACATTGTGATCTTATGTATGACAGTAACATTGTGATCTTATGTATGACAGTAACATTGTGATCTTATGTATGACAGTAACATTGTGATCTTATGTATGACAGTAACATTGTGATCTTATGTATGACAGTAACATTGTGATCTTATGTATGACAGTAACATTGTGATCTTATGTATGACAGTAACATTGTGATCTTATGTATGACAGTAACATTGTGATCTTATGTATGACAGTAACATTGTGATCTTATGTATGACAGTAACATTGTGATCTTATGTATGACAGTAACATTAGTATGAATTAATTGCAAGTGCGGTTTCTTTTAGTGACCAGTTGACTATCAGAGGAGTTAACCACTGCATTGGAAACTACACCCATAATTCAATCCTGGTGCATTATATTTACATGCATAAGATCACAGAGAGGAACATAACTTATGTGGGCAACTGTACTGTACCTAACATTTCACTTGGGAAGGGACTAAAGTTCTCGGAAAGAGGCTCCAGTCCTGACGTTATTCTTGACTTACAGTGTGCTGGCTTAATAATCCAGAAGGGATGATGGCCTCTGAAGTCTTATTTTAACTAAATAACTATCACTTGGGATTTTCATTATGCTGTTCTAGGGCGAGAATTTATGTTTGATTGTACAGAAGGGTGCGGAGGGCTGGCTTCATTCAAACACCATGGAAGGATTATGACTGTAGAGTAGCCTAATAATAGGAATAAATAGTTATACCTGCTTCAAACCACATTAGTATTATGGGGGTGCTATTTTGTGTGTGTTAAGTTTGCTTCCTAGACCTCCATTAAGCTTAACAAAACACCTTCAAGATCCCCCTTCTAGATGAATTTGTACAATTTTCGGTGGAACAAATGTTCCAGTTCCTCGTTCATTTCAGGCTATCTGTCGCTCGCCAGGACTAATATCGACACCTAAATCACATGAAAGTAAACAAAGGTAGCGAAATGTCTTAAAATTGTCAAACTCGTGGTAGCTGCACACCAAAGCATTGTAGGGGTGATTTCTGCATCTAACAACGTTCATGAATTAAGGGGCGATCCGCGTATTTATTTGCTCATTTATATATAATTATTTTTTATTTTTTTGTAGTTTCCTCTGCAAACCTCCATCAAGCTTAAATAAAAACACGCGCCCAAGACCTTTCTTCAGGATAAATTTGTACATTTTCCAGGCGAGCGATATCGACACCTAAATGACACGAAAGTCTTAAGAAATGGGGCGAAAGGTCTTAAAATCGCCAAACTAATGGGCCGAACGTCATATAATGTGACAACTAATGGGGTTAAACAAGAGGAAGAAGTGGGACCAGAAAAACGGCCCATCTCCCCTTAAGTTGGCTAAATTATAAATAGTCCAGAAGTAACTGTTGCAAAGTCGATTCAAATAATTGTAGTTGTGTGCGGTTCAATTCGACATTTGGAGAAGGTTACACAGCTGACAGCATCAACACTTCGTGCCTACCTTTACAGCAACATTATAAAAAATATATATATTCATATTTAATAATTTACTACATTTCATCCTCATTTGGTCCAAGGGGGGCCATTTTTTGGACTCGCTTGTTTCGCTCCATTAGTTTGGACATTTTAAGATGCTTCACCCCATTAGGCGATAATATGACAACGCCCCATTCTGGTGTCGATTTGAGAAGAAAATTGGCCATCGCCGGAGACATTCTTCTAGCGATAAATGTACAAATTTAGCTTGAAGGGGGCCTTGGTGGGCATTTTTATAGTTTAAAGGAAGTGTGGGAGCAAACGGATTAAAATTTATTGCTCGAAAATGGCAGAAGCAAACAAAATATTCATTAATAATTAAACAAAATATCACAATAAACCCCAAGACGTCAGCTACGCTATAAAGACGGTGATCCAAAAGAGGATCGGTTTCAGACAAGCGCATTTTCCGTTAATTTTCGATTAGTACATCATATATCGTGCTATTTTGAGGCTATTAGTACATCATATATCGTGCTATTTTGAGGCTATTAGTACATCATATATCGTGCTATGTTGAGGCTATTAGTACATCATATATCGTGCTATTTTGAGGCTATTAGTACATCATATATCGTGCTATGTTGAGGCTATTAGTACATCATATATCGTGCTATTTTGAGGCTATTAGTACATCATATATCGTGCTATTTTGAGGCTATTAGTACATCATATATCGTGCTATGTTGAGGCTATTAGTACATCATATATCGTGCTATTTTGAGGCTATTAGTACATCATTATATCGTGCAATTTTGAGGCTATTAGTACATCATATATTGTGCTATTTTGAGGCTATTAGTACATCATATATCGTGCTATGTTGAGGCTATTAGTACATCATATATCGTGCTATTTTGAGGCTATTAGTACATCATATATCGTGCTATGTTGAGGCTATTAGTACATCATATATCGTGCTATTTTGAGGCTATTAGTACATCATATATCGTGCTATGTTGAGGCTATTAGTACATCATATATCGTGCTATTTTGAGGCTATTAGTACATCATATATCGTGCTATGTTGAGGCTATTAGTACATCATATATCGTGCTATGTTGAGGCTATTAGTACATCATATATCGTGCTATTTTGAGGCTATTAGTACATCATATATCGTGCTATGTTGAGGCTATTAGTACATCATATATCGTGCTATTTTGAGGCTATTAGTACATCATATATCGTGCTATGTTGAGGCTATTAGTACATCATATATGGTGCTATGTTGAGGCTATTAGTACATCATATATCGTGCTATTTTGAGGCTATTAGTACATCATATATCGTGCTATGTTGAGGTTATTAGTACATCATATATCGTGCTATGTTGAGGCTATTAGTACATCATATATCGTGCTATTTTGAGGCTATTAGTACATCATATATCGTGCTATGTTGAGGCTATTAGTACATCATATATCGTGCTATTTTGAGGCTATTAGTACATCATATATCGTGCTATTTTGAGGCTATTAGTACATCATATATCGTGCTATTTTGAGGCTATTAGTACATCATATATCGTGCTATGTTGAGGCTATTAGTACATCATATATCGTGCTATTTTGAGGCTATTAGTACATCATATATCGTGCTATGTTGAGGCTATTAGTACATCATATATCGTGCTATTTTGAGGCTATTAGTACATCATATATCGTGCTATTTTGAGGCTATTAGTACATCATATATCGTGCTATGTTGAGGCTATTAGTACATCATATATCGTGCTATGTTGAGGCTATTAGTACATCATATATCGTGCTATTTTGAGGCTATTAGTACATCATATATCGTGCTATGTTGAGGCTATTAGTACATCATATATCGTGCTATTTTGAGGCTATTAGTACATCATATATCGTGCTATTTTGAGGCTATTAGTACATCATATATCGTGCTATTTTGAGGCTATTAGTACATCATATATCGTGCTATTTTGAGGCTATTAGTACATCATATATCGTGCTATGTTGAGGCTATTAGTACATCATATATCGTGCTATTTTGAGGCTATTAGTACATCATATATCGTGCTATTTTGAGGCTATTAGTACATCATATATCGTGCTATTTTGAGGCTATTAGTACATCATATATTGTGCTATTTTGAGGCTATTAGTACATCATATATCGTGCTATTTTGAGGCTATTAGTACATCATATATCGTGCTATTTTGAGGCTATTAGTACATCATATATCGTGCTATTTTGAGGCTATTAGTACATCGTATATCGTGCTATTTTGAGGCTATTAGTACATCATATATCGTGCTATGTTGAGGCTATTAGTACATCATATATCGTGCTATTTTGAGGCTATTAGTACATCATATATCGTGCTATTTTGAGGCTATTTCGCATTGGAATCGGAAACTAGATGGAAGATAGATTATGTTTAGTAAGTTCAATCCTTAAGGTGGTGTCAATTTTCCATGAGCAATTTTTTCTAGTATTGTTTTGAGGCTTGTTCACCTTGTAATCGGAAACTAGATGGAAAATAGACTATGTTTGGTAGTTCAATCCTTGTGGAACTTATAGTTTGGAGCTGTCAGACAACAATTGCTCGTAAAAATAGACGGGAAAATCGCTCGTGTGATTCCCCCTTCTTGTCCTACTAGCTATATCAAGGGCTAGACAAGTTTGGCATAAATTTAAAAATAAACAAGCCAAAGCCAACAGGTGCCTCAATTTGTGGATGTAAATATGCAAGCAATTTTCGAGTGTTGAAAATAACTTAACAGATTACCCCGATTACCGTCATTGTTGAAAATAGGTTCCTAAAATGCCCGATTATTGTTCATATTTCGTTGTGTTGTAATCGTATAATGGGTCTGCACTTGGGAATATCCAGGGGATATTCTCAAGTGGAGGTACTTGCTTTTTCTGGCCCCCTTTCTCCCTCATGCTTAACCCCATTAGCTATGAGATTTAAGACTTTCGCTTCATTAGTTTAGCGATTTGAAGACCTTATGTGCCATCTAGGTGTCGAAGTTTCCCTGGCGAGCGATAGCGAGCCTGTAATTTTGGAGGGACCGGCCTTCGGCCAGGACATTTTTCTACCGAAAGATGTACACATTTATCTTGAAGGGAGTTTAGTTTATTATTATTTTTTTCCTAGCTTGATGGAGGTTTAGCGAGAAACTAAAAAATAATAATAAACAGATAAATAATATATAAACAGCTAAATAGACCAAACATGAACCACTACCCCCTTCCCCCCCCCCCCCCCATAAACTACTACCGTATAACTATTGACCAGGAGTAATTCGGTAACAGTATCATCTTGGATCTAATGTGGGTAATCTCCCGTCAGTTCAGGTGTTTCTTTCTGACCACTTAGCCGACACCCGCTCATTACACCAGCTGTCAATAGGGCTCGCTACCTGGCTACTTCGCTTTAATTTAGTATTATATTTAGTATTATGTATTGTTCGTTTGCTCCCTAGACTTCCATCAAGGTTAAAAAGACCCCCCTTCGAGATGGATTTATATCCCGGCCAAAGGCCGTTCCCTCCTAATTTGCAGGCTTGCTATCGCTCGCCAGAATAAATAGACACCTAAATGGCGCGAAAAATCTGAATATTTACACAGAAATGGGGCGAAAGGTCTTAAAATAGTCAAGCTAGTACTGGGAGAAGGTCTTAACTAAAAGGGAACTAATGCGGGTAATGGGTTGTCAGTTAAGGCACCTACACCCTAGACAGAACCGCTAGTTACATGCTGTCAACGTGTCTGGCTACCTGCCCACCTCGATACACTCTAAACTATGGCCGGGAAAGTAACACTTAAGGGATTATCACGCCTATTGGAGCTTTACTCTGGCTATCATTAGACGATTTTTACAGCGTAGGAAGGATCTGTGGGTATTAAAAGGGTAAAATAAACTATCTCGTCTATGGGAGTCTCATGTATAGCAAACAAGGCGATACTCGAATTTGTTTTGGGGTATAGCCAACTCAAGGCCTCATTCTCTTTTTCGCCCATTTTTACCATAAAAACAAAGTTTTGTTTTCTGTACCCCTTTCTCCTTCATGTTTAACCCCATTAATGTTGAGATTATAAGACGTTCACCCCAATAGTGTGGCGACTGTAAGTCCTTTTGCCCCATTTCTTTGTTAATTATAAGCTCTTTCGTGTCATTTAAGTGGCGAACTATAGCAATCTAGCGATTTATGAGGTACTGGCCTTCGGCCATGTATATTTCTACCGAAAATCCACAAATTTATCTCTAAGGTATCTCTGTGTATTTGTATAAGCTTAATGAAGGTCTAGGGAAGAAACTGAAATAATATTTATATGAAATCTTAAAGGACTATTACAGAACTGAAATAACCACATCTAACCAAATTTAGGATAGGATTTGGTAAGTTAGGAGAGTTACAATTTATTAAGTTTTGCAATAAATTTCTATAGTGGGAAGCGAGGTTATCAGGTAGCGAAACGACTAGTAATTTGACACGGCCATAATTTTAAGGGGAGATAGGTTGTTTTTCTGAACCTCTTTCTACCTCGTGTTTAGCCCCACTAGTTTTCAGATGTTATGACGTTCGGTCCATTAGTTGACGATTTTAACACCTTTAGCTCCATTTCGTTGTAAATTTATATATCTATCGTGCCATATAGGTGTCGATTTTTTTCCTGGCGAGCAATAGCGAGCCTGTAATTATATGAGGAACCGGCCTTAGGCCGGGAATTTTTTCTACAAAAAAATGCTCAAATTTATCTTGAGGGGGGGGGGGGGGTCTAGGGGGTGTTTTTCTAAGTTTGAGGAAGGTCTAGCGCAGAAACTAGAAAATATTAATATATGAATTAATAGGCCAAAAAAACAGCCACTGTCCCCTTAAGAGGTGAATAAATCTAGGTTATTCATTCGTCACAGAAGGTTACGAGACAACACCGGCTTCCAAACCTGTCCCTGCACCGAGTCGGGTTACATCAGGGGATTTTGATATATGTAGTGTATATATTTATTATTGGATTAGGACAGATACGGACCGGTCAGTCTAAATAAAGTTATGGGCGATATAAAAGTGTGGAAATACTACTACACATTTTTTTGTTCCTATCCTGATATTATGGTGAATGTGGTTTTATATATATATATATATATATATATATATATATATATATATATATTGGATAGAGATATCCTGTCCAGGATTCGAACCCACTCGCCCCAGGTATGAATGGGAGAGCTGGAAACCGTAACCACTCTGCCATGAGCGGATATAAGGAAAGCAACCTTATCCGCTCATGGCCGAGTGGTTATGGTGCCTAGCTCTCCCAAATATAACTGGGTTGAATGGGTTCGAATCCTGGTCAGGATACCTCTCTCCCAACCTGTCCGACTTATATATATATATATATATATATATATATATATATATATATATGAAAAAATAGAAGTTTCCCACGTTATTATAATGCTTATTAATGCAACGAAAGTGTATTATGTAGGAGTACGCCAAAACTAATTATTAATAAATTTGTGAACGTGTACAAACATTTTACGGATTCATGTTAATTCAGTGGGTTAGGATTTGCCGCCAAGTTAATGTGAGCAAAGTATAGGCTTGATGTGTGATGTGACTTTAGTAGCGTGCCTTAAGGGGAGGTGCTTGCTTTTTCTAAACCCCGTTCGACCTCTTGCGTAGCATACTACTACTTCTATGCTTCATATCAGTGCCAAGTTTTCATAATTAACACAAAGTTTCGCTACAAAACCTACATCATACCGGAGTAATCAAGCTGAAGACAACAATTTACCGCCAGCTAAAAACCAAACTATCTATAGTTTTGAGACTGGGTATGATCAGTTTCCTTTACCAGCCCGTCATGTCGTATATTGGAACTTTTTTCATTCGCGAAAATAAGATATACCGAGCCAAATTATGATAAAACAAAACAAAAATACAGATCCCTTAATTGGTTGAAGCGTAAATTAAACTGAATATTGCCAATCGCAGCTTATTTCCTTATCTGATCTACTATATAACCTAATTATTGCTTGGAATGATGGATGTTTGGCAGGCTGGCAAACAAAACTATATTCTAATCAATCTTAACATATATCCTTCTTTCGAGTCGTTAATGCTAAGGATGTGAATTTACAACTATGATTCACAGTTTTGCTTTATATCTTTGCAAGTAATTCAATGGCCAAAGAAATGCACACTCATGTTATTATTCAATACTCCTTCTCATATCCACTCCCCAAAATAATGCACACCCATGGTATTCTTCAGTACTCCTTCTCATATCCACTCCCGTTTTCTAAGAAAATGATTCCAGTTTGACACACTAGGGTTTGTCGTGACCCCTCTGTCCTCCCCCGCACACTTCATGTTCGGGATTCAGGTCCAAGTTAAATTTAGAATACGTTTGCCAGGTAAGGTTAGCATGAGAGAGAGATAGAGCGCGCACGAGAGAGAGAGAGAGAGAGAGAGAGAGAGAGAGAGAGAGAGAGAGAGAGAGAGAGAGAGAGAGAGAGAGTGTGTGTGTGTGGGGGTGGTTGGTTGGTTACACTATGTACAGCCGTGGTCAGGAATAATTTAACACCTTATAATTAAAACCCAAACAAAACACAATAGGGTAAACATTAGTGTGTCACAAAACCCTAATTTGTGACTCAAATTCATCAACATTATTCGCCAGTGTATAATTATTGTGCCTCCAAATCTAATCCAGAGATTCCTGACCACGATTGTACACATATGAGTATGAGACCTGCAAACTGCATTAATTATCTATACCCGTATTATTGTATGCATATTTTGAACTAATTACAGAAAATAAACAGACATAATATTAGTATATTATTCACAATTTTCCCTTTAATATTATTTACTTTCAACTTACCCAACTTTTCCATTCAAGAGGCTTTGATATGAATCTTTCAATCAAAATATCTTCACAAACCAAATTACAAATTGGTATTTTCTCAGTTAATACTCCAGCCACGAAACCTTTCTTAAGAATATGCTGGTTGATATTATAGTTTATGCATAAACTTTGTAACTCCTGACTCTAACCAATGTTAAATTAAAGTTCATTAGAAATTTATCGTTGTCGAATGCAAATTATTTTCCATCACAAAAAATATATATTTTCAGATTAAACATTATATATTAACCATATGCATATAGTTCACAAAAATAACACTTTGCTAACGAAAGTTATTTATTTTCCGTTCACAGCAAGAATTGTTTCATCAACGAAGACTTCAGTACTTGTGTGAAGGCTACCGAGCGCCACCACGAGATCGAGCAACTGAAGCGCTGGGTTAGTATACTGGGAGCCGGTCGTCGCAGGTGAATCAGTGAACCCTCAACTATATAATCCCGAACCACCATCCGATCTTCAAACCTATTTATCGTAAACATTTAAGTGAACCCTCAAATGACCCCATATCCTACCTCTGTAAAGATTCGAACCAGTATTTGATGTCCAAGCCATAGGTGACAGTAGACCTGGATATGACACGGATTTGCAACTTAGCAGTATGGGACCCAAAATCGGAGAACGAACCCCCAAGTTCGAACCTCGAAACCGCGAAAATATCAAATGTGCGCGGTTTCGTGGTTCAAACTTGGGGGTTCGTTTTCCGATATTGGGTCCATTACTGTGAAGTTCCATTTTCGTGTCAAGTCCAGATCTAATGTAGTCTACAGTATGTCCAAGCCTATTAATCGTAAACTTTGAACTCAACCTACAAATGAACCTCTCCTCTGACCTCTACACAGTTTCGAACCGGTATCCGATCTCCAAACCTCATAGATTTTAACTGAACCTGCAAGTGACTCTTCATTGTATCCCCTTACTGCTTGTGAACCTTTATAAAAGATTCGAACCGGTATCTGATCTCTGAGTCTATTAGTCGTAAGTTTTGAAGTGAACCTGTGCGTGAACTATTATCTCATCCTCTGACTGCCGTGAACCCCTGTAATATTTTAAGGTTTGAACCGGTATGTGATCTCTAAGTCCATTAGTCGTAAGCCTTGAAGTGAACCAGCCTTTTATCCCCTGAATTGCTCGTGAAACCCCATAGTATGATTCGAACTAGTAAATGACCCCTTCAGTTTCGTGATATCTGATATGAACTTGTAAAATCAATATCTCCTCCTATGACCTCTTTCTGAACCCCAATAACTTAACCCACTACTATTATTCGAACCAGTTATCCACCCCCTTCAAATTCGTGAGCTTCGAACTGAACCTGTAAAATAATAATAGTTTTATCCCTTGACTTGTTCATATTCTGGTAACCGAAGCCTCCTGTTAGGAAAATGCGTACCCATCCCATTAATTTATTTATGTCCTGCTGTATCCAATATTTCCTGAATTATAGGACATATATATATAGGAAGTATATATAGGAAAACGAAACATTAAAGTAAATATACGAACCCTTTAAACCTCAATAACTTTCACTTTTCACTAGTTCAATAGTTCCAAACCAATGTTCGGAAAATATTGAAGGCAGCTGTACGTTCACGGTCAATAAAGGCCGCCTACTCATTTGAACTAGTATAGAACCCAAGTGAGATCACGCAATCCATTATTAGATCTTGTATAACTTAGAATTTTATTTGAACCCTCCTAAGGTGATATCACTATTGTAGAAATGAGTAAGAGGTCATTAATGATCTTGAGCGTACGTTCAACCCCCATTATTTATCCATTATTACTTGTATCCATTTATTCCATTATATTTCCCATTATCAATTTGGGGATGGATGTAGAGTTCGGGCGTACGGTCGTCATTGTTTACATAGTGCGAACGCCGCGGTCGCACTTACGTTCCCGTCTATTTCGACGCTATATTTTCTGCTATTTGCCCCCTGTCATTACTACATGAATACTAGGTTAGGTTAGGTTAGGTTAGGTTAGGTTAAAATAGACGGGAACATGATGGGAAAGGTCCGACGCCACTACGCGTAATGTAAACAAAGATGGCGGTACGCCCGCTCACTACATCCTACCCTCAATTTGTATCCAGAGTCTTATTTAGTTAGTTAAAATAGGACTTTAGAGGCTATCAACCCATGAGGATTATTAAGCCCACCTTAAGTCAGGAAGAACGAGCCAGAGTCCCCGAGACCCCCAAGTTTATACCCCCAGGTATACTGGGAGTATAAACCTGGAGGTTGTCCTGCTCGAGAACCCCAGACGCCTTCCTTAATCGCGACCAGGACTAGGGCCTCTGAACGAGAACCCCAGTCCCTTGTATGCAGTCTTAACTCGCACGAGAACCGGTATCCAAGGACACTTATTCAGAAACTGTGGCTTCGTACTGCTCAAAACACACAATTCCTGAGTTAGTTATTTATTTCACTAGCACATACTACTGTATATTCACACAACATGCAATATGAATACTCCTCCTTTTAATTTTTTTTTTTTTTTTTTTTTACTGATACATCTTTAATATGAACATTAAAAGCCTAACACATCCCCCTATCATCCATCTTAGTCTAATGATAGTATTCGACAGACCTTCCCCCAAGAATGCTCACTCCATTTTCGTCACGTCCTTAATTTAACATGGCTAGATAAGGAGAAAGGTAGCCTGACCAGGATTCGAACCCACTCACTCCAAGTATATGTGGGAGAGTTGTCAGGATACCTCTCTCCCAACCTGTCCAACATTATCATTAGATATTGCTAGATAATTTTGTTTCCTAATCACTATAGGTAGCGCCAACGAACTTGACATTTATATTGACCCTTTAACTTCTCATAAATCCAAATGAATTAAAGCAATCTAGCTGACATTTCTATCATTTGGGAAGAGCCCATCAGGAAATAGGTGTGGATATTTACATCCAGTTTGCTCTAGGCCCTTTTGAGCTATGGGAAATTAAGGGGTCAAGATTATTATCAAGTTGGTTGGCGCTACCTATACAAAGGAGTACAAAGGAGTACAAAGGAAATCAAGCAACAACAGATCTAGTGACCCTTCTAGGCTGCTTGTCCTCCAAAACACTGAGGATCAAGTGTCCAAACAGTGGTTTAGAGTGGGTAAGGGAACATTGGAAAGGGAACTACTGCCCTGCCACTAACGTGGCAGGACTAGGAAGTTAGTAGGGGACATATGGGTTAGTAACTGAGGGGAGGATAAAATAAAGTTATTCATTTACAAACGCAGTCAGTCGCGGGTTTGATGCGAGATATTTGTCTAGGCGGAATTTAAATGAATCAACGGTGCTGCAGTCTATAACGTCTCGGGAAAGCCCATTCCACAAGTTGACAACTCAATTGAAGAAGAAATTCTTAGATTCGTGTGAGTTAAAAGATTTACCAATAATTTTGCAACCGTTTCCCCGCGTGTAATTAGATTGGTCGATAGTGAAGTACTTACTACAGTTCATATTGTCGATGCCTTTGATGATTTTGAACACTTGAATTAAGTCACCTCTTAATCTGCGCTGGGTTAAAGGAAATAGATTTAATTCTCTAAGACACTCTTCGTATGGTTTGTTCTTTAGGCTAGGTATCATTTTGGTAACTCTACGTTGAACTCGTTCTAGCTTGTTTATGTCTTTTTGGTAATAAGGGCACCAGCATTGAACGCAGTATTCCAGAAGAGGGCGGACTAAGGAATTGTAAAGGGTTAGGATTACGTCTTTGGATTTATGCTCAAATGATCTGCCTATAAAGCCAATTATTTTGTTTGCCTTCTTAACAACTTCTGAACATTGTTGACTCGGTTTTAGGTTACTCGATATTGTTACTCCCAGATCGGTTTCTCTGTTTACATTCTTAAGCTGAGTGCCATTCATCGAATAGTTTGCTTTCTCATTTAGGTATCCGATATGTAGTACTTTACATTTATCCGCATTGAAACTCATTTGCCAAATTTGGGCCCAATGTGACAATTTATCTAGATTGTGTTGCATATCGTCAACTTGGTCTTTTGAGAGTACGCTATTTGCAATTTTTGTATTGTCAGGAAATTTTGAGATTGTACAGGTGAGACCCTCATCTATGTCATTGATGTAAATTAGAAAGAAAATTGGTCCTAGTACCGATCCCTGGGGTACCCCGCTACTTACATTGGTCCATTTAGATGCCTTACCGTTTATGACTACTCTTTGCTTTCTGTCGCTGAGCCAATTTTCTATCCATACCACTGATACCGTACCAAGCTAATATATCTCCATGTTACGGTTAAAAGAGATTTAGTTTATTTTTGTATTTGACATTATAGACATGACAAGAAAGTATAGAATGTGACTGAATCTCAACCTATCCACCCATTAAGGGGAGATGGCCTTTTTTTTTTTTTTTTTTTCTTTTTGGTCTATTAATTCATGTATTCCCATATTTCTTAGTTTCCTCGCTAGACCTCCATCAATCTTAGAATAACACCCCCTAGGGCCTAGACCCTCCTTCAAGATAAATTTGTAAAAAAAATTGGTAGAAAAATGTCCTAGCCGAAGGCCGAGCCGGCCTTCTTAAAATTTCAGGTTCGCTGTCGCTCGCCAGGAAAAATCGACACCTAAATGGCACGAAAGGTCTTAAAATTGACAACAAAATGGGGCGAAAGGTGTTAAAATCGCCAAAGTAATGGTCCGAACGCCTTGTATTCTCAAAACCAAAGGGGCTTCACACGGGGGAGATAGGGGACCCGAAAAACAGCCCATCTTCCTTTAAAAGCAAAGGCGTGAATTTCCGGCATTGCGTTTGCTGATATACTCAACACACGAATAATGATCTACATAAATACAGGTTGTGAGAATGATAACAATAATCTACATCTTTTTCACATTATGTTGGCTACTATTAGACGATTGTATTCAGCTTTGGAAGGATGTCTACCCATTAAAAACGACAGACTATCTCAATTAATCCTTTTAGCTACCATATTATATCCTTCCTAAAATACAAAACATCGTCTCAATGTAGCTGAAATCAAATACAAAATACGTCACCGGTACAGAACGGGTTAAGTATAAATAAACTAATGAAAGCATATGGTCCTCCCGGGATTCGAACTCGGGACACCACGCCCACAACATAAGCATCCTGACCATTACACCACCAACACAATAATGTACCCAGAAACGTGACGTCATAGCAACATACTCCAAATCAAGCTTACACATGCACAATATATATTAAATTGATTCAGCTGTGAAATGTCGTGTGAAAGAATGGTATAGTCGGAATATTTAATTTATTATTTAATTAAGAGTCTGATTTATAGCCAGTGGTAATAGAAGTAGATATCCATACGCCTTCATCATGGTTTAACCCCTTCTGTACCGGAGACGTCTTGAAATTTATTACCTAGCTACATTTAGACGATTTCAGGAAGCTTAGGAAGGATATGTAGTAGCTAAAAGGATTAATTAAGATAGTATTTAGCCTTTTAATTGGTCGACATCCCTCCTAAGCTGAATAAAATAATCTAATAGTTGCCAGAACATAATGCAAAGGATGCCACCGGTACAAAAAGGGTTAACATTAATACTGTTTTAGATCACACTTCTTTATTTATGGGCATTAGCATATTGGATTCCTATTTTCTTAGTAGAACCAATACATTATTGTACAAAAATATGATATTTTTAAAGGGAGCCCACCTCGCTTTTTTTTCTCTTTCTCTCCCTCTCTCTTTGGCTTGTATCCATTCGGCGCCATTCAGCGCTATTCAGCTTACTGTTTTAAGACGTTTACCCCCATCCAGGTGTCAATATTTTCCTGGCGAGCGGTAGCGAGCCAGCATATATATATTTTTGTTTTGACAGCAAGCTAAATTTGTACATTTTTCGATAGAAAAATTTCTCCGGCGAAGCCGGATTTCTCCATACAATGCTGGCTCGTTTTCGCTCGCGAGGAAGAAATCGACACCTGGATGGGAATAAACGTCTTAAAACAGTTGGCTGAATGGGGCCGAATGGATACAAGCCAGGGAAAGAGAGAAAATGAGAGAAAGATAAACAAAAACCGGTGACCCCCCTTAATGCATGTTGGTGATTATGCTGTAATGTAGCTTGCATATACCGGTAGTACTATTAACTATCATATATGGGGAAAGACTGCAATGATTTAATTATAATTTATTGTATTTTCAATCATTCATTTCGTACCGTTCCTTAATTCTGAATATTATACTTCGCATGCAATTTACGAAAAAGGTATAAAGAAGATGCAAATGATCAAGCTATTAAGTCTATGAACATTTTGAACCAGTGCTGTTTTGCCCAGCATTTTAATTTGACTCATTCATATGTTGATATATTTTAGGCATGGTACGATATTAACATTTCCTATCCCTCTCAGTATGCTACGATTCGTTAATATATTCTGGCTATTACTAGACGATTTTAACAAGCGTAAATAGAGGCTGTGGAAGTCAAATGGGTATTACTGTATTTGATAAGAGATTTACACCCTGGATGGCCAGAGGTCCTGCCTAAGCTGTATACAATCGTCTAATCCTAGCTAGAATATATAACACAAGAGGTAGTCATGGTAACCTGAGGGAGTTTTTAATTAGCAGTTTGTTATTATGAGTTTTAGGCTCGACAGGAGATGTTGACCCATCCTGACGAGTCTTAAACCAGTATCACACGAGCGCTTATTCCCTCAACATTTATCTTCAACACTGGTCTGGCAGCTTAGGAGGTCAACATGTAAAATATTTCGGTTACCTAAATTTATATATCATCAATCTAGTTTCCGATACCAGTGCACAACATTGCATAAATGTAATCAGGAATAATCTTGATCGTCTAATGTTGACTATAAAAGCTCTCGTGTGATACCGGCTTTAGGATGGTGTCACACGGGCAAGGTTATCGGCTACATGTATCAGAGCCTTGAATCCGCTACAAGTTATTATATTATTTTGATTGATTTTGCTGTATATTATTATATAAAATTTGACTGTACGCCATTCGGAGGTCTAAGATACAAAATACAGCCATAATGAAAGATAATTGTCAGATATTTGATACGATATTAAAAAAAAAAAAAAATCTGTGTTTTTTTACTTGGATACTTTGACTATGATCCATCCGCCGCTAAAGTGCTCGTGTGTCACCGGCTTTACTGGGAAATTATTTTTGTACTTTTCTACATGTTTTGTATTATGTCTATAGTATCCGAGATTCTCAATATCTTTTGTATATTTTGTTCCTAAGTTCAACATCTTAGCCTTTAAGTATTAAGGGACCCACCTCGCTGTTTTTCTCTTTCTCTCTCTCTCTCTCTTTGGCTTGTATCCATTCGGCCCCACTCAGCCTACTGTTTTAAGACGTTTATCCCCATCCAGCTGTCAATATTTTCCTGGCGAGTGGTAGCGATCCAGCATATACATATTTTTGTTTTTGACAGCAAACTACATTTGTACATTTTTCGATAGAAACATGTCTCCGGCGAAGCCGGATTTCTCCATACAATGCTGGCTCGCTATCGCTCGCCAGGAAGAAATCGACACCTGGATGGGGATAAACGTCTTAAGACAGTTGGCTGAATAGGGCCGAATGGATACAAGTAAGGGAAAGAGAGAAAAGGAGAGAAAGATAAAAAAACACGGTGAACCCCCTTAAGTATGTTCATCTATATTGTTATTTGACTTCCATTCCAAATAATTTCATGCATTAGGTCATATTTTTATGATGCATCCTGTATTATACTTCATTGCTAGTTTATCCATCTTACGATTAGTTATCATCAGTTGAATTGTTTTTATTGTAGTTGATTATAGCTACTGATAAGAGTGTATTGGTTGAATGATTATTATTTAGTTGATAGTAGGTACTGATATGGTTGAATTGCCAGAGATATAGACAGATATATTTTGAGTCATCTTGATACGTAGTAGGATATAGCTAGTGACCTGAAGTGTTAGATGATATAGACGATATATTATAGAGATAATATTCGATGAAATAAAAATTCGCATTGCCACTGTGTTTCTGTTAATAACCCTTCTTAATAACCCTTTTAATAACTGTTGAAGACAAGAAGCAAGCGTATAGGAAGTGGTTAGGTAGTAGAGGGAATGCAGATTTGGAGAGACAGAAAAGAGCGAGGTACTTGAAGAAAAAGAGATTGGTGAAGCGAGTAGTGAAGGAAAGTAAGAGAAGAGCAGATGAAGAATTTAGAAGGAATCTATATTTAAAATGGAGGGAGTGTAAGAATCTGTTCTGGAAAGAGGTCAAGACAATTAGGGAGGGTAGCAAGGGAAACAGTAAGGGTGTGAAAGATAAGAATGGGCGAGTGTTAGCAGAGAAGCAAGAGAGAGTCGAAAGATAGAGGGAGTACTTCTACGACTTGCTAAATGTAAGGAATGAAGCACCAGCAAACATAGTTGGATGGGGTATGGGAGGGAGAAGAAGAGAAGTAGGGGAGGAGGAGGTGGGGATCAGGAGATCAGAAGAATGTGAAGCCATGAATAGAGTGAAGATGGGGAAAGCATCAGGAATAGATGGAGTGTGTGGGGAAATGCTGAGGTATGGTGGTGAGATAGTGATCGAATGTGTATGGAAAATGTGTAAACTAGCATGAGAGAAGGGGAGTGCACCTGATGACTGGAAGACAGGAAGTTATAATCCCCCTGTATAAGGGTAAAAGGGAAACAGGAGTGTGGTAACCACCGGTGAATATGCCTTCTAAGCATAGTAGGGAAGGTGTACAGTAGGGTAGTGATTGAGAGTCAGAGCGAGAACGGAGAAATGGATCGGTGACGAGCAGGGCGGGTTCAGGAAGGGAAGAGGATGTGTAGATCAGATTTTTGCCCTGAAATGTGTTGTGGAGAAATATCTGGAGAGTTGTATGCTGTTTTTAGACTTGGAGAAGGCCTATGACAGAATTGATAGAGAAGGTATGTGGAAAGTACTGAGAATATACGGAGTAGATGTCAAGTTGCTGAAAGCAGTGACGAGCATGTATGAGGGTGCAAAGGCATGTGGAGAATAAGAAGAGCGAGTTCTTTGATCTGAATGTTGGGTTACAGCAAGGGTGTGTGATGTCCCCATGGTTGTTCAATATATATATATGGATGGAATCATGAAAGAAATACAAGGAAGAGCAGTGGATGTTATGTACCTCTGATAAGGGAAGGAAACAAGTGGAAATTGCCTATAATGCTGTTTGCTGATGATACAGTTCTGATGAGCGATAGTGAATGGGAGTTACAGGGGCTGGTAAATATGTTTGGAACAGAGTGTGCAAAACGGAATCTGAAGGTAAATGCAGGGAAGAGAAAGGTTATGGTCTTTGAAAGGAGCACAGCCACAGAGTGTGAGGTGAGGTTGAACGGTCAGGCTATGGAGAATGTCAGTTCATTTAAGTATTTGGGCAGTGTGTTGAGTATAGATGGGAGTATGGATTGTGACGTTAACCACTCCGTTAGAACCGCATGGCTTGTCCTACAGTGACTCGCTAGGATCGCCAGGGCAGTGGATGTGGCTACAGTTGATGTATTATTGTATGCTTTATTTCATATGAAAGCTCGTGTCATGGGCAGTCCAGAAAGGCTCTTTGTTTTCGCCCATGTCAAGGCTTTATATATTTAATTGCAAAGTATATGTTTTATCATTAAGTAGTAATGATATGATTTGAGAGAGAGAGAGTAGAACAGAGTGTGGGTAGGCGCGCAGTGTTTTTTGCCATGCTCGATGACGTCATGGCTGGCTGGCCTCTTGGGGATTGGTTGGAGGAGTTTTTTTACCATGCTTGGTGACGTCATGGTTGGCGGGCCTCTTTTGGATTGGCTAGAGGACTTGTTACCGCTTTGCCTACGCGGTGCGAGCTAGGGCTAGTATATATACAGCTCTTTTGCTATTCTCTCCCTCAGATCTGGTTTCTAGAACGCATCCCTCTTATCCCTTTGATATCTGTCTCCCTCTCTGCACCTGAGAACCTTTTCCTCTGCCTATCTCTCTCATTTTCCATATCTTTCACCACCTTTTATTAATATTATACCCCCTCTGGTTAACTCTGCATAATCAGCTTCATGCTGGCCAGTTGTATTGTGCGTTAAGGTCTTATATAACCCATGTATGTTTAGTTGTTAAGATAAGTTGATCACGAAGCATTGGTTGGCATTCATATTGTTCAGTACCGCTTCCTATAATTATTAGTGTTCTGCTGGATTAGATAATGCTAGACTAGGAGTCTGATACTATTAGGTATTGTTTCCGATGGGTGCTGGCTTTAGTTAAAAGCTGCACGACATACCTGAGAACTGGAGTTGATTGGGTAAATTCTAGTCTGTGTGCCATTGAGAATAGAGCATGCACGAATGAGGGCTTTTTGCCTATACCATTCTGCACTGTTCTAAGCTCGGTTGTTTGTCTTTGAGGTACGCCAGGAGAACGCTTAATACTTCGGTATTAAGGTTTCTCAAGAGAGCTACCCTTCACTATAACGTAATACTTGACGCACAGACTTGAGATTTGCACTAGGCTATGCGGCATGCCATGCGCACCAGTATCTCGTATCATTGACTCTAGCTAGACTTTATCAGTCATAGTAGACATTAAGTATATTAAACCAATTACTCTTATTATGCATACCCGTTTATGATTACACAAGCATTTCGCAGCCTAGTTTGATGTATTGAGACACAAACGACTTAGGCTCTTTTTGTTGATAGGAATACTGCATTGTCGTGGCGATTATTATTATTGTTGTAGCGTTTAGGATATTCTTGGCTCCGACTGCATTATATATCCTGCCTTTTGTGTGCATAGCCTGCACGAGCATTGTTCCGCTGCCTGCCCTTTTTGGGTTCCATTTCCGATTCGAGCATCTTGATAGCATCTAACATTTAAAGAAGATTCCTTGTTGGTGTTGAAGGACTTTAGTGCACTTTCTTTCATGCAGGAGTGCCTGACATTTATTGATTAAAGTAACGTAAGCTGTAACTTCTCTTACCACCTTACTTTGCATACCATAACCAAGCACCTTCGGTTATAGGTAGTAATAGGCTGTTTTCACATAACATTAAGCCTAGAGTAGACGCACATTTATTGAGAGTTTGATAACCTATTATTGCATATAGAACTCTGGAGAGTATTTGTGTTCTTTGTTTACTGGGAATATACATCAGAGGTTGGATCTAGCGCTTTCCGTTGTAGCATTTATGCCCTTACTAGTCCAATGAATAAGAGCCCTGATATATTAGAACCTCAGTCGTAACAGGATGAAGAAGTGCGGAGGAGGGTGCAACAGGGGAAGGAGGTTGTAGGAACGCTGAAAGCAGTAACAAGAAATAGGGTGGTCAGCATGGAAGTAATGCAGTCCTTGCATGACAGTGTGGTAATCCCGACATTGAATTACGGGAGTGAAGCATAGACGTTGGTAAAGAGACTCAAACCAAGAGTGAGAGGGGTGGAAATGAGTTACTTGAGTAGTGCGTGCAGGGTTACATGGAGGGATAGACAGACAAAAGAGGAAGTACGAGAGAGGTGTGGTGTGGATGTAGATGTGCTGGAAAGTGTGAAAAGTAACACCTTGAGATGGTTCGGCCATGTGGAACGTATGGGAAGCGAAAGAATGACTAAGGGAGTGTACGAGAGTGAGTTGGAAGGACATAGAGGGAGAGGTAGACCGAGTGAGAGGCGGAAGGATGGAGTTAAGAAGTATATGAGTGAAGACGGTGCTGGAGGGGAGGAGAAGCGTCGACTGACTGGGGACAGAGGTGCATGGGGCAGTTTCGTTCGTGGCCACCCCTTCGGGGATCACAGCGTCAGGCAATAGATAGATAGAATAACTGTACTGGAGAGGATATTTAGGGATAATTATTCTTGGGTTATCTGTAATACCTAGTAGTAGAGTTGATTGTAAAATTGGTAAATAAATCGCCACCACCATCTCTTAACCTTAAATACTTATAGGTAATGAAAAATGTAAGCTCAGGAAACCCAGTCTTGACATAATAGCTTTGAATACAGGAACAATCTTGATAGGCCTATTCAGGATAAATATGATTTGTAATATTGATGTATACAGGAACAAAGTATTGATATATATTTAGAGTCTATCTCGTAAGTATGTCTTTAGGAATAATAGAACTCTGCTATGACCGTCTTTGGCACCATGATAACCGGCGCCCAAGTCCCAAGGTTAGTTAGTTAAAATAGGACTTTAGAGGCTATCAACCCTTATTGAATAATAACCTTTGCAATATCAGTGACGTCTTTTTTTTTTTCTTTCTTTTTTGGTAGCTAAAAGGTATGATAGCTAAAAGGTATGGTAGTAAAAAGGATTAATTGAGATAGTCTGTACAATTTTAACGGGTAGACATCCTTCCTAAGCTGAATATAACCGTTTAATAGTTGCCAGAATATAATGAAAAGGATGTCACCGGTACTGAATGGGTTAAGCCAGCACACTGGAAGTCATTAAGGGGAGATGGTTCACTTTTTGGGCGATTTTTGCATGTATTCGTTATTTTTCTAGTTTCCTCCCTAGACCTCCATCAAATTTAAAAAAAACATCCATTAGATCCCTCTTCTACATTAATTTGTACATTTTTCGGTAAAAAAAAATCCCGGCCAAAGGCCGGTTCTTCCAACATTACAGGCTCACTATCGTTCGCCAGGGAAAAATCGACGTCTAAATAGCACGAAATGTCTAAATATTGACAAAGAAATGGGGCGAAAGGTCTTAAAATCAACTAACTAATGGGGCAAACATCTTAACATATGAAAACTAATGGGGCTAAACATGAGGGGGAAAGTGGTCCAGAAAACCGGCCCATCACCCCTTAAGGACGTCAGGACTAAAGCCCCTTTTAAAAAACTGCAGTCCCTTGTCCCCAGGTTACCCACTATCCACCCCAAACCTCCGTGACTGGGGTGTATCTTGCATCGTGACCTAAGAATGCTGTATAGTTACCGTGTTGCCAACCTGACACAGGGATCCAAGAGCCGGTGAAGAGTGTGAGATGCCCTTTTGAACTGAGAGGGGTGTATGGTTGTCTTCTTAACTTATTTATTTGCTCATTTATGTATATTCATATTATTTTTCTAGCTTTCTCCCTAGACCTCCATCAAACTTTAAAAAAATCATCCATTAGATCCCTCTTCTATATTATTTTTTACATTTTTCAATAGAAATATTTCCCGGCCAAAGGCCGGTTCCTCTTAAAATTTCAGGCTGCTATCGATGGGCAAATTATCTCCGAAACCGGAAGCATATAGTTTTGTAAGTATTCTGTGTTGCCAGTTTATATCATAAGCTTTATGAATATCCAAAAAATATAATTATCATGAATTATTTTTTGGTAAATTTCTCTGCAATACAATGCTCCAAATTCGCTAAATGCTCTAGTGTGCTCTTGTGCTTACGGAAGTCATATTGTTGAACATTTAAAACATTCTTTGATTCAAAACCAAAAAAAATCTAATGTTACCCATTCTTTCAAAGATCTTACATAGACACTCCATCAACGCAATAGGATTAAACAGCTTGAGATCTTGAGGGCGGACTGGCTTTTGGGATTTGATATGACGTGCGCAAAGTGCCATGAGTTTCCATTAGTTTAGAAACGTTCGAGATGTCCAAATCTCATTGTATTATGCGAACAACTTATATTGTATAGACTAAGATGTTGAATAATACTGTAAATGACTTGCGAAGGACCGATACTCGAACCTTTACGGGATTATAGAGCAAGGAAAAGTTCTTTCATCGTAAACTCACAGTTGTAATCAAAGTCTATGTCTTCTGTGGCAAAATCAAAGTGATGCAGTTCTCCCTGCAGTTTATGGTCTAAAAATCGGGGATCATATTTAGCCGAACTGCTAAGATCCGCAAAAGGCCTGGCGATAGTGTTGGCAGCGTCCGCAGGCTCATCAATGATGTTATCGTTCACCCTGAGAGTGGTGATGGGTGATAAATTATACTTGTTATTTAAGCCACTGGTCCCCAAGTGATTTAATACAAAATTGCACTCCAGGACCAGCCACTTTTATTTTTGTTTTTGTTTTTCCTGAAAACACATGGGATGGGTTAGTAATGAACGAAAAACAACATAAAACCGCTCACCTAGGTCATTTGGGGGTCCTGGGGGCGGGGGAAAGTCACAATTAACATGGGGTGATGGGTAGGCAATATACTGGAAAATCACTCCCGTGCGTGCCCACACGCACCTGGCTGAACTAGGAGGGTTGCCAATCATCGGTATTGTTCCGTGGGACCCTAAGGTAGTTCCCATACAAACTGAACCCTCTAGGTGCCATAGGACAAGAGTAATTAAGGCGGATGCAACCGTTACATCGCTGGGACTGTGCATTACATACATAGGTGACGCATAACACGCGACGCTGGGGTCCAGTGGGTTAAAACATTTATAGTGGACCAGAGCTCTTTAAGTGGAGTGATTTGTTTCACCATGGACACATAGGAATGCCAGTCACTTTACTTTTTGCAGATCGAATTACCCTCCTTGCCTCAGCCCTAGCCCATAGACTACATATAACCTAGACACGAAAGCGTGACGTCACACGGTTAGTTTGCCGCGCGTCCTAGGGATTTGGTGGCAGCACTATTGTATTGTACTGTAGCAAAGCACCTCAGTGGCTTGTCCTTATTATATAGATAGTCTGTGCGCCGCGCGCGCCTGCCAGCTGGCTCGCTGCAGTGTTTCCAAAGTTAAGGGAATATCCGCAAAACGAGGGAGCAATAGATTAAAGAGGGAACGTATTTAAGAGTTAATTAATATTGGTAAAAACACTTGTAAATTATTTAGTATAAATTAGATATATATATAACCAAGATGAAAACATTAAATATACATATACACTATAAAACATAGGCTACTCATATATGATGCAAGCTGTATACCTTCAAGCAACACAACAAGAATTAAATTGTCATTTTGAATATATATTAGTATGTTACATGTTATGTAGATGTTAATTTGTCAAGTAGCACTAAAACTGGACATTTATACTTATGACATATTTTGTCCCACCATTGACGTTGGCAACTCCCGAATCTCACATCAACAATGGCGGGTGTTGGAGGAGTTTTGCTTGTGTACCTCCTCATAATGACGACAATTACACGATGACTGGCGCCTTTACAGTAGCCTCTACTTATGTCTATTTAACTATGTCATGTCTGCAGAGTCTCTGGATAATGTTCAATTGCTTATTAATAGCGTTATTAGTACAAGGTAGGGATTATTACGAATTAATGAGGACCAAGGACAAGGATAGTCAATATAATGCCTGTGTGGGGACCCTCCCCTCCCATTGTCCTTTGCGATCGTGCTGCCATCTCTCGAACGCGCGGCTCGCTATTTACAGATTTGTAGCGTCTTCTTTTGTATCTAGGTTATATGTAGTCTATGCCCTAGCCTTCTTATAAACAATGATTTTGTCGTTCGACGGCTGTTTATCAAAAATTCTGAATCGCCTATTGAGCTTAGTGAATGCTTTTCAGCATTCCGGTGACCACTCTGGAACACTATACTTTGAGTGGACTGTAAAAGGTTCAGGAATATTGTCTTAGCTGGGTGTAAAATGGAAGTCTGAATATGTGTCACCTTGTCCTAAATGTCACCCACCGAAATATCAAACGTGGCGATTCCAGAGAAGGCAATCCAGTCTGAATTCTTAAAATTAAATTTAATGGGCGGCAGTGGATGTATAAGTAAGACAGATCAGTAAGTAGTCACTTCCCAGAGTATCTTGAAAGTGCCCCGAGTGATGTTAGCTAGTATTACTGTACGGGATATGACAAAGACAGGTCAATGCATGATGTATGGCCCGTGTGATCATCTACACGAGTCACACTACCATCATTCAGAAGACAGGTTAAATTGAAGTAATACATTCGCAATTTGTTCACCGCGACCATTGGTCCTCATGATACCCCATTGACGCACATTGAAATCGCCTAAAATTAAGTGAGACTTGGGTAATGCAGAATTAAGAAAAACAAAAATATCATCATCAATTAGGACCCGTAGAGAACAATACAAAGAACAAATAGTCAGGTACGTGCCCCGAGTTTTGACCTTGCATGAAAGTAAGGGAAAACACAGGAGGCACTGCTGAGTGGGGAAGCGATTTATGGACATAAATTGCAATCCCATCACCCTCGTGTCTCTTATACGAAAGGTAGATCAGCATGATCCACCAAATTAGTCTCCTGTAGACAAACAACTGATGGTGCATGTAATTGCAACAACAGTGCCAAGTGTTGTAATTTATTCCTAATACCCCTATAGTTCCAGTGAAGTATCTTGTACTCCATGGTTTAAGAGTGATTGTTGTGTCCAGTGTGCTTAGATTTTTTTTACTCCTCTATTTATTTAGTAGCTCAATTGTATATGTGAGATATACTTAAAATTAATGACTCTCGAGCTTGGCTGGGCGAGAATTAAAATATATCTATACACCCCGAGTTGCATGGGGATGCTTACAAAAATCCCAGTATGGTATCCTGGAATATGGGTCCTACGACTTGTGTATGAAATGGAATACTTTCTCTAAGTAGGAATTCGCTACTCCTTAATATAAAGAGGAAAAGGTTAAACATTCTTTATCAAGTCGTGGTAGAGTGGATTAAAGCATCAACTCTCGTCCTGACTGTCATTGGTTCGAGCCCAGCTGAGAGTATTAATGTTTGTTTTTCTATATTTCAACTACTCCCTCTCGGGCATAGGCTGATAGCCTTTACACTCTACCGCTGAACAGGGTGAGGCCCGTGAGGTCTTGTTCCAGTCTAGGGAGTGAGACATGCGAAGCACCTATTCACGGCTCAAACCTAACTCCATCTCTGAAGCTGCTTCGCCTCTGCGCCTCACAGTCTCACTCCCCAGGCTCAGACCCTCGCTCTCAGAATGCCACCTATTGAGCAATTAACTCACTAGGCATTGCCCCTGTAGCATATTTTGAATATGGGAATATTCATACAGTGCTATTTAATCAGGGAACAATGAGGGTATTTTGTTTTGGCATTTCGGTGTGCTGTGGTAATGCACTGAAACTAGGTACAGCACAAATTCCATCCCAATAATATCTTCCCATTGACATATTGGGATTCGAACCCGGGTTTATTGAATTACCAGACCAGTGGCAAGACCACTCTGTCACACCTCCCCTAGTAGTAGCTCACGTGCATTTCTGATATATATACCGGTATCTATATATACATATATATATATACATATATATATCTTTTAGTACATTAGATGTCAGTTATATATTATTATTTTATCAAAGGGTAGACGAAAACTAGTTTTCTATTGCGAGGAATATACTGTACATATTATACCATATAGACATTTAGGGCTCAGTTAACAATAAAGATAAACAGCAGAGTTATGAAATGGATGAAACTCGAGTCACTGAATGGTAGGGTAGAGTCAGTATAGGAGAAACACATAAATCATTGAACTGAAAATATTTGTCAATGCATGCATATTATCACCTTATTAAGGAAAGAAAATATAAAATGTTCAGTTGAATGATTCATTCACTTCAGTGCAAAACAGAGTGACAGTCATTCAGTCTAAAATGAATCATAAACAGACTAAAAATTAATAAATAAACTGATGATCAAAATAAGAAAAATCGTCTATTGAAATTATTCTGTCATACCAACTCGTCTCAAGTACAAATAAAGTACAAAGGATGAATTTGACAGTGCTAGTAACACTGAGATTGAAAAAAAAGCGGTAAGAATGCTTAATCTAAAATATATTTGGATTAAAGAGAGACACAATATAATAATACATATAGTTCTTCAGCAACAAAAACCTTAGGATAAAGAACAGATATCGATGGCGAGTATCGGTTTCGGCTGGATGTAGGATTGCACATTTATTCTTCAAACATGATTTTGCCCAAGTACATTTCATTTTGATTTGCTTCCTGGATTTGTATTAGTATTTCCTTTTACTTTGTGACCGGTCTCTCGTTTCCTAATTAACAAATTTGCATTTATTGTTCCCCTTGGACTGCATTTCGTCATTCTACTCTAGTTTTTTTATTATTTGTTATTCTCAATTTATATCTTTCTTCAATCTCTCCATTTTCACAATTTTTCTGGCATTCACTGACATGTTTTCCTTTTCTTATGTAGATAGCAATATTTCTCATATACACTACATTGTCTTTGCAGATAGTTTGTTCCTTCTAATCCTGCAAAGGTTACATTACATATGTTGAATAACTAGCGAACATATAGTTAAACACATGAAGATAAGATATATAAATTAAGTTATGCACTTGACACACACAGCATATTTCTCATGTACAAATCAAAACCAAAATACACCAATTTAGTACATACAAACTTAACTATTAAACAGAGCCTACGCCAATGCTTTTAGAACGATTTGTAAATCATAGTTACCTCAAAAAAAAATCATTTTGGCACTTATAAACATAAAGATGTGTAACTATTACAAGTTACGTGAGAAAATAATATTGCTAGATAAAATATTTCTGTAATTAACTAAATTATTTTTCAACAATTTCACTTTCAACAGGGTTATAAAACGGAAAACGGATATACGATTTAAGAAAATTAGAAAAAAGACAAATATTGCAAACAAAAAATTAATACTAGGATCGTAGTCTTACAAAACTATCACAAGTTTATAAACCAATCAGTTAAGATTATGACAATAAATATCTATGGACGGAAAAATATTCATAGATCTAGAATATCGTTAGGTATACATATCGTTTCCATTTCATGGATTTAACATGGAAACCATGATATTCTTGCTCTCACGCCAATACATATAAACCTTAAATATGAATTGGAATAACAATAAAAGGCTCCCAGCCACAGGATAATTAAAACATTAAATTAAATTCTTCTATAAGCAGAAAAATCAAACAACTGATACTGAAATCCTGTAATAAGTTTACGACATAATCTGGGAGCTGTAGGACACCTCCTTCAGGATTTGTACCGAATTCAAATCAAACAAAGTTCGAAGTTCCCTTTACGTTTAGCTGAATGATATAACATTATTAAATCAAAAGTGTAATTAATTTAACCTTTCAGTCTTCGATAATTGTGTTCTCCCTATTTAGAGCTAATATTAGACAATTATTGGGTTACATCTATCTCAGCTAACCCTCTGACACCCACAAATATATCTTAAGGGGGGATGGGCGTATTTATTTCCTCATTTACTTAACTTTTAATTAATGTTGTTAGTTTCCTCCCTAGACCTCTCTCAAACTTCAGAAAACAACCCTCCTGCAAGATAAATTTGTAAATTTTGCGATAGAAATTTTTTCCGACCGAAGTCCAGTTACTCTTTTATTACAGGGTCGCTATCGCTCGCCAGGGAAAAATCGACCTAAATGCACGAAAGGTCTAAATATTGACAAAGAAATGGGCGAAAAGTAATAAAATCGCCAACTAATGGAACGAACGTCATGTAATCGGAAAACTAATGGGACTAAACATGAGGGAGAAAGGGAGCCAGAAAAAAAAACAACCATCCCCCTTTAATTAAGTTGAATAAAATCGTCTACTACTAGCCAAAATATAAGAAGACTTGTGTTCTCGTATCTTGAAAGGGTTAACGGGGAAATACCAAAGAGAGTAAATGACATAACTAGAAAACAAAACATATATAATAGTCATAGACGCCAGTACTGAATTATCTATATCCACGAATCGATCAGCATAATCGAAGATTCAGATACTTATATTACAATGACTTAGATTACTGTAGGTATATTTATAACGAATGTTGAAGACAAATATCAGAGAAGAAGAAAAAAGTATAGGTTATATGCAGGTGTATACATCATAATTATCATATAACAATCATAAATTTTATTTACCGAAAAAAGTTGTGATGTTAATTATATAACAATAGATAAATTAATAAATACATAGATACATAAACCTAAACTGCCAACATTTCCTCAAACCTCAAAATCAAAACAGGTTCAGTGTGCATTAGAAACATTGAATAATTAGTACTGATGACAATAATGAACACATGTAAGAAATAAAGAGCTTCCAAAATGCGAGTCGCCGAGTTCCGTGCTAGAGACCCTATGGTAAAGAGAGATCGGCCATTTTCCGAGTGTTGTGCTCTTTTCATGTCCGAATTAGTAGCCAAAATAATAATGCTTTCTATGTTGGCTTTATAGTTATCATGATTTTCAATATCGATATCGAAATGCCTCATTGCTAAAATCAAATGATATTTTACGGGGAGAAATATTAGCTGGTATGTTTAATGAGAATAAAGTAAATTGAAACCATTATTGTTTTAAAGATAGGTAGCCTAATCATTGACATCCTAGGACTGTTATTGAATTGAATTGAATTTGAATGAATACTATACATGAATTGAATTGAATTGAATTTGAATTAATACTATACATGCATTTAATCTAATTGAATTTGAAGGAATACTATACATGAACCCAGATGGCCACTGAAGGACCAAGGCAAGCTCTGATCAAGTCAAAGTTTAACTGCGAAAACCTATGAATTTATTATCTCCTAAATATTATACTCGTGTACTGAAGGGGTGAAGGAGAGAAAATGCGATGATCTCTGTTTGTCATAGTGAATCCGTTTGACGTCTTCAGGGAGGAAGTATTTAGTTATCCATACTTTAGCCTTTGGTCGTTAATCTATTTGCTTTTTGTCATTGATCCTTTAGCCTTTTGTCATTGATCTATTAGCCTTTTGTTGTTGATCCTTTAGTTTGTTGTTGTTGATCCTTTAGCCTTTTGTCGTTGATCTATTAGCCTTTTGTCGTTGATCCTGTAGTCTTGTGTCGTTGAACCACTTTACTTCCGTCCGGCCCTGAGAATACTGATCCACCTCTGGAAGTCGTGCAGCTCGTCGTATCTCTCATTCACTCTCAGACAATTCTTGAACTCATCGTTTTGGAAGCAGTTACTCCTGAAAATAAAATAAAAGATGCACAAATTGAGATAATCAGGGAATATGGAGTGAGTCTACAAATGAATGTGGGTGTGTGGGTGTTTATAATGAAAATAATGAACACATGTAAGAAATAAAGAGCTTCCAAAATGCGAGTCGCCAAGTTCCATGCTAGAGACCCTATGGTGTGAGCATCCTAGGTTCGAATCCCTGGACTGCCACATGTATTTGTTGATTTCATTAATTCAGCTTAGGAGTAAAGTCGGTTGGTGGAGGTAACATAATAAATAATAGATACGGATATATTTTTACTTATAAGAGGGAAGAGACTTGAGTAATATTGATTATGGCACTTACCTCCATGGCCTCTCAACCCCTCTCTGTAATGGCGGACATCAGAGGTGCCGTAGACCAGTGACCAGTGTCGCATTTACAATATGAATGCTAGCACCTGATCAGTATGAGCGATCTGATTACATTGGTAAGGGGGGTCACCGGCTTTTTTTATCTTTTTCTCCTTTTCTCTCTTTCTCTGGCTTGTATCCATTAGTCCCCATTCAGCCAACTGTTTTAAGGCGTTTATCCCCATCCAGGTGTCAAATTTCTTCCTAGCGAACGATAGCGAGCCAGCATTGTATAGAGAAATCCGGCTTCGCCGGAGAAATTTTTCTATCAAAAAATGTACAAATTTAGCTTGCTGTCAAAACAAAAATATATATATGCTGGCTCGCTACCGCTCGCCAGGAAAATATTGACACCTGGATGAGGGTAAAAGTCTTAAAATAGTAGGCTGAATGGGGCCGAATGGATACAAGCCAAAGTGAGAGGGAGAGATAGAGAAAAAAGCGAGGTGGGCTCCCTTAAGAACGGGATGTTACTTATAATTCGGTATTGGCTTCCATGGACCCACCTGCACCTAACAGCAATATCAGTTCTCCTGTAGATGTTATAGCAGTCGTCACACACCCGGACCACCTTGTCGTAGATGTGTCTGTTCCCCACGAGTCCGGGACACTCGTATATGTTGTGCCAGGAGTCTCCGTAACCCTCCACCACTCTTGCGGTCCCCGCTAATATGACTGCTACCATCACCACCGATACTGTTAACATCGACCGCTGTAGGAAGAGAGGAGGCGTATAGACAGATAGACATTAAACAAATCCCAGACAAACAGATATAATATGGAAAGAAAGACAAACAGGCAGAGAGACAGGTGTAAAGCTGGTATCACACGACCGCTTTTTCCCTCAACATTTATTTTCAACACTGGTCCGGCAGCTAATGAGGTCAACATATACAATATTTCTGTCACCTAAATTCATCAATCATCAGTCTGTTTTCTGATAATATTCCAGAAATGTTGCCAGAAAATGTTGATCATCGAATGTTGACTATAAAAGCTCTCGTGTTAATAACGGCTTGACACTCACACAGGCTGACCCCCAAGTCCCCATTAGCTTCTACACCGGAATATTTTTCTACCGAAAAATGCAAAAATGTATCTCAAAGGGAGGTTCTGGGAGTATTTTTACAGCTTGATTGAGGTCTATGGAGGAAACAAAAACAAATAATTAATATATACTGTAGATAACAAATAAATATATATATCTCCTTAAGGGAACCGACCTGCTTTTCCTCTCTGGGTGTTATCCATTCGGCGTCATTCAGCCTACTGTTTTAAGACGTTTCTCCCCATTCAGTTTTCTATTTTTTTCCTGGGGAGTGACAGCTTCATTGTATGGAAAAAACTGGCATCGCGGGAGACATTTTTCTACCGAAAAATATACACATTAAGTCAGCTGTCTAAAACATAATCCAAAATATACTGGCTCTCTATCGTTCGCCAGGTATAAATAGAGACCTGGATGAGGATAAACGTCTTAAAACAGTAGGCTGAATGGGGTCGAAGGTCTACTACCCAGAAAGAAAAAAAAAGCGGGTCGGTCCTCTTATCCCATTCAATATACGATGACGCAGTTCTTGGTTATATTCTGGCCATCATTATACGATATTAACCCTTTCACGCATTTATGACGCAGAGTTTGTCAGATTAGCAATAAGAAATAGCGTTCTCTCACTCTTATAATTACCTCTCCAAAATTAGTTTTCTGCCCACAGCTAACTCAAAGACAACTGCAGAGGTTGAAGTAACTAAACTAAAGGTTTCTAAATACCCCTGATGGTAACAAAGGCTTTAAAGTATCCCCAATAGGCTCAAAATTGCGTCGTATGTCGGAGAGGGTTAAGCAGTTAAGGAGGAACCTTTAGGAATCTAAGGGGCCCAAATAAACGTACTTATGCTTCTGACTCAGCCAATTCCTTTCTAAGCTAAATCAAATCGTCTAATGGTAGTAAGAATGTACTATTAAAACGCGTCACAATCGTAAAGGGGTTAAGTGAGATATACATAGTTACCGGTAGGTGAGATTTAGATTAGTACAAAACACAACATTTATATAATTTCAAAGATGTAGACTAAATAAGGGTAATTTGAATTATTGATAATTTGTATGAATAAAGATAATAAACTTCACTTTTTGAACTACTCGGGGCATTATCTTGGCATATATATTGGGGTTTGTAATTGATGATTAATGTTAAGAACGGGGTGTTGCTTATATATGTTGACAGACTATATGTCAGTACTTTAAACAATGATCGGCAAATTGTATGTGTCGTATTTAATAATCACAGGCGAAATCTAAAATCTCAGTAAATACACTCTTTTCTACTTCACTCTGATTAGAAACAGACCATTGTTTTTGGCCCAGGTAGAAATAGAGTACCTGTTCTGAAAGGGTAGTGTCCATTTGTCATACGGAAGCCATATTGTTTCTTCTCACACTGTACCCCAGAGAACACCATTATTTTTATTATTATTATTAAGGGAGCCCACCTCGCTTTTTGTTCTTTCTCTACCTCTCTCTTTGGCTTGTATTCATTTGGCCCCATTCAGCCTACTTTTTTTAAGTCGTTTACCCTCATCCAGGTGTCAATATGTTCCTGGCGAGCGGTAGCGAGCCTGTATATTATATTTTTGTTTTCACAGCAAGCTAAATTTGTACATTTTTCGATAGAAAAATGTCGCTGGCGAAGCCGGTTTTCTTCAAACAATGCTGGCTCGCTATCGCTCGCTAGGAAGATATCGACACCTAGATGGGGATAAGCATCTTTAAACAGTTGGCTGAATGGGGCCGAATGGATAAAAGCCAGGGGAAGAGAGAAAGGGAGAGAAAGATAAACTAAAAAAGCCGGTGATCCCCCTTAAAGTGTATTCAAGATAACCTGGCAAAAAAATTGGCAACGGCGTCTTTGTATGTATGTATTTATATAGCCAACATTAAGGGGAGATTTTCAATAAAGTTTTGTTTTTCTTCTGGACCCCCTTCTCCGCGTCACAATCCTGAAGGGGTTAACGAGGCCAATCAGATCACGGCGCAATGCAGGAGGGGCGTTCTGATTGGTCGGTTCCTGAAGCTGCTATAGTCCATTCGTTATAAGTAGGCCAACAATCTGGACCACTAATCTCTATTATGGGGGGACACCATTTTGTTTTTCTTTCTCTCCTTTTCTCTCTTTCTCTGACTTGTATCCATTTGACCCCATTCAGCCAACTGTTTTAAGACGTTCATCCCCATCCAGGTGTCGATTTCTTCCTGGCGAGCGATAGCGAGTCAGCATTTTATGGAGAAATCCGGCTTGGAGAATTTTTTCTATCGAAAAATGTAAAAATTTAGCTTGCTGTAAAACAAAAAAATATATTTGCTGGCTCGCTACCGCTCGCCAGGAAAATATTGACACCTGGATGGGGGTAAACGTCTTAAAACAGTAGGCTGAATGGGACCGAATGGATACAAGCCAAAGAGAGAGGGAGAGAAAGAGAAAAAAGCGAGGTGGGCCCCTTAACTCCAAAACGACTAGAGTAATCGAGCACGAATACCAACCTGTACGCTGAAACTCTGTCCACACCTCGACACCATCACTGCTGGCTTGGTTTATAACTTGCTTTGATTAAATACGTCCAATAGAGGAGATGATCTGTGTGTATGGAAGTAGGAAAAGAGGACTGGGAGAGATTGAGGAAAAGATGTGGAGATTTTGGGAGAGATTGGGAGAGACTGTGGGAGGGATTGGGGGATTTATAGGGATGATTAGTAAGAAGGCTGAAGGCCTTATGTTATATATATATGTGTGTGTGTGTGTGTGTGTATGTAGGGGAGAAGGTGTTGACTGGTGGGGATCTCGGTGTTAAGACGGGGGCGCCTCTCCTTATATACTTACTGTCGCTGGTTGAAGGCAGCTGTACGTTCACGGTCAATAAAGGCTGCCTACTCGTTTGAACTAGTATAGAACCCAAGTGAGATCACGCAATCCATTATTAGATCTTATATAACTTAGAATTTTATTTGAACACTCCATTTTCGTCACGTCTTTAATTTAACATGGCTAGATAAGGAGAAAGTAGCCTGACCAGGATTCGAACCCACTCACTCCAAGTATATGTGGGAGAGTTGTCAGGATGCCTCTCTCCCAACCTGTCCAACATTATCATTAGATATTGCTAGATAATTTTGTTTCCTAATCACTATAGGTAGCGCCAACGAACTTGACATTTATCTTGACCCTTTAACTTCTCATAAATCCAAATGAATTAAAGCAATCTAGCTGACATTTCTATCATTTGGGAAGAGCCCATCAGGAAATAGGTGTGGATATTTACAGCCAGTTTGCTCTAGGCCCTTTTGAGCTATGGGAAATTAAGGGGTCAAGATTATTATCAAGTTGGTTGGCGCTACCTATACCACTGATACCGTACCAAGCTAATATATCTCCATGTTACGGTTAAAAGAGATTTAGTATATTTTTGTATTTGACATTATAGACATGACAAGAAAGTATTGAATGTGACTGAATCTCAACCTATCCACCCATTAAGGGGAGATGGCCTTTTTTTTTTTTTTTTTTTTCTTTTTGGTCTATTAATTCATGTATTCCCATATTTCTTAGTTTCCTCGCTAGACCTCCATAAATCTTAGAATAACACCCCCTAGACCCTCCAAGATAAATTTGTAAATTTTTTGGTAGAAAAATGTCCTAGCCGAAGGCCGGCTCCTCTTAAAATTTCAGGCTCGCTTTCGCTCGCCAGGAAAAATCGACACCTAAATGGCACGAAAGATCTTAAAATTGACAACAAAATGGGGCGAAAGGTGTTAAAATCGCCAAAGTAATGGGCCGAACGCCTTATATTATCAAAACCAAAGGGGCTTTACACGGGGGAGATAGGGGACCCGAAAAACAGCCCATCTTCCCTTAAAAGCAAAGGCGTGAATTTCCGGCATTGCGTTTGCTGATATACTCAACACACGAATACTGATCTACATAAATACAGGTTGTGAGAATGATAACAATAATCTACATCTTTTTCACATTATGTTGGCTACTATTAGACGATTGTATTCAGCTTTGGAAGGATGTCTACCCATTAAAAACGACAGACTATCTCAATCAATCCTTTTAGCTACCATGTATCCTTCCTAAGATACAAAACATAGTCTCAATGTAGCTGAAATCAAATACAAAATACGTCACCGGTACAGAAGGGGTTAAGTATAAATAAACTAATGAAAGCATATGGTCCTCCCGGGATTCGAACTCGGGACACCACGCCCAGAACATAAGCATCTTGACCATTACACCACCAACACAATAATGTACCCAGAAACGTGACGTCATAGCAACATACTCCAAATCAAGCTTACACATGCACAATATATTAAATTGATTCAGCTGTGAAATGTCGTGTGAAAGAATGGTATAGTCGGAATATTTAATTTATTATTTAATTAAGAGTCTGGTTTATAGCCAGTGGTAATAGAAGTAGATATCCATACGCCTTCATCATGGTTTAACCCCTTCTGTACCGGCGACGTCTTGAAATGTATTACCTAGCTACATTTAGACGATTTCAGGAAGCTTAGGAAGGATATGTAGTAGCTAAAAGGATTAATTAAGATAGTATTTAGCCTTTTAATTGGTCGACATCCCTCCTAAGCTGAATAAAATAATCTAATAGTTGCCAGAACATATTGCAAAGGATGCCACAAGTACAAAAAGGGTTAACATTGATACTGTTTTAGATCATACTTATTTATTTATGGGCATTAGCATATTGGATTCCTATTTTCTTAGTAGAACCATTACATTATTGTACAAACATATGATATGTTTAAAGGGAGCCCACTTCGTTTTTTTCTCTTTCTTGGCTTGTATCCATTCGGCCCCATTCAGCCTACTGTTTTAAGATGTTTAGGAATAGATGGAGTGTGTGGGGAAATGCTGAGGTATGGTGGTGAGATAGTGATCGAATGGGTATGGAAAATGTGTAAACTAGCATGGGAGAAGGGGAGTGCACCTGATGACTGGAAGACAGGAAGATATAATCCCCCTGTATAAGGGTAAAAGGGAAACAGGAGTGTGGTAACCACCGGTGAATATGCCTTCTAAGCATAGTAGGGAAGGTGTACAGTAGGATAGTGATTGAGAGTCAGAGCGAGAACAGAGAAATGGATCGGTGACGAGCAGGGCGGGTTCAGGAAGGGAAGAGGATGTGTAGATCAGATTTTTGCCCTAAAATGTGTTGTGGAGAAATATCTGGAGAGTTGTATGCTGTTTTTAGACTTGGAGAAGGCCTATGACAGAATTGATAGAGAAGGTATGTGGAAAGTACTGAGAATATACGGAGTAGATGCCAAGTTGCTGAAAGCAGTGACGAGCATGTATGAGGGTGCAAAGGCATCAGTACATGTGGAGAATAAGAAGAGCGAGTTCTTTGATCTGAATGTTGGGTTACAGCAAGGGTGTGTGATGTCCCCATGGTTGTTCAATATATATATGGATGGAATCATGAAAGAAATACAAGGAAGAGCAGTGGATGTTATGTACCTCTGATATGGGAAGGAAACAAGTAGAAATTGCCTGTAATGCTGTTTGCTGATGATACAGTTCTGATGAGCGATAGTGAATGGGAGTTACAGGGGCTGGTAAATATGTTTGGAACAGAGTGTGCAAAATGGAATCTGAAGGTAAATGCAGGGAAGAGAAAGGTTATGGTCTTTGAAAGGAGCGCAGCCACAGAGTGTGAGGTGAGGTTGAACGGTCAGGCTATGGAGAATGTCAGTTCATTTAAGTATTTGGGCAGTGTGTTGAGTAAAGATGGGAGTATGGATGAAGAAGTGCGGAAGAGGGTGCGACAGGGGAAGGAGGTTGTAGGAACGCTGAAAGCAGTAACAAGAAATAGTGTGGTCAGCATGGAAGTAAAGAAGTCCTTGCATGACAGTGTGGCAATCCCGACATTGAATTACGGGAGCGAAGCATAGACGTTGGTAAAGAGACTCAAACCAAGAGTGAGAGGGGTGAAAATGAGTTACTTGAGTAGTGCGTGCAGAGTTACATGGAGGGATAGACAGACAAAAGAGGAAGTACGAGAGAGGTGTGGTGTGGATGTAGATTTTCTGGAAAGTGTGAAAAGTAACACCTTTAGATGAGTTGGAAGGACAGAGAGGGAGAGGTAGACCGAATGAGAGGCGGAAGGATGGAGTTAAGAAGTATATAAGTGAAGACGGTGCTGGAGGGGAGGAGAGGCGTCGACTGACTGGGGACAGAGGTGCATGGGGCAGTTTCGTTCGTGGCCACCCCTTCGGGGATCACAGCGTCAGGCAATAGATAGATAGAATAACTGTACTGGAGAGGATATTTAGGGATAATTATTCTTGGGTTATCTGTAATACCTAGTAGTAGAGTTGATTGTAGAATTGGTAAATAAATCGCCACCACCATCTCTTTACCTTAAATACTTATAGGTAATGAAAAATGTAAGCCCAGGAAACCCAGTCTTGACATAATAGCTTTGAATACAGGAACAATCTTGATAGGCCTATTCAGGATAAATATGATTTGTAATATCGATGTATACAGGAACAAAGTATTGATATATATTTAGAGTCTATCTCGTAAGTATGTCTTTAGGAATAATAGAACTCTGCTATGACCGTCTTTGGCACCATGATAACCGGCGCCCAAGTCCCCAGGTTAGTTAGTTAAAATAGGACTTTAGAGGCTATCAACCCCTATTGAATAATAACCCTTGCAATACCAGTGACGTTTTTTTTTCTTTCTTTTTTGGTAGCTAAAAGGTATGGTAGTAAAAAGGATTAATTGAGATAGTCTGTAAAATTTTAACGGGTAGACATCCTTCCTAAGCTGAATATAACCGTTTAATAGTTGCCAGAATATAATGAAAAGGATGTCACCGGTACTGAATGGGTTAAGCCAGCACACTGGAAGTCATTAAGGGGAGATGGTTCACTTTTTGGGCGATTTTTGCATGTATTCGTTATTTTTCTAGTTTCCTCCCTAGACCTCCATCAAATTTAAAAAAAAACATCCATTAGATCCCTCTTCTACATTAATTTGTACATTTTTCGGTAAAAAAAAAATCCCGGCCAAAGGCCGGTTCTTCCAACATTACAGGCTCACTATCGTTCGCCAGGGAAAAATCGACGTCTAAATAGCACGAAATGTCTAAATATTGACAAAGAAATGGGGCGAAAGGTCTTAAAATCAACTAACTAATGGGGCAAACATCTTAACATCTGAAAACTAATGGGGTAAACATGAGGGAGAAAGTGGTCCAGAAAACCGGCCCATCACCCCTTAAGGACGTCAGGACTAAAGCCCCTTTTCAAAAACTGCAGTCCCTTGTCCCCAGGTTACCCACTATCCACCCCAAACCTCCGTGACTGGGGTGTATCTTGCATCGTGACCTAAGAATGCTGTATAGTTACCGTGTTGCCAACCTGACACAGGGATCCAAGAGCCGGTGAAGAGTGTGAGATGCCCTTTTGAACTGAGAGGGGTGTATGGTTGTCTTCTTAACTTATTTATTTGCTCATTTATGTATATTCATATTATTTTTCTAGCTTTCTCCCTAGACCTCCATCAAACTTTTAAAATCATCCATTAGATCCCTCTTCTATATTAATTTTTACATTTTTCAGTAGAAATATTTCCCGGCCGAACGCCGGTTCCTCTTAAAATTTCAGGCTGCTATCGATGGGCAAATTATCTCCGAAACCGGAAGCATAGAGTTTTGTAAGTATTACGTGTTGCCAGTTTATATCATAAGCTTTATGAATATCCAAAAAATATAATTATCATGAATTATTTTTTGGTAAATTTCTCTGCAATACAATGCTCCAAATTCGCTAAATGCTCTAGTGTGCTCTTGTGCTTACGGAAGTCATATTGTTGAACATTTAAAACATTCTTTGATTCAAAACCAAAAAAAATCTAATGTTACCCATTCTTTCAAAGATCTTACATAGACACTCCATCAACGCAATAGGATTAAACATCTTGAGATCTTTAGGGCGGACTGGCTTTTGGGATTTGATATGACGTGCGCAAAGTGCCATGAGTTTCCATTAGTTTATAAACATTCGAGATGTCCAAATCTCATTGTATTATGCGAACAACTTATATTGTATAGACTAAGATGTTGAATAATACTGTAAATGACTTGCGAAGGACCGATACTCAAACCTTTACGGGATTATAGAGCAAGGAAAAGTTCTTTCATCGTAAACTCACAGTTGTAATCAAAGTCTATGTCTTCTGTGGCAAAATCAAAGTGATGTAGTTCTCCATGCAGTTTATGGTCTAAAAATCGGGGATCATATTTAGCCGAACTGCTAAGATCCGCAAAAGGCCTGGCGATAGTGTTGGCAGCGTCCGCAGGCTCATTAATGATGTTATCGTTCACCCTGAGAGTGGTGATGAGCGATAAATTATACTTGTTATTTAAGCCACTGGTCCCCAAGTGATTTAATACAAAATTGCACTCCAGGACCAGCCACTTTTAATTTTGTTTTTGTTTTTCCTGAAAACACATGGGATGGGTTAGTAATGAACGAAAAACAACATAAAACCGCTCACCTAGGTCATTATTTGGGGGTCCTGGGGGGCGGGGGAAAGTCACAATTAACATGGGGTGATAGGTAGGCAATATACTGGAAAATCACTCCCGCGCGTGCCCACACGCACACGGCTGAACTAGGTGGGTTGCCAATCATCGGTATTGTTCCGTGGGACCCTAAGGTAGTTCCCATACAAACTGAACCCTCTAGGTGCCATAGGACAAGAGTAATTAAGGCGGATGCAACCGTTACGTCGCTGGGACTGTGCATTACATACATAGGTGACGCATAACACGCGTCGCTGGGGTACAGTGGGTTAAAACATTTATAGTGGACAAGAGCTCTTTAAGTGGAGTGATTTATTTCACCATGGACACATAGGAATGCCAGGCACTTCACTTTTTGCGGATCGAATTACCCTCCTTGCCTCAGCCCTAGCCTTCTTATAAACAATGATTTTGTGGTTCGAAGGCTGTTTATCAAAAATTCTGAATCGCCTATTGAGCTTACTGAATGCTTTTCAGCAATCCGGTGACCACTATGGAACACTATACTTTGAGTGGACTGTAAAATGTTTAGGAATATTGTCTTAGCTGGGTGTAAAATGGAAGTCTGAATATGTGTCACCTTGTCCTTAATATCACCCACCGAAATATCAAACGTGGCGATTCCAGAGAAGGCAATCCAGTCTGAATTCTTAAAATTAAATTTAATGGGCGGCAGTGGATGTATAAGTAAGACAGATCAGTAAGTAGTCACTTCCCAGAGTATCGTTGAAAGTGCCGCGAGTGATGTTAGGCAGTATTACTGTACGGGATATGACAAAGACAGGTCAATGCATGATGTATGGCCCGTGTGATCATCTACACGAGTCACACTACCATCATTCAGAAGACAGGTTAAATTGAAGTAATACATTCGCTATTTGTTCACCGCGACCATTGGTCCTCATGATACCCCATTGACGCACATTGAAATCGCCTAAAATTAAGTGAGACTTGGGTAATGCAGAGTTAAGAAAAACAAAAGCATCATCATCAATTAGGACCCGTAGAGAACAATACAAAGAACAAATAGTCAGGTACGTGCCCCGAGTTTTGACCTTGCATGAAAGTAAGGGAAGAAACAGGAGGCACTGCTGAGTGGGGAAGCGATTTATGGACATAAATTGAAACCCCATCACCCTCGTGTCTCTTATACGAAAGGTAGATCAGCATGATCCACCAAATTAGTCTCCTGTAGACAAACAACTGATGGTGCATGTAATTGCAACAACAGTGCCAAGTGTTGTGATTTATTCCTAATACCCCTATTGTTCCAGTGAAGTATCTTGTACTCCATGGTTTAAGAGTGATTGTTGTGTCCAGCGTGCTTAGATTTTTTTACTCTTCTATTTATTTAGTAGCTCAATTGTATATGTGAGATATACTTAAAATTAATGACTCTCGAGCTTGGCTGGGCGAGAATTAAAATATATCTATACACCCCGAGTTGCATGGGGATGCTTATAAAAATCCCAGTATGGTATCCTGGAATATGGGTCCTACGACTTGTGTATGAAATGGAATACTTTCTCTAAGTAGGAATTCGCTACTCCTTAATATAAAGAGGAAAAGGTTAAACATTCTTTATCAAGTCGTGGTAGAGTGGATTAAAGCATCAACTCTCGTCCTGACTGTCATTGGTTCAAGCCCAGCTGAGAGTACTAAACAAAAATTGTTTCTATATTTCAACTACTCCCTCTCGGGCATAGGCTGATAGCCTTTACACTCTACCGCTGAACAGGGTGAGGCCCGTGAGGTCTTGTTCCAGTCTAGGGAGTGAGACATGCGAAGCACCTATTCACGGCTCGAACCCAACTCCATCTCTGAAGCTGCTTCGCCTCTGCGCCTCACAGTCTCACTCCCCAGGCTCAGACCCTCGCTCTTAGAATACCACCTATTGAGCAATTAACTCACTAGGCATTGCCCCTGTAGCATATTTTGAATATGGGAATATTCATACAGTGCTATTTAATCAGGGAACAATGAGGGTATTTTGTTTTGGCATTTCGGTGTGCTGTGGTAATGCACTGAAACTAGGTACAGCACAAATTCCATCCCAATAATATCTTCCCATTAACATATTGGGATTCGAACCCGGGTCCATTGGATTACCAGTCCAGTGGCAAGACCACTCTGCCACACCTCCCCTAGTAGTAGCTCACGTGCATTTCTGATATATATACCGGTATCTATCTATCTGTCTATCTATCTATCTATATATATATATATATATATATATATATATATATATATATATATATATATATATGTAGATATATATATGATACTGTATATATATATATATATATATATATATATATATATATATACATATATATATATATATATATATATACCGTATATATATATATACATATACTGTATATATACATATATACAGTATGTATATATATATATATATACATATATATATATATACATATATATATATATATCATTTAGTACAATTGATGTCAGTTATATATTATTATTTTATCAAAGGGCAGACGAAAACTAGTTTTCTATTGCGAAGAATATACTGTACATATTATACCATATAGACATTTAGGGCTCAGTTAACAATAAAGATAAACAGCAGAGTTATGAAATGGATGAAACTCGAGTCACTGAAAGGTAGGGTAGAGTCAGTATAGGAGAAACAAATCAATCATTCAACTGAAAATATTTGTCAATGCATGCATATTATCACCTTATTAAGGAAAGAAAATATAAAATGTTCAGTTGAATGATTCATTCACTTCAGTGCAAAACAGAGTGACAGTCATTCAGTCAAAAATGAATCATAAACAGACTAAAAATTAATAAATAAACTGATGATCAAAATAAGAAAAATCGTCTATTGAAATTATTCTGTCATACCAACTCGTTTCAAGTACAAATAAAGTACAAAGGATGAATTTGACAGTGCTAGTAACACTGAGATTGAAAAAACCCCGGTAAGAATGCTTAATCTAAAATATATTTGGATTAAAGAGAGACACAATATAATAATAAATATAGTTCTTCAGCAACAAAAACCTTAGGATAAAGATCAGATATCGATGGCTAGTATCGGTTTCGGCTGGATGTAGGATTGCACATTAATTCTTCAAACATGATTTTGCTCAAGTACGTTTCATTTTGATTTGCTTCCTGGATTTGTATTAGTATTTCCTTTTACTTTGTGACCGGTCTCTCGTTTCCTAATTAACGAATTTGCATTTATTGTTCCCCATGGACTGCATTTCGTCATTCTACTCTAGTTTTTGCATTATTTGTTATCCTCAATTTATATCTTTCTTCAATCTCTCCATTTTCACAATTTTTCTGGCATTCACTGACATGTTTTCCTTTTCTTATGTGGATAGTAATATAACTCATATACACTACATTGTCTTTGCAGATAGTTTGTTCCTTCTAATCCTGCAAAGGTTACATTACATATGTTGAATAACTAGCGAACATAAGGTTAAACACACGAAGATAAGATATATAAAATAAGTTATGCACTTGACACACACAACATATTTCTCATGTACAAAGCAAAACCAAAATACACCAATTTAGTACATACAAACTTAACTATTAAACAGAGCATACGCCAATGCTTTTAGAACGATTTGTAAATCATAGTTACCTCAGAAAATTTCATTTTGGCACTTATAAACATAAAGATGTGTAACTATTACAAGTTACGTGAGAAAATAATATTGCTAGATAAAATATTTCTGTAATTAAATAAATTATTTTTCAACAATTTCACTTTCAACAGGGTTATAAAACGGAAAACGGATATACGACTTAAGAAAATTAGAAAAAGGACAAATATTGCAAAAAAAAAAATAATACTAGGATCGTAGTCTTACAAAACTATCACAAGTTTATAAACCAATCAGTTAAGATTATGACAATAAATATCTATGGACGGAAAAATATTCATAGATCTAGAATATCGTTAGGTATACATGTCGTTTGCATTTCATGGATTTAACATGGAAACCATGATATTCTTGCTCTCACGCCAATACATATAAACCTTAAATATGAATTGGAATAACAATAAAAGGCTCCCAGCCACAGGATAATTAAAACATTAAATTAAATTCTTCTATAAGCAGAAGAATCAAACAATTGATACTGAAATCCTGTAATAAGTTTACGACATAATCTGGGAGCTGTAGGACACCTCCTTCAGGATTTGTACCGAATTCAAACCAAACAAAGTTCGAAGTTCCCTTTACGTTTAGCTGAATGATATACCATTATTAAATCAAAAGTGTAATTAATTTAACCTTTCAGTCTTCGATAATTGTGTTCTCCCTATTTAGAGCTAATATTAGACAATTGTTGGGTTACATCTATCTCAGCTAATCCTCTGACACCCATAATTATATCTTAAGGGCGGATGAGCGTATTTATTTCCTCATTTACTTAGCTTTTTATTAATGTTTTTAGTTTCCTCCCTAGACCTCTCTCAAACTTCAGAAAACAACCCTCCTGCAAGATAAATTTGTAAATTTTGCGATAGAAATTTTTTCCGACCGAAGTCCAGTTACTCTTTTATTACAGGGTCGCTATCGCTGGCCAGGAAAAAATCGACCTAAATGCACGAAAGGTCTAAATATTGACAAATAAATGGGCGAAAAGTAATAAAATCGCCAACTAATGGAACGAACGTCATATAATCGGAAAACTAATGGGACTAAATATGAGGGAGAAAGGGAGCCAGAAAAAAAACAACCATTCCCCCTTAATTAAGTTGAATAAAATCGTCTACTATTAGCCAAAATATAAGAAGACTTGTGTTCTCGTATCTTGAAAGGGTTAACGGGGAAATACCAAAGAGAGTAAACGACATAACTAGAAAATAAAATATATATAATAGTCATAGACGCCAGTACTGAATTATCTATATCCACGAATCGATCAGCATAATCGAAGAATCAGATACTTAAATTACAATGACTTAGATTACTGTAGGTATATTTATAACGAATGTTGAAGACAAATATCAGAGAAGAAAAAAAATATAGGTTATATGCAGGTGTATACATCATAATTATCATATAACAATCATAAATTTTATTTGCCGAAAAACGTTGTTGATGTTAATTATATAACAATAGATAAATTAATAAAATCATAGATACATAAACCTAAACTGCCAACATTTCCTCAAACCTCAAAATCAAAACAGGTTCAGTGTGCATTAGAAACATTGAATAATTAGTACTGATGACAATAATGAACACATGTAAGAAATAAAGAGCTTCCAAAATGCGAGTCGCCGAGTTCCGTGCTAGAGACCCTATGGTAAAGAGAGATCGGCCATTTTCCGAGTGTTGTGCTCTTTTCATGTCCGAATTAGCAGCCAAAATAATAATGCTTTCTATGTTGGCTTTATAGTTATCATGATTTTCAATATCGATATCGAAATGCCTCATTGCTAAAATCAAATGATATTATACGGGGAGAAATATTAGCTGGTATGTTTAATGAGAATAAAGTAAATTGAAACCATTATTGTTTTAAAGATAGGTAGCCTAATCATTGACATCCAAGGACTGTTATTGAATTGAATTTAATTTGAATGAATACTATACATGAATTGAATTGAATTTGAATTAATACTATACATGCATTTAATCTAATTGAATTTGAAGGAATACTATACATGAACCCAGATGGCCACTGAAGGACCAAGGCAAGCTCTGATCAAGTCAAAGTTTAACTGCGAAAACCTATGAATTTATTATCTCCTAAGTATTATACTCGTGTACTGAAGGGGTGAAGGAGAGAAAATGCGATGATCTCTGTTTGTCATAGTGAATCCGTTTGACGTCTTCAGGGAGGAGGTATTTAGTTATCCATACTTTAGCCTTTGGTCGTTAATTTATTAACTTTTTGTCGTTGATCCTTTAGCCTTTTGTCATTGATCTATTAGCCTTTTGTTGTTGATCCTTTAGTTTTTTGTTGTTGATCCTTTAGCCTTTTGTCGTTGATCTATTAGCCTTTTGTCGTTGATCCTGTAGTCTTGTGTCGTTGAACCACTTTACTTCCGTCCGGCCCTGAGAATACTGATCCACCTCTGGAAGTCGTGCAGCTCGTCGTATCTCTCATTCACTCTCAGACAATTCTTGAACTCATCGTTTTGGAAGCAGTTACTCCTGAAAATAAAATAAAAGATGCACAAATTGAGGTAATCAGGGAATATGGAGTGAGTCTACAAATGAATGTGGGTGTGTGGGTGTTTATAATGAAAATAATGAACACATGTAAGAAATAAAGAGCTTCCAAAATGCGAGTCGCCAAGTTCCATGCTAGAGACCCTATGGTGTGAGCATCCTAGGTTCGAATCCCTGGACTGCCACATGTATTTGTTGATTTCATTAATTCAGCTTAGGAGTAAAGTCGGTTGGTGGAGGTAACATAATAGATAATAGATACGGATATATTTTTACTTATAAGAGGGAAGAGACTTGAGCAATATTGATTATGGCACTTACATCCATGGCCTCCCAACCCCTCTCTGTAATGGCGGACATCAGAGGTGCCGTAGACCAGTGACCAGTGTCGCATTTACAATATGAATGCTAGCACCTGATCAGTATAAGCGATCTGATTACACTGGTAAGGGGGGTCACCTTTTTTTATCTTTTTCTCCTTTTCTCTCTTTCTCTGGCTTGTATCCATTAGTCCCCATTCAGCCAACTGTTTTAAGGCGTTTATCCCCATCCAGGTGTCAAATTTCTTCCTGGCGAACGATAGCGAGCCAGCATTGTATAGAGAAATCCGGCTTCGCCGGAAATTTTTTTCTATCAAAAAATGTACAAATTTAGCTTGCTGTCAAAACAAAAATATATATATGCTGGCTCGCTACCGCTCGCCAGGAAAATATTGACACCTGGATGAGGGTAAAAGTCTTAAAATAGTAGGCTGAATGGGGCCGAATGGATACAAGCCAAAGTGAGAGGGAGAGATAGAGAAAAAAGCGAGGTGGGCTCCCTTAAGAACGGGATGTTACTTATAATTCGGTATTGGCTTCCATGGACCCACCTGCACCTAACAGCAATATCAGTTCTCCTGTAGATGTTATAGCAGTCGTCACACACCCGGACCACCTTGTCGTAGATGTGTCTGTTCCCCACGAGTCCGGGACACTCGTATATGTTGTGCCAGGAGTCTCCGTAACCCTCCACCACTCTTGCGGTCCCCGCTAACATGACTGCTACCATCACCACCGATACTGTTAACATCGACCGCTGTAGGGAGAGAGGAGGCGTATAGACAGATAGACATTAAACAAATCCCAGACAAACAGATAGAATATGGAAAGAAAGACAAACAGGCAGAGAGACAGGTGTAAAGCTGGTATCACACGAGCGCTTTTTCCCTCAACATTTATTCTCAACACTGGTCCGGCAGCTAATGAGGTCAACATATACAATATTTCTGTCACCTAAATTCATCAATCATCAGTCTGTTTTCTGATAATATTCCAGAAATGTTGCCAGAAAATGTTGATCATCGAATGTTGACTATAAAAGCTCTCGTGTTAATAACGGCTTGACATTCACACAGGCTGACCCCCAAGTCCCCATTAGCTTCTACACCGGAATATTTTTCTACCGAAAAATGCAAAAATGTATCTCAAAGGGAGGTTCTGGGAGTATTTTTTACAGCTTGATTGAGGTCTATGGAGGAAAAAAAAATAATAATATATACTGTAGATAACAAATAAATATATATATATCTCCTTAAGGGAACCGACCTGCTTTTCCTCTCTGGGTGTTATCCATTCGGCGCCATTCAGCCTACTGTTTTAAGACGTTTCTCCCCATTCAGGTTTCTATTTTTTTCCTGGGGAGTGACAGTGAGCCTTCATTGTATGGAAAAAACTGGCTTCGCGGGAGACATTTTTCTACCGAAAAATGTACAAATTAAGTCAGCTGTCTAAAACATAATCCAAAATATACTGGCTCTCTATCGTTCGCCAGGTATAAATAGACACCTGGATGAGGATAAACGTCTTAAAACAGTAGGCTGAATGGGGTCGAAGGTCTACTACCCAGAAAGAAAAAAAAAAGCGGGTCGGTCCTCTTATCCCATTCAATATACGATGACGCAGTTCTTGGTTATATTCTGGCCATCATTAGACGATATTAACCCTTTTACGCATTTATGACGCAGAGTTTGTCAGATTAGCAATAAGAAATAGAGTTCTCTCACTCTTATAATTACCTCTCCAAAATTAGTTTTCTTAATTAATTAAGACGTTCATCCCCATCCAGGTGTCGATTTCTTCCTGGCGAGCGATAGCGAGTCAGCATTGTATGGAGAAATCCGGCTTCGCCGGAGAAATTTTTCTATCGAAAAATTTACAAATTTAGCTTGCTGTAAAACAAAAATATATATTTGCTGGCTCGCTACCGATCGCCAGGAAAATATTGACACCTAGATGGGGGTAAACGTCTTAAAACAGTAGGCTGAATGGGACCGAATGGATACAAGCCAAAGAGAGAGGGAGAGAAAGAGAAAAAAGCGAGGTGGGCCCCCTTAACTCCAAAACGACTAGAGTAATCGAGCACGAATACCAACCTGTACGCTGAAACTCTGTCCACACCTCGACACCATCACTGCTGGCTTGGTTTATAACTTGCTTTGATTAAATACGTCCAATAGAGGAGATGATCTGTGTGTATGGAAGTAGGAAAAGAGGACTGGGAGAGATTGAGGAAAAGATGTGGAGATTTTGGGAGAGATTGGGAGAGACTGTGGGAGGGATTGGGGGATTTATAGGGATGATTAGTAAGAAGGCTGAAGGCCTTATGTTATATATATATATGTGTGTGTGTGTGTGTGTGTATGTAGGGGAGAAGGTGTTGACTGGTGGGGATCTCGGTGTTAAGACGGGGGCGCCTCTCCTTATATACTTACTGTCGCTGGTTGAAGGCAGCTGTACGTTCACGGTCAATAAAGGCCGCCTACTCGTTTGAACTAGTATAGAACCCAAGTGAGATCACGCAATCCATTATTAGATTATATAACTTAGAATTTTATTTGAACACTCCATTTTCGTCGTCTTTAATTTAACATGGCTAGATAAGGAGAAAGGTAGCCTGACCAGGATTCGAACCCACTCACTCCAAGTATATGTGGGAGAGTTGTCAGGATGCCTCTCTCCCAACCTGTCCAACATTATCATTAGATATTGCTAGATAATTTTGTTTCCTAATCACTATAGGTAGCGCCAACGAACTTGACATTTATCTTGACCCTTTAACTTCTCATAAATCCAAATCAATTAAAGCAATCTAGCTGACATTTCTATCATTTGGGAAGAGCCCATCAGGAAATAGGTGTGGATATTTACAGCCAGTTTGCTCTAGGCCCTTTTGAGCTATGGGAAATTAAGGGGTCAAGATTATTATCAAGTTGGTTGGCGCTACCTATACCACTGATACCGTACCAAGCTAATATATCTCCATGTTACGGTTAAAAGAGATTTAGTATATTTTTGTATTTGACATTATAGACATGACAAGAAAGTATTGAATGTGACTGAATCTCAACCTATCCACCCATTAAGGGGAGATGGCCTTTTTTTTTTTTTTTTTTTTCTTTTTGGTCTATTAATTCATGTATTCCCATATTTCTTAGTTTCCTCGCTAGACCTCCATCAATCTTAGAATAACACCCCCTAGACCCTTCAAGATAAATTTGTAAATTTTTTGGTAGAAAAATGTCCTAGCCGAAGGCCGGCTCCTCTTAAAATTTCAGGCTCGCTATCGCTCGCCAGGAAAAATCGACACCTAAATGGCACGAAAGATCTTAAAATTGACAACAAAATGGGGCGAAAGGTGTTAAAATCGCCAAAGTAATGGGCCGAACGCCTTATATTCTCAAAACCAAAGGGGCTTCACACGGGGGAGATAGGGGACCCGAAAAACAGCCCATCTTCCCTTAAAAGCAAAGGCGTGAATTTCCGGCATTGGGTTTGCTGATATACTCAACACACGAATACTGATCTACATAAATACAGGTTGTGAGAATGATAACAATAATCTACATCTTTTTCACATTATGTTGGCTACTATTAGACGATTGTATTCAGCTTTGGAAGGATGTCTACCCATTAAAAACGACAGACTATCTCAATTAATCCTTTTAGCTACCATGTATCCTTCCTAAGATACAAAACATAGTCTCAATGTAGCTGAAATCAAATACAAAATACGTCACCGGTACAGAAGGGGTTAAGTATAAATAAACTAATGAAAGCATATGGTCCTCCCGGGATTCGAACTCGGGACACCACGCCCAGAACATAAGCATCTTGACCATTACACCACCAACACAATAATGTACCCAGAAACGTGACGTCATAGCAACATACTCCAAATCAAGCTTACACATGCACAATATATATTAAATTGATTCAGCTGTGAAATGTCGTGTGAAAGAATGGTATAGTCGGAATATTTAATTTATTATTTAATTAAGATTCTGATTTATAGCCAGTGGTAATAGAAGTAGATATCCATACGCCTTCATCATGGTTTAACCCCTTCTGTACCGGCGACGTCTTGAAATGTATTACCTAGCTACATTTAGACGATTTCAGGAAGCTTAGGAAGGATATGTAGTAGCTAAAAGGATTAATTAAGATAGTATTTAGCCTTTTAATTGGTCGACATCCCTCCTAAGCTGAATAAAATAATCTAATAGTTGCCAGAACATATTGCAAAGGATGCCACAAGTACAAAAAGGGTTAACATTGATACTGTTTAAGATCATACTTATTTATTTATGGGCATTAGCATATTGGATTCCTATTTTCTTAGTAGAACCAATACATTATTGTACAAACATATGATATGTTTAAAGGGAGCCCACCTCGCTTTTTTTCTCTTTCTTGGCTTGTATCCATTCGGCCCCATTCAGCCTACTGTTTTAAGACGTTCAGGAATAGATGGAGTGTGTGGGGAAATGCTGAGGTATGGTGGTGAGATAGTGATCGAATGGGTATGGAAAATGTGTAAACTAGCATGGGAGAAGGGGAGTGCACCTGATGACTGGAAGACAGGAAGATATAATCCCCCTGTATAAGGGTAAAAGGGAAACAGGAGTGTGGTAACCACCGGTGAATATGCCTTCTAAGCATAGTAGGGAAGGTGTACAGTAGGGTAGTGATTGAGAGTCAGAGCGAGAACAGAGAAATGGATCGGTGACGAGCAGGGCGGGTTCAGGAAGGGAAGAGGATGTGTAGATCAGATTTTTGCCCTAAAATGTGTTGTGGAGAAATATCTGGAGAGTTGTATGCTGTTTTTAGACTTGGAGAAGGCCTATGACAGAATTGATAGAGAAGGTATGTGGAAAGTACTGAGAATATACGGAGTAGATACCAAGTTGCTGAAAGCAGTGACGAGCATGTATGAGGGTGCAAAGGCATCAGTACATGTGGAGAATAAGAAGAGCGAGTTCTTTGATCTGAATGTTGGGTTACAGCAAGGGTGTGTGATGTCCCCATGGTTGTTCAATATATATATATGGATGGAATCATGAAAGAAATACAAGGAAGAGCAGTGGATGTTATGTACCTCTGATATGGGAAGGAAACAAGTGGAAATTGCCTGTAATGCTGTTTGCTGATGATACAGTTCTGATGAGCGATAGTGAATGGGAGTTACAGGGGCTGGTAAATATGTTTGGAACAGAGTGTGCAAAATGGAATCTGAAGGTAAATGCAGGGAAGAGAAAGGTTATGGTCTTTGAAAGGAGCGCAGCCACAGAGTGTGAGGTGAGGTTGAACGGTCAGGCTATGGAGAATGTCAGTTCATTTAAGTATTTGGGCAGTGTGTTGAGTAAAGATGGGAGTATGGATGAAGAAGTGCGGAAGAGGGTGCGACAGGGGAAGGAGGTTGTAGGAATGCTGAAAGCAGTAACAAGAAATAGTGTGGTCAGCATGGAAGTAAAGAAGTCCTTGCATGACAGTGTGGTAATCCCGACATTGAATTACGGGAGCGAAGCATAGACGTTGGTAAAGAGACTCAAACCAAGAGTGAGAGGGGTGAAAATGAGTTACTTGAGTAGTGCGTGCAGAGTTACATGGAGGGATAGACAGACAAAAGAGGAAGTACGAGAGAGGTGTGGTGTGGATGTAGATTTTCTGGAAAGTGTGAAAAGTAACACCTTTAGATGAGTTGGAAGGACAGAGAGGGAGAGGTAGACTGAATGAGAGGCGGAAGGATGGAGTTAAGAAGTATATAAGTGAAGACGGTGCTGGAGGGGAGGAGAGGCGTCGACTGACTGGGGACAGAGGTGCATGGGGCAGTTTCGTTCGTGGCCACCCCTTCGGGGATCACAGCGTCAGGCAATAGATAGATAGAATAACTGTACTGGAGAGGATATTTAGGGATAATTATTCTTGGGTTATCTGTAATACCTAGTAGTAGAGTTGATTGTAGAATTGGTAAATAAATCGCCACCACCATCTCTTTACCTTAAATACTTATAGGTAATGAAAAATGTAAGCTCAGGAAACCCAGTCTTGACATAATAGCTTTGAATACAGGAACAATCTTGATAGGCCTATTCAGGATAAATATGATTTGTAATATCGATGTATACAGGAACAAAGTATTGATATATATTTAGAGTCTATCTCGTAAGTATGTCTTTAGGAATAATAGAACTCTGCTATGACCGTCTTTGGCACCATGATAACCGGCGCCCAAGTCCCCAGGTTAGTTAGTTAAAATAGGACTTTAGAGGCTATCAACCCCTATTGAATAATAACCCTTGCAATACCAGTGACGTTTTTTTTTCTTTCTTTTTTGGTAGCTAAAAGGTATGGTAGTAAAAAGGATTAATTGAGATAGTCTGTAAAATTTTAACGGGTAGACATCCTTCCTAAGCTGAATATAACCGTTTAATAGTTGCCAGAATATAATGAAAAGGATGTCACCGGTACTGAATGGGTTAAGCCAGCACACTGGAAGTCATTAAGGGGAGATGGTTCACTTTTTGGGCGATTTTTGCATGTATTCGTTATTTTTCTAGTTTCCTCCCTAGACCTCCATCAAATTTAAAAAAAAACATCCATTAGATCCCTCTTCTACATTAATTTGTACATTTTTCGGTAAAAAAAAAATCCCGGCCAAAGGCCGGTTCTTCCAACATTACAGGCTCACTATCGTTCGCCAGGGAAAAATCGACGTCTAAATAGCACGAAATGTCTAAATATTGACAAAGAAATGGGGCGAAAGGTCTTAAAATCAACTAACTAATGGGGCAAACATCTTAACATCTGAAAACTAATGGGGTAAACATGAGGGAGAAAGTGGTCCAGAAAACCGGCCCATCACCCCTTAAGGACGTCAGGACTAAAGCCCCTTTTCAAAAACTGCAGTCCCTTGTCCCCAGGTTACCCACTATCCACCCCAAACCTCCGTGACTGGGGTGTATCTTGCATCGTGACCTAAGAATGCTGTATAGTTACCGTGTTGCCAACCTGACACAGGGATCCAAGAGCCGGTGAAGAGTGTGAGATGCCCTTTTGAACAGAGAGGGGTGTATGGTTGTCTTCTTAACTTATTTATTTGCTCATTTATGTATATTCATATTATTTTTCTAGCTTTCTCCCTAGACCTCCATCAAACTTTTAAAATCATCCATTAGATCCCTCTTCTATATTAATTTTTACATTTTTCAGTAGAAATATTTCCCGGCCTAACGCCGGTTCCTCTTAAAATTTCAGGCTGCTATCGATGGGCAAATTATCTCCGAAACCGGAAGCATAGAGTTTTGTAAGTATTACGTGTTGCCAGTTTATATCATAAGCTTTATGAATATCCAAAAAATATAATTATCATGAATTATTTTTTGGTAAATTTCTCTGCAATACAATGCTCCAAATTCGCTAAATGCTCTAGTGTGCTCTTGTGCTTACGGAAGTCATATTGTTGAACATTTAAAACATTCTTTGATTCAAAACCAAAAAAAATCTAATGTTACCCATTCTTTCAAAGATCTTACATAGACACTCCATCAACGCAATAGGATTAAACATCTTGAGATCTTTAGGGCGGACTGGCTTTTGGGATTTGATATGACGTGCGCAAAGTGCCATGAGTTTCCATTAGTTTATAAACATTCGAGATGTCCAAATCTCATTGTATTATGCGAACAACTTATATTGTATAGACTAAGATGTTGAATAATACTGTAAATTACTTGCGAAGGACCGATACTCAAACCTTTACGGGATTATAGAGCAAGGAAAAGTTCTTTCATCGTAAACTCACAGTTGTAATCAAAGTCTATGTCTTCTGTGGCAAAATCAAAGTGATGTAGTTCTCCATGCAGTTTATGGTCTAAAAATCGGGGATCATATTTAGCCGAACTGCTAAGATCCGCAAAAGGCCTGGCGATAGTGTTGGCAGCGTCCGCAGGCTCATTAATGATGTTATCGTTCACCCTGAGAGTGGTGATGGGCGATAAATTATACTTGTTATTTAAGCCACTGGTCCCCAAGTGATTTAATACAAAATTGCACTCCAGGACCAGCCACTTTTAATTTTGTTTTTGTTTTTCCTGAAAACACATGGGATTGGTTAGTAATGAACGAAAAACAACATAAAACCGCTCACCTAGGTCATTATTTGGGGGTCCTGGGGGGCGGGGGAAAGTCACAATTAACAAGGGGTGATAGGTAGGCAATATACTGGAAAATCACTCCCGCGCGTGCCCACACCCACACGGCTGAACTAGGTGGGTTGCCAATCATTGGTATTGTTCCGTGGGACCCTAAGGTAGTTCCCATACAAACTGAACCCTCTAGGTGCCATAGGACAAGAGTAATTAAGGCGGATGCAACCGTTACGTCGCTGGGACTGTGCATTACATACATAGGTGACGCATAACACGCGTCGCTGGGGTCCAGTGGGTTAAAATATTTATAGTGGACAAGAGGTCTTTAAGTGGAGTGATTTGTTTCACCATGGACACATAGGAATGCCAGGCACTTCACTTTTTGCGGATCGAATTACCCTCCTTGCCTCAGCCCTAGCCTTCTTATAAACAATGATTTTGTGGTTCGAAGGCTGTTTATCAAAAATTCTGAATCGCCTATTGAGCTTACTGAATGCTTTTCAGCAATCCGGTGACCACTATGGAACACTATACTTTGAGTGGACTGTAAAATGTTTAGGAATATTGTCTTAGCTGGGTGTAAAATGGAAGTCTGAATATGTGTCACCTTGTCCTTAATATCACCCACCGAAATATCAAACGTGGCGATTCCAGAGAAGGCAATCCAGTCTGAATTCTTAAAATTAAATTTAATGGGCGGCAGTGGATGTATAAGTAAGACAGATCAGTAAGTAGTCACTTCTCAGAGTATCGTTGAAAGTGCCCCGAGTGATGTTAGGTAGTATTACTGTACGGGATATGACAAAGACAGGTCAATGCATGATGTATGGCCCGTGTGATCATCTACACGAGTCACACTACCATCATTCAGAAGACAGGTTAAATTGAAGTAATACATTCGCTATTTGTTCACCGCGACCATTGGTCCTCATGATACCCCATTGACGCACATTGAAATCGCCTAAAATTAAGTGAGACTTGGGTAATGCAGAGTTAAGAAAAACAAAAGCATCATCATCAATTAGGACCCGTAGAGAATAATACAAAGAACAAATAGTCAGGTACGTGCCCCGAGTTTTGACCTTGCATGAAAGTAAGGGAAGAAACAGGAGGCACTGCTGAGTGGGGAAGCGATTTATGGACATAAATTGAAAGCCCATCACCCTCGTGTCTCTTATACGAAAGGTAGATCAGCATGATCCACCAAATTAGTCTCCTGTAGACAAACAACTGATGGTGCATGTATTGCAACAACAGTGCCAAGTGTTGTGATTTATTCCTAATACCCCTATTGTTCCAGTGAAGTATCTTGTACTCCATGGTTTAAGAGTGATTGTTGTGTCCAGCGTGCTTAGATTTTTTTACTCTTCTATTTATTTAGTAGCTCAATTGTATATGTGAGATATACTTAAAATTAATGACTCTCGAGCTTGGCTGGGCGAGAATTAAAATATATCTATACACCCCGAGTTGCATGGGGATGCTTATACAAATCCCAGTATGGTATCCTGGAATATGGGTCCTACGACTTGTGTATGAAATGGAATACTTTCTCTAAGTAGGAATTCGCTACTCCTTAATATAAAGAGGAAAAGGTTAAACATTCTTTATCAAGTCGTGGTAGAGTGGATTAAAGCATCAACTGTCGTCCTGACTGTCATTGGTTCGAGCCAAGCTGAGAGTACTAAAAAAATGGTTTCTATATTTCAACTACTCCCTCTCGGGCATAGGCTGATAGCCTTTACACTCTACCGCTGAACAGGGTGAGGCCCGTGAGGTCTTGTTCCAGTCTAGGGAGTGAGACATGCGAAGCACCTATTCACGGCTCGAACCCAACTCCATCTCTGAAGCTGCTTCGCCTCTGCGCCTCACAGTCTCACTCCCCAGGCTCAGACCCTCGCTCTCAGAATACCACCTATTGAGCAATTAACTCACTAGGCATTGCCCCTGTAGCATATTTTGAATATGGGAATATTCATACAGTGCTATTTAATCAGGGAACAATGAGGGTATTTTGTTTTGGCATTTCGGTGTGCTGTGGTAATGCACTGAAACTAGGTACAGAACAAATTCCATCCCAATAATATCTTCCCATTAACATATTGGGATTCGAACCCGGGTCCATTGGATTACCAGTCCAGTGGCAAGACCACTCTGCCACACCTCCCCTAGTAGTAGCTCACGTGCATTTCTGATATATATACCGGTATCTATCTATCTGTCTATCTATCTATCTATATATATATATATATAGATATATATATATATATAGATATATATATATATATATATATATATATATATATGTAGATATATATATATGTATACTGTATATACATATATATATATATATATATATATATATATATATATATATATATATATATATATATATATATATATATATATATACATATATATATATATATATATATATATATATATATATATATATATATATATATATATCATTTAGTACAATTGATGTCAGTTATATATTATTATTTTATCAAAGGGCAGACGAAAACTAGTTTTCTATTGCGAAGAATATACTGTACATATTATACCATATAGACATTTAGGGCTCAGTTAACAATAAAGATAAACAGCAGAGTTATGAAATGGATGAAACTCGAGTCACTGAAAGGTAGGGTAGAGTCAGTATAGGAGAAACAAATCAATCATTCAACTGAAAATATTTGTCAATGCATGCATATTATCACCTTATTAAGGAAAGAAAATATAAAATGTTCAGTTGAATGATTCATTCACTTCAGTGCAAAACAGAGTGACAGTCATTCAGTCAAAAATGAATCATAAACAGACTAAAAATTAATAAATAAACTGATGATCAAAATAAGAAAAATCGTCTATTGAAATTATTCTGTCATACCAACTCGTCTCAAGTACAAATAAAGTACAAAGGATGAATTTGACAGTGCTAGTAACACTGAGATTGAAAAAAACCCGGTAAGAATGCTTAATCTAAAATATATTTGGATTAAAGAGAGACACAATATAATAATAAATATAGTTCTTCAGCAACAAAAACCTTAGGATAAAGAACAGATATCGATGGCGAGTATCGGTTTCGGCTGGATGTAGGATTGCACATTAACATTCTCCGACATATGACGCGATTTTGACCCTATTGGGGATACTTTAAAACCTTTGTTACCATCAGGGGTATTTAGAAACCATTAGTTTAGTTACTTCAACCTCTGCAGTTGTGTTTGAGTTAGCTGTGGGCAGAACACTAATTTTGGAGAGGTAATTATAAGAGTGAGAGAACTCTATTTCTTATTGCTAATCTGGCAACCTCTGCGTCATATGTGCGTGAAGGGGTTAATTCTTCAAACATGATTTTGCTCAAGTACGTTTCATTTTGATTTGCTTCCTGGATTTGTATTAGTATTTCCTTTTACTTTGTGACCGGTCTCTCGTTTCCTAATTAACGAATTTGCATTTATTGTTCCCCTTGGACTGCATTTCGTCATTCTACTCTAGTTTTTGCATTATTTGTTATCCTCAATTTATATCTTTCTTCAATCTCTCCATTTTCACAATTTTTCTGGCATTCACTGACATGTTTTCCTTTTCTTATGTGGATAGCAATATAACTCATATACACTACATTGTCTTTGCAGATAGTTTGTTCCTTCTAATCCTGCAAAGGTTACATTACATATGTTGAATAACTAGCGAACATAAGGTTAAACACACGAAGATAAGATATATAAAATAAGTTATGCACTTGACACACACAACATATTTCTCAAGTACAAAGCAAAACCAAAATACACCAATTTAGTACATACAAACTTAACTATTAAACAGAGCATACGCCAATGCTTTTAGAACGATTTGTAAATCATAGTTACCTCAGAAAATTTCATTTTGGCACTTATAAACATAAAGATGTGTAACTATTACAAGTTACGTGAGAAAATAATATTGCTAGATAAAATATTTCTGTAATTAAATAAATTATTTTTCAACAATTTCACTTTCAACAGGGTTATAAAACGGAAAACGGATATACGACTTAAGAAAATTAGAAAAAAGACAAATATTGCAAAAAAAAAATAATACTAGGATCGTAGTCTTACAAAACTATCACAAGTTTATAAACCAATCAGTTAAGATTATGACAATAAATATCTATGGACGGAAAAATATTCATAGATCTAGAATATCGTTAGGTATACATGTCGTTTGCATTTCATGGATTTAACATGGAAACCATGATATTCTTGCTCTCACGCCAATACATATAAACCTTAAATATGAATTGGAATAACAATAAAAGGCTCCCAGCCACAGGATAATTAAAACATTAAATTAAATTCTTCTATAAGCAGAAAAATCAAACAATTGATACTGAAATCCTGTAATAAGTTTACGACATAATCTGGGAGCTGTAGGACACATCCTTCAGGATTTGTACCGAATTCAAATCAAACAAAGTTCGAAGTTCCCTTTACGTTTAGCTGAATGATATAACATTATAAATCAAAAGTGTAATTAATTTAACCTTTCAGTCTTCGATAATTGTGTTCTCCCTATTTAGAGCTAATATTAGACAATTGTTGGGTTACATCTATCTCAGCTAATCCTCTGACACCCATAATTATATCTTAAGGGCGGATGAGCGTATTTATTTCCTCATTTACTTAGCTTTTTATTAATGTTTTTAGTTTCCTCCCTAGACCTCTCTCAAACTTCAGAAAACAACCCTCCTGCAAGATAAATTTGTAAATTTTGCGATAGAAATTTTTCCGACCGAAGTCCAGTTACTCTTTTATTACAGGGTCGCTATCGCTGGCCAGGAAAAAATCGACCTAAATGCACGAAAGGTCTAAATATTGACAAAGAAATGGGCGAAAAGTAATAAAATCGCCAACTAATGGAACGAACGTCATATAATCGGAAAACTAATGGGACTAAATATGAGGGAGAAAGGGAGCCAGAAAAAAAAAAACATTCCCCCTTAATTAAGTTGAATAAAATCGTCTACTATTAGCCAAAATATAAGAAGACTTGTGTTCTCGTATCTTGAAAGGGTTAACGGGGAAATACCAAAGAGAGTAAACGACATAACTAGAAAATAAAACATATATAATAGTCATAGACGCCAGTACTGAATTATCTATATCCACGAATCGATCAGCATAATCGAAGAATCAGATACTTAAATTACAATGACTTAGATTACTGTAGGTATATTTATAACGAATGTTGAAGACAAATATCAGAGAAGAAGAAAAAAGTATAGGTTATATGCAGGTGTATACATCATAATTATCATATAACAATCATAAATTTTATTTGCCGAAAAACGTTGTTGATGTTAATTATATAACAATAGATAAATTAATAAATACATAGATACATAAACCTAAACTGCCAACATTTCCTCAAACCTCAAAATCAAAACAGGTTCAGTGTGCATTAGAAACATTGAATAATTAGTACTGATGACAATAATGAACACATGTAAGAAATAAAGAGCTTCCAAAATGCGAGTCGCCGAGTTCCGTGCTAGAGACCCTATGGTAAAGAGAGATCGGCCATTTTCCGAGTGTTGTGCTCTTTTCATGTCCGAATTAGCAGCCAAAATAATAATGCTTTCTATGTTGGCTTTATAGTTATCATGATTTTCAATATCGATATCGAAATGCCTCATTGCTAAAATCAAATGATATTATACGGGGAGAAATATTAGCTGGTATGTTTAATGAGAATAAAGTAAATTGAAACCATTATTGTTTTAAAGATAGGTAGCCTAGTCATTGACATCCTAGGACTGTTATTGAATTGAATTGAATTTGAATGAATACTATACATGAATTGAATTGAATTTGAATTAATACTATACATGCATTTAATCTAATTGAATTTGAAGGAATACTATACATGAACCCAGATGGCCACTGAAGGACCAAGGCAAGCTCTGATCAAGTCAAAGTTTAACTGCGAAAACCTATGAATTTATTATCTCCTAAGTATTATACTCGTGTACTGAAGGGGTGAAGGAGAGAAAATGCGATGATCTCTGTTTGTCATAGTGAATCCGTTTGACGTCTTCAGGGAGGAGGTATTTAGTTATCCATACTTTAGCCTTTGGTCGTTAATTTATTAACTTTTTGTCGTTGATCCATTAGCCTTTTGTCATTGATCTATTAGCCTTTTGTTGTTGATCCTTTAGTTTGTTGTTGTTGATCCTTTAGCCTTTTGTCGTTGATCTATTAGCCTTTTGTCGTTGATCCTGTAGTCTTGTGTCGTTGAACCACTTTACTTCCGTCCGGCCCTGAGAATACTGATCCACCTCTGGAAGTCGTGCAGCTCGTCGTATCTCTCATTCACTCTTAGACAATTCTTGAACTCATCGTTTTGGAAGCAGTTACTCCTAAAATAAAATAAAAGATGCACAAATTGAGGTAATCAGGGAATATGGAGTGAGTCTACAAATGAATGTGGGTGTGTGGGTGTTTATAATGAAAATAATGAACACATGTAAGAAATAAAGAGCTTCCAAAATGCGAGTCGCCAAGTTCCATGCTAGAGACCCTATGGTGTGAGCATCCTAGGTTCGAATCCCTGGACTGCCACATGTATTTGTTGATTTCATTAATTCAGCTTAGGAGTAAAGTCGGTTGGTGGAGGTAACATAATAGATAATAGATACGGATATATTTTTACTTATAAGAGGGAAGAGACTTGAGCAATATTGATTATGGCACTTACCTCCATGGCCTCCCAACCCCTCTCTGTAATGGCGGACATCAGAGGTGCCGTAGACCAGTGACCAGTGTCGCATTTACAATATGAATGCTAGCACCTGATCAGTATAAGCGATCTGATTACACTGGTAAGGGGGGTCACCGGCTTTTTTTATCTTTTTCTCCTTTTCTCTCTTTCTCTGGCTTGTATCCATTAGTCCCAATTCAGCCAAACTGTTTTAAGGCGTTTATCCCCATCCAGGTGTCAAATTTCTTCCTGGCGAACGATAGCGAGCCAGCATTGTATAGAGAAATCCGGCTTTGCCGGAAAAAAAATTCTATCAAAAAATGTACAAATTTAGCTTGCTGTCAAAACAAAAATATATATATGCTGGCTCGCTACCGCTCGCCAGGAAAATATTGACACCTGGATGAGGGTAAAAGTCTTAAAATAGTAGGCTGAATAGGGCCAAATGGATACAAGCCAAAGAGTGAGGGAGATAGAGAAAAAAGCGAGGTGGGTTCCCTTAAGAACGGGATGTTACTTATAATTCGGTATTGGCTTCCATGGACCCACCTGCACCTAACAGCAATATCAGTTCTCCTGTAGATGTTATAGCAGTCGTCACACACCCGGACCACCTTGTCGTAGATGTGTCTGTTCCCCACGAGTCCGGGACACTCGTATATGTTGTGCCAGGAGTCTCCGTAACCCTCAACCACTCTTGCGGTCCCCGCTAACATGACTGCTACCATCACCACCGATACTGTTAACATCGACCGCTGTAGGGAGAGAGGAGGCGTATAGACAGATAGACATTAAACAAATCCCAGACAAACAGATAGAATATGGAAAGAAAGACAAACAGGCAGAGAGACAGGTGTAAAGCTGGTATCACACGAGCGCTTTTTCCCTCAACATTTATTCTCAACACTGGTCCGGCAGCTAATGAGGTCAACATATACAATATTTCTGTCACCTAAATTCATCAATCATCAGTCTGTTTTCTGATAATATTCCAGAAATGTTGCCAGAAAATGTTGATCATCGAATGTTGACTATAAAAGCTCTCGTGTTAATAACGGCTTGACATTCACACAGGCTGACCCCCAAGTCCCCATTAGCTTCTACACCGGAATATTTTTCTACCGAAAAATGCAAAAATGTATCTCAAAGGGAGGTTCTGGGAGTATTTTTTACAGCTTGATTGAGGTCTATGGAGGAAAAAAAATAAATAATAATATACTGTAGATAACAAATAAATATATATATCTCCTTAAGGGAACCGACCTGCTTTTCCTCTCTGGGTGTTATCCATTCGGCGCCATTCAGCCTACTGTTTTAAGACGTTTCTCCCCATTCAGGTTTCTATTTTTTTCCTGGGGAGTGACAGTGAGCCTTCATTGTATGGAAAAAACTGGCTTCGCGGGAGACATTTTTCTACCGAAAAATGTACAAATTAAGTCAGCTGTCTAAAACATAATCCAAAATATACTGGCTCTCTATCGTTCGCCAGGTATAAATAGACACCTGGATGAGGATAAACGTCTTAAAACAGTAGGCTGAATGGGGTCGAAGGTCTACTACCCAGAAAGAAAAAAAAAAGCGGGTCGGTCCTCTTATCCCATTCAATATACGATGACGCAGTTCTTGGTTATATTCTGGCCATCATTAGACGATATTAACTCTTTTACGCATTTATGACGCAGAGTTTGTCAGATTAGCAATAAGAAATAGAGTTCTCTCACTCTTATAATTACCTCTCCAAAATTAGTTTTCTTAATTAATTAAGACGTTCATCCCCATCCAGGTGTCGATTTCTTCCTGGCGAGCGATAGCGAGTCAGCATTGTATGGAGAAATCCGGCTTCGCCGGAGAAATTTTTCTATCGAAAAATTTACAAATTTAGCCTACTGTAAAACAAAAAATATATTCTGCTGGCTCGGTACCGCTCGCCAAGAAAATATTGACACCTGGATGGGGGTAAACGTCTTAAAACAGTAGGCTGAATGGGACCGAATGGATACAAGCCAAAGAGAGAGGGAGAGAAAGAGAAAAAAGCGAGGTGGGCCCCCTTAACTCCAAAACGACTAGAGTAATCGAGCACGAATACCAACCTGTACGCTGAAACTCTGTCCACACCTCGACACCATCACTGCTGGCTTGGTTTATAACTTGCTTTGATTAAATACGTCCAATAGAGGAGATGATCTGTGTGTATGGAAGTAGGAAAAGAGGACTGGGAGAGATTGAGGAAAAGATGTGGAGATTTTGGGAGAGACTGTGGGAGGGATTGGGGGATTTATAGGGATGATTAGTAAGAAGGCTGAAGGCCTTATGTTATATATATATGTGTGTGTGTGTGTGTGTGTGTATGTAGGGGAGAAGGTGTTGACTGGTGGGGATCTCGGTGTTAAGACGGGGGCGCCTCTCCTTATATACTTACTGTCGCTGGTTGAAGGCAGCTGTACGTTCACGGTCAATAAAGGCCGCCTACTCGTTTGAACTAGTATAGAACCCAAGTGAGATCACGCAATCCATTATTAGATCTTATATAACTTAGAATTTTATTTGAACACTCCATTTTCGTCGTCTTTAATTTAACATGGCTAGAAAAGGAGAAAGGTAGCCTGACCAGGATTCGAACCCACTCACTCCAAGTATATGTGGGAGAGTTGTCAGGATGCCTCTCTCCCAACCTGTCCAACATTATCATTAGATATTGCTAGATAATTTTGTTTCCGAATCACTATAGGTAGCGCCAACGAACTTGACATTTATCTTGACCCTTTAACTTCTCATAAATCCAAATCAATTAAAGCAATCTAGCTGACATTTCTATCATTTGGGAAGAGCCCATCAGGAAATAGGTGTGGATATTTACAGCCAGTTTGCTCTAGGCCCTTTTGAGCTATGGGAAATTAAGGGGTCAAGATTATTATCAAGTTGGTTGGCGCTACCTATACCACTGATACCGTACCAAGCTAATATATCTCCATGTTACGGTTAAAAGAGATTTAGTATATTTTTGTATTTGACATTATAGACATGACAAGAAAGTATTGAATGTGACTGAATCTCAACCTATCCACCCATTAAGGGGAGATGGCCTTTTTTTTTTTTTTTTTTTTCTTTTTGGTCTATTAATTCATGTATTCCCATATTTCTTAGTTTCCTCGCTAGACCTCCATCAATCTTAGAATAACACCCCCTAGACCCTCCTTCAAGATAAATTTGTAAATTTTTTGGTAGAAAAATGTCCTAGCCGAAGGCCGGCTCCTCTTAAAATTTCAGGCTCGCTATCGCTCGCCAGGAAAAATCGACACCTAAATGGCACGAAAGATCTTAAAATTGACAACAAAATGGGGCGAAAGGTGTTAAAATCGCCAAAGTAATGGGCCGAACGCCTTATATTCTCAAAACCAAAGGGGCTTCACACGGGGGAGATAGGGGACCCGAAAAACAGCCCATCTTCCCTTAAAAGCAAAGGCGTGAATTTCCGGCATTGGGTTTGCTGATATACTCAACACACGAATACTGATCTACATAAATACAGGTTGTGAGAATGATAACAATAATCTACATCTTTTTCACATTATGTTGGCTACTATTAGACGATTGTATTCAGCTTTGGAAGGATGTCTACCCATTAAAAACGACAGACTATCTCAATTAATCCTTTTAGCTACCATGTATCCTTCCTAAGATACAAAACATAGTCTCAATGTAGCTGAAATCAAATACAAAATACGTCACCGGTACAGAAGGGGTTAAGTATAAATAAACTAATGAAAGCATATGGTCCTCCCGGGATTCGAACTCGGGACACCACGCCCAGAACATAAGCATCTTGACCATTACACCACCAACACAATAATGTACCCAGAAACGTGACGTCATAGCAACATACTCCAAATCAAGCTTACACATGCACATATATATTAAATTGATTCAGCTGTGAAATGTCGTGTGAAAGAATGGTATAGTCGGAATATTTAATTTATTATTTAATTAAGATTCTGATTTATAGCCAGTGGTAATAGAAGTAGATATCCATACGCCTTCATCATGGTTTAACCCCTTCTGTACCGGCGACGTCTTGAAATGTATTACCTAGCTACATTTAGACGATTTCAGGAAGCTTAGGAAGGATATGTAGTAGCTAAAAGGATTAATTAAGATAGTATTTAGCCTTTTAATTGGTCGACATCCCTCCTAAGCTGAATAAAATAATCTAATAGTTGCCAGAACATATTGCAAAGGATGCCACAAGTACAAAAAGGGTTAACATTGATACTGTTTAAGATCATACTTATTTATTTATGGGCATTAGCATATTGGATTCCTATTTTCTTAGTAGAACCAATACATTATTGTACAAACATATGATATGTTTAAAGGGAGCCCACCTCGCTTTTTTTCTCTTTCGTGGCTTGTATCCATTCGGCCCCATTCAGCCTACTGTTTTAAGACGTTCAGGAATAGATGGAGTGTGTGGGGAAATGCTGAGGTATGGTGGTGAGATAGTGATCGAATGGGTATGGAAAATGTGTAAACTAGCATGGGAGAAGGGGAGTGCACCTGATGACTGGAAGACAGGAAGATATAATCCCCCTGTATAAGGGTAAAAGGGAAACAGGAGTGTGGTAACCACCGGTGAATATGCCTTCTAAGCATAGTAGGGAAGGTGTACAGTAGGGTAGTGATTGAGAGTCAGAGCGAGAACAGAGAAATGGATCGGTGACGAGCAGGGCGGGTTCAGGAAGGGAAGAGGATGTGTAGATCAGATTTTTGCCCTAAAATGTGTTGTGGAGAAATATCTGGAGAGTTGTATGCTGTTTTTAGACTTGGAGAAGGCCTATGACAGAATTGATAGAGAAGGTATGTGGAAAGTACTGAGAATATACGGAGTAGATACCAAGTTGCTGAAAGCAGTGACGAGCATGTATGAGGGTGCAAAGGCATCAGTACATGTGGAGAATAAGAAGAGCGAGTTCTTTGATCTGAATGTTGGGTTACAGCAAGGGTGTGTGATGTCCCCATGGTTGTTCAATATATATATATGGATGGAATCATGAAAGAAATACAAGGAAGAGCAGTGGATGTTATGTACCTCTGATATGGGAAGGAAACAAGTGGAAATTGCCTGTAATGCTGTTTGCTGATGATACAGTTCTGATGAGCGATAGTGAATGGGAGTTACAGGGGCTGATAAATATGTTTGGAACAGAGTGTGCAAAATGGAATCTGAAGGTAAATGCAGGGAAGAGAAAGGTTATGGTCTTTGAAAGGAGCGCAGCCACAGAGTGTGAGGTGAGGTTGAACGGTCAGGCTATGGAGAATGTCAGTTCATTTAAGTATTTGGGCAGTGTGTTGAGTAAAGATGGGAGTATGGATGAAGAAGTGCGGAAGAGGGTGCGACAGGGGAAGGAGGTTGTAGGAATGCTGAAAGCAGTAACAAGAAATAGTGTGGTCAGCATGGAAGTAAAGAAGTCCTTGCATGACAGTGTGGTAATCCCGACATTGAATTACGGGAGCGAAGCATAGACGTTGGTAAAGAGACTCAAACCAAGAGTGAGAGGGGTGAAAATGAGTTACTTGAGTAGTGCGTGCAGAGTTACATGGAGGGATAGACAGACAAAAGAGGAAGTACGAGAGAGGTGTGGTGTGGATGTAGATTTTCTGGAAAGTGTGAAAAGTAACACCTTTAGATGAGTTGGAAGGACAGAGAGGGAGAGGTAGACTGAATGAGAGGCGGAAGGATGGAGTTAAGAAGTATATAAGTGAAGACGGTGCTGGAGGGGAGGAGAGGCGTCGACTGACTGGGGACAGAGGTGCATGGGGCAGTTTCGTTCGTGGCCACCCCTTCGGGGATCACAGCGTCAGGCAATAGATAGATAGAATAACTGTACTGGAGAGGATATTTAGGGATAATTATTCTTGGGTTATCTGTAATACCTAGTAGTAGAGTTGATTGTAGAATTGGTAAATAAATCGCCACCACCATCTCTTTACCTTAAATACTTATAGGTAATGAAAAATGTAAGCTCAGGAAACCCAGTCTTGACATAATAGCTTTGAATACAGGAACAATCTTGATAGGCCTATTCAGGATAAATATGATTTGTAATATCGATGTATACAGGAACAAAGTATTGATATATAGAGTCTATCTCGTAAGTATGTCTTTAGGAATAATAGAACTCTGCTATGACCGTCTTTGGCACCATGATAACCGGCGCCCAAGTCCCCAGGTTAGTTAGTTAAAATAGGACTTTAGAGGCTATCAACCCCTATTGAATAATAACCCTTGCAATACCAGTGACGTTTTTTTTTCTTTCTTTTTGGTAGCTAAAAGGTATGGTAGTAAAAAGGATTAATTGAGATAGTCTGTAAAATTTTAACGGGTAGACATCCTTCCTAAGCTGAATATAACCGTTTAATAGTTGCCAGAATATAATGAAAAGGATGTCACCGGTACTGAATGGGTTAAGCCAGCACACTGGAAGTCATTAAGGGGAGATGGTTCACTTTTTGGGCGATTTTTGCATGTATTCGTTATTTTTCTAGTTTCCTCCCTAGACCTCCATCAAATTTAAAAAAAAAACATCCATTAGATCCCTCTTCTACATTAATTTGTACATTTTTCGGTAAAAAAAAAATCCCGGCCAAAGGCCGGTTCTTCCAACATTACAGGCTCACTATCGTTCGCCAGGGAAAAATCGACGTCTAAATAGCACGAAATGTCTAAATATTGACAAAGAAATGGGGCGAAAGGTCTTAAAATCAACTAACTAATGGGGCAAACATCTTAACATCTGAAAACTAATGGGGTAAACATGAGGGAGAAAGTGGTCCAGAAAACCGGCCCATCACCCCTTAAGGACGTCAGGACTAAAGCCCCTTTTCAAAAACTGCAGTCCCTTGTCCCCAGGTTACCCACTATCCACCCCAAACCTCCGTGACTGGGGTGTATCTTGCATCGTGACCTAAGAATGCTGTATAGTTACCGTGTTGCCAACCTGACACAGGGATCCAAGAGCCGGTGAAGAGTGTGAGATGCCCTTTTGAACAGAGAGGGGTGTATGGTTGTCTTCTTAACTTATTTATTTGCTCATTTATGTATATTCATATTATTTTTCTAGCTTTCTCCCTAGACCTCCATCAAACTTTTAAAATCATCCATTAGATCCCTCTTCTATATTAATTTTTACATTTTCAGTAGAAATATTTCCCGGCCTAACGCCGGTTCCTCTTAAAATTTCAGGCTGCTATCGATGGGCAAATTATCTCCGAAACCGGAAGCATAGAGTTTTGTAAGTATTACGTGTTGCCAGTTTATATCATAAGCTTTATGAATATCCAAAAAATATAATTATCATGAATTATTTTTGGTAAATTTCTCTGCAATACAATGCTCCAAATTCGCTAAATGCTCTAGTGTGCTCTTGTGCTTACGGAAGTCATATTGTTGAACATTTAAAACATTCTTTGATTCAAAACCAAAAAAAATCTAATGTTACCCATTCTTTCAAAGATCTTACATAGACACTCCATCAACGCAATAGGATTAAACATCTTGAGATCTTTAGGGCGGACTGGCTTTTGGGATTTGATATGACGTGCGCAAAGTGCCATGAGTTTCCATTAGTTTATAAACATTCGAGATGTCCAAATCTCATTGTATTATGCGAACAACTTATATTGTATAGACTAAGATGTTGAATAATACTGTAAATTACTTGCGAAGGACCGATACTCAAACCTTTACGGGATTATAGAGCAAGGAAAAGTTCTTTCATCGTAAACTCACAGTTGTAATCAAAGTCTATGTCTTCTGTGGCAAAATCAAAGTGATGTAGTTCTCCATGCAGTTTATGGTCTAAAAATCGGGGATCATATTTAGCCGAACTGCTAAGATCCGCAAAAGGCCTGGCGATAGTGTTGGCAGCGTCCGCAGGCTCATTAATGATGTTATCGTTCACCCTGAGAGTGGTGATGGGCGATAAGTTATACTTGTTATTTAAGCCACTGGTCCCCAAGTGATTTAATACAAAATTGCACTCCAGGACCAGCCACTTTTAATTTTGTTTTTGTTTTTCCTGAAAACACATGGGATTGGTTAGTAATGAACGAAAAACAACATAAAACCGCTCACCTAGGTCATTATTTGGGGGTCCTGGGGGGCGGGGGAAAGTCACAATTAACAAGGGGTGATAGGTAGGCAATATACTGGAAAATCACTCCCGCGCGTGCCCACACCACACGGCTGAACTAGGTGGGTTGCCAATCATTGGTATTGTTCCGTGGGACCCTAAGGTAGTTCCCATACAAACTGAACCCTCTAGGTGCCATAGGACAAGAGTAATTAAGGCGGATGCAACCGTTACGTCGCTGGGACTGTGCATTACATACATAGGTGACGCATAACACGCGTCGCTGGGGTCCAGTGGGTTAAAATATTTATAGTGGACAAGAGGTCTTTAAGTGGAGTGATTTGTTTCACCATGGACACATAGGAATGCCAGGCACTTCACTTTTTGCGGATCGAATTACCCTCCTTGCCTCAGCCCTAGCCTTCTTATAAACAATGATTTTGTGGTTCGAAGGCTGTTTATCAAAAATTCTGAATCGCCTATTGAGCTTACTGAATGCTTTTCAGCAATCCGGTGACCACTATGGAACACTATACTTTGAGTGGACTGTAAAATGTTTAGGAATATTGTCTTAGCTGGGTGTAAAATGGAAGTCTGAATATGTGTCACCTTGTCCTTAATATCACCCACCGAAATATCAAACGTGGCGATTCCAGAGAAGGCAATCCAGTCTGAATTCTTAAAATTAAATTTAATGGGCGGCAGTGGATGTATAAGTAAGACAGATCAGTAAGTAGTCACTTCTCAGAGTATCGTTGAAAGTGCCCCGAGTGATGTTAGGTAGTATTACTGTACGGGATATGACAAAGACAGGTCAATGCATGATGTATGGCCCGTGTGATCATCTACACGAGTCACACTACCATCATTCAGAAGACAGGTTAAATTGAAGTAATACATTCGCTATTTGTTCACCGCGACCATTGGTCCTCATGATACCCCATTGACGCACATTGAAATCGCCTAAAATTAAGTGAGACTTGGGTAATGCAGAGTTAAGAAAAACAAAAGCATCATCATCAATTAGGACCCGTAGAGAATAATACAAAGAACAAATAGTCAGGTACGTGCCCCGAGTTTTGACCTTGCATGAAAGTAAGGGAAGAAACAGGAGGCACTGCTGAGTGGGGAAGCGATTTATGGACATAAATTGAAAGCCCATCACCCTCGTGTCTCTTATACGAAAGGTAGATCAGCATGATCCACCAAATTAGTCTCCTGTAGACAAACAACTGATGGTGCATGTATTGCAACAACAGTGCCAAGTGTTGTGATTTATTCCTAATACCCCTATTGTTCCAGTGAAGTATCTTGTACTCCATGGTTTAAGAGTGATTGTTGTGTCCAGCGTGCTTAGATTTTTTTACTCTTCTATTTATTTAGTAGCTCAATTGTATATGTGAGATATACTTAAAATTAATGACTCTCGAGCTTGGCTGGGCGAGAATTAAAATATATCTATACACCCCGAGTTGCATGGGGATGCTTATACAAATCCCAGTATGGTATCCTGGAATATGGGTCCTACGACTTGTGTATGAAATGGAATACTTTCTCTAAGTAGGAATTCGCTACTCCTTAATATAAAGAGGAAAAGGTTAAACATTCTTTATCAAGTCGTGGTAGAGTGGATTAAAGCATCAACTGTCGTCCTGACTGTCATTGGTTCGAGCCAAGCTGAGAGTACTAAAAAAAAATTGTTTCTATATTTCAACTACTCCCTCTCGGGCATAGGCTGATAGCCTTTACACTCTACCGCTGAACAGGGTGAGGCCCGTGAGGTCTTGTTCCAGTCTAGGGAGTGAGACATGCGAAGCACCTATTCACGGCTCGAACCCAACTCCATCTCTGAAGCTGCTTCGCCTCTGCGCCTCACAGTCTCACTCCCCAGGCTCAGACCCTCGCTCTCAGAATACCACCTATTGAGCAATTAACTCACTAGGCATTGCCCCTGTAGCATATTTTGAATATGGGAATATTCATACAGTGCTATTTAATCAGGGAACAATGAGGGTATTTTGTTTTGGCATTTCGGTGTGCTGTGGTAATGCACTGAAACTAGGTACAGAACAAATTCCATCCCAATAATATCTTCCCATTAACATATTGGGATTCGAACCCGGGTCCATTGGATTACCAGTCCAGTGGCAAGACCACTCTGCCACACCTCCCCTAGTAGTAGCTCACGTGCATTTCTGATATATATACCGGTATCTATCTATCTGTCTATCTATCTATATATATATATATATATATATATATATATATATATATATATATATATATATATATATATATATATATATATATATGTATACTGTATATATATATATATATATATATATATATATATATATATATATATATATATATATATATATATATATATATATATATACATATATATATATATATATATATATATATATATATATATATATATATATATATATATATATATCATTTAGTACAATTGATGTCAGTTATATATTATTATTTTATCAAAGGGCAGACGAAAACTAGTTTTCTATTGCGAAGAATATACTGTACATATTATACCATATAGACATTTAGGGCTCAGTTAACAATAAAGATAAACAGCAGAGTTATGAAATGGATGAAACTCGAGTCACTGAAAGGTAGGGTAGTCAGTATAGGAGAAACAAATCAATCATTCAACTGAAAATATTTGTCAATGCATGCATATTATCACCTTATTAAGGAAAGAAAATATAAAATGTTCAGTTGAATGATTCATTCACTTCAGTGCAAAACAGAGTGACAGTCATTCAGTCAAAAATGAATCATAAACAGACTAAAAATTAATAAATAAACTGATGATCAAAATAAGAAAAATCGTCTATTGAAATTATTCTGTCATACCAACTCGTCTCAAGTACAAATAAAGTACAAAGGATGAATTTGACAGTGCTAGTAACACTGAGATTGAAAAAAACCCGGTAAGAATGCTTAATCTAAAATATATTTGGATTAAAGAGAGACACAATATAATAATAAATATAGTTCTTCAGCAACAAAAACCTTAGGATAAAGAACAGATATCGATGGCGAGTATCGGTTTCGGCTGGATGTAGGATTGCACATTAACATTCTCCGACATATGACGCGATTTTGACCCTATTGGGGATACTTTAAAACCTTTGTTACCATCAGGGGTATTTAGAAACCATTAGTTTAGTTACTTCAACCTCTGCAGTTGTGTTTGAGTTAGCTGTGGGCAGAACACTAATTTTGGAGAGGTAATTATAAGAGTGAGAGAACTCTATTTCTTATTGCTAATCTGGCAACCTCTGCGTCATATGTGCGTGAAGGGGTTAATTCTTCAAACATGATTTTGCTCAAGTACGTTTCATTTTGATTTGCTTCCTGGATTTGTATTAGTATTTCCTTTTACTTTGTGACCGGTCTCTCGTTTCCTAATTAACGAATTTGCATTTATTGTTCCCCTTGGACTGCATTTCGTCATTCTACTCTATTTTTTGCATTATTTGTTATCCTCAATTTATATCTTTCTTCAATCTCTCCATTTTCACAATTTTTCTGGCATTCACTGACATGTTTTCCTTTTCTTATGTGGATAGTAATATAACTCATATACACTACATTGTCTTTGCAGATAGTTTGTTCCTTCTAATCCTGCAAAGGTTACATTACATATGTTGAATAACTAGCGAACATAAGGTTAAACACACGAAGATAAGATATATAAAATAAGTTATGCACTTGACACACACAACATATTTCTCATGTACAAAGCAAAACCAAAATACACCAATTTAGTACATACAAACTTAACTATTAAACAGAGCATACGCCAATGCTTTTAGAACGATTTGTAAATCATAGTTACCTCAGAAAATTTCATTTTGGCACTTATAAACATAAAGATGTGTAACTATTACAAGTTACGTGAGAAAATAATATTGCTAGATAAAATATTTCTGTAATTAAATAAATTATTTTTCAACAATTTCACTTTCAACAGGGTTATAAAACGGAAAACGGATATACGACTTAAGAAAATTAGAAAAAAGACAAATATTGCAAAAAAAAATAATAATACTAGGATCGTAGTCTTACAAAACTATCACAAGTTTATAAACCAATCAGTTAAGATTATGACAATAAATATCTATGGACGGAAAAATATTCATAGATCTAGAATATCGTTAGGTATACATGTCGTTTGCATTTCATGGATTTAACATGGAAACCATGATATTCTTGCTCTCACGCCAATACATATAAACCTTAAATATGAATTGGAATAACAATAAAAGGCTCCCAGCCACAGGATAATTAAAACATTAAATTAAATTCTTCTATAAGCAGAAAAATCAAACAATTGATACTGAAATCCTGTAATAAGTTTACGACATAATCTGGGAGCTGTAGGACACATCCTTCAGGATTTGTACCGAATTCAAATCAAACAAAGTTCGAAGTTCCCTTTACGTTTAGCTGAATGATATAACATTATTAAATCAAAAGTGTAATTAATTTAACCTTTCAGTCTTCGATAATTGTGTTCTCCCTATTTAGAGCTAATATTAGACAATTGTTGGGTTACATCTATCTCAGCTAATCCTCTGACACCCATAATTATATCTTAAGGGCGGATGAGCGTATTTATTTCCTCATTTACTTAGCTTTTTATTAATGTTTTTAGTTTCCTCCCTAGACCTCTCTCAAACTTCAGAAAACAACCCTCCTGCAAGATAAATTTGTAAATTTTGCGATAGAATTGTTTTCCGACCGAAGTCCAGTTACTCTTTTATTACAGGGTCGCTATCGCTGGCCAGGAAAAAATCGACCTAAATGCACGAAAGGTCTAAATATTGACAAAGAAATGGGCGAAAAGTAATAAAATCGCCAACTAATGGAACGAACGTCATATAATCGGAAAACTAATGGGACTAAATATGAGGGAGAAAGGGAGCCAGAAAAAAAAAAACATTCCCCCTTAATTAAGTTGAATAAAATCGTCTACTATTAGCCAAAATATAAGAAGACTTGTGTTCTCGTATCTTGAAAGGGTTAACGGGGAAATACCAAAGAGAGTAAACGACATAACTAGAAAATAAAACATATATAATAGTCATAGACGCCAGTACTGAATTATCTATATCCACGAATCGATCAGCATAATCGAAGAATCAGATACTTAAATTACAATGACTTAGATTACTGTAGGTATATTTATAACGAATGTTGAAGACAAATATCAGAGAAGAAAGAAAAAGTATAGGTTATATGCAGGTGTATACATCATAATTATCATATAACAATCATAAATTTTATTTGCCGAAAAACGTTGTTGATGTTAATTATATAACAATAGATAAATTAATAAATACATAGATACATAAACCTAAACTGCCAACATTTCCTCAAACCTCAAAATCAAAACAGGTTCAGTGTGCATTAGAAACATTGAATAATTAGTACTGATGACAATAATGAACACATGTAAGAAATAAAGAGCTTCCAAAATGCGAGTCGCCGAGTTCCGTGCTAGAGACCCTATGGTAAAGAGAGATCGGCCATTTTCCGAGTGTTGTGCTCTTTTCATGTCCGAATTAGCAGCCAAAATAATAATGCTTTCTATGTTGGCTTTATAGTTATCATGATTTTCAATATCGATATCGAAATGCCTCATTGCTAAAATCAAATGATATTATACGGGGAGAAATATTAGCTGGTATGTTTAATGAGAATAAAGTAAATTGAAACCATTATTGTTTTAAAGATAGGTAGCCTAGTCATTGACATCCTAGGACTGTTATTGAATTGAATTGAATTTGAATGAATACTATACATGAATTGAATTGAATTTGAATTAATACTATACATGCATTTAATCTAATTGAATTTGAAGGAATACTATACATGAACCCAGATGGCCAGTGAAGGACCAAGGCAAGCTCTGATCAAGTCAAAGTTTAACTGCGAAAACCTATGAATTTATTATCTCCTAAGTATTATACTCGTGTACTGAAGGGGTGAAGGAGAGAAAATGCGATGATCTCTGTTTGTCATAGTGAATCCGTTTGACGTCTTCAGGGAGGAGGTATTTAGTTATCCATACTTTAGCCTTTGGTCGTTAATTTATTAACTTTTTGTCGTTGATCCATTAGCCTTTTGTCATTGATCTATTAGCCTTTTGTTGTTGATCCTTTAGTTTGTTGTTGTTGATCCTTTAGCCTTTTGTCGTTGATCTATTAGCCTTTTGTCGTTGATCCTGTAGTCTTGTGTCGTTGAACCACTTTACTTCCGTCCGGCCCTGAGAATACTGATCCACCTCTGGAAGTCGTGCAGCTCGTCGTATCTCTCATTCACTCTTAGACAATTCTTGAACTCATCGTTTTGGAAGCAGTTACTCCTAAAAATAAAATAAAAGATGCACAAATTGAGGTAATCAGGGAATATGGAGTGAGTCTACAAATGAATGTGGGTGTGTGGGTGTTTATAATGAAAATAATGAACACATGTAAGAAATAAAGAGCTTCCAAAATGCGAGTCGCCAAGTTCCATGCTAGAGACCCTATGGTGTGAGCATCCTAGGTTCGAATCCCTGGACTGCCACATGTATTTGTTGATTTCATTAATTCAGCTTAGGAGTAAAGTCGGTTGGTGGAGGTAACATAATAGATAATAGATACGGATATATTTTTACTTATAAGAGGGAAGAGACTTGAGCAATATTGATTATGGCACTTACCTCCATGGCCTCCCAACCCCTCTCTGTAATGGCGGACATCAGAGGTGCCGTAGACCAGTGACCAGTGTCGCATTTACAATATGAATGCTAGCACCTGATCAGTATAAGCGATCTGATTACACTGGTAAGGGGGGTCACCGGCTTTTTTTATCTTTTTCTCCTTTTCTCTCTTTCTCTGGCTTGTATCCATTAGTCCCAATTCAGCCAACTGTTTTAAGGCGTTTATCCCCATCCAGGTGTCAAATTTCTTCCTGGCGAACGATAGCGAGCCAGCATTGTATAGAGAAATCCGGCTTTGCCGGAAAAAAAATTCTATCAAAAAATGTACAAATTTAGCTTGCTGTCAAAACAAAAATATATATATGCTGGCTCGCTACCGCTCGCCAGGAAAATATTGACACCTGGATGAGGGTAAAAGTCTTAAAATAGTAGGCTGAATGGGGCCGAATGGATACAAGCCAAAGTGAGAGGGAGATATAGAGAAAAAAGCGAGGTGGGCTCCCTTAAGAACGGGATGTTACTTATAATTCGGTATTGGCTTCCATGGACCCACCTGCACCTAACAGCAATATCAGTTCTCCTGTAGATGTTATAGCAGTCGTCACACACCCGGACCACCTTGTCGTAGATGTGTCTGTTCCCCACGAGTCCGGGACACTCGTATATGTTGTGCCAGGAGTCTCCGTAACCCTCAACCACTCTTGCGGTCCCCGCTAACATGACTGCTACCATCACCACCGATACTGTTAACATCGACCGCTGTAGGGAGAGAGGAGGCGTATAGACAGATAGACATTAAACAAATCCCAGACAAACAGATAGAATATGGAAAGAAAGACAAACAGGCAGAGAGACAGGTGTAAAGCTGGTATCACACGAGCGCTTTTTCCCTCAACACTTATTCTCAACACTGGTCCGGCAGCTAATGAGGTCAACATATACAATATTTCTGTCACCTAAATTCATCAATCATCAGTCTGTTTTCTGATAATATTCCAGAAATGTTGCCAGAAAATGTTGATCATCGAATGTTGACTATAAAAGCTCTCGTGTTAATAACGGCTTGACATTCACACAGGCTGACCCCCAAGTCCCCATTAGCTTCTACACCGGAATATTTTTCTACCGAAAAATGCAAAAATGTATCTCAAAGGGAGGTTCTGGGAGTATTTTTTACAGCTTGATTGAGGTCTATGGAGGAAAAAAAAAAATTAATAATATATACTGTAGATAACAAATAAATATATATATCTCCTTAAGGGAACCGACCTGCTTTTCCTCTCTGGGTGTTATCCATTCGGCGCCATTCAGCCTACTGTTTTAAGACGTTTCTCCCCATTCAGGTTTCTATTTTTTTCCTGGGGAGTGACAGTGAGCCTTCATTGTATGGAAAAAACTGGCTTCGCGGGAGACATTTTTCTACCGAAAAATGTACAAATTAAGTCAGCTGTCTAAAACATAATCCAAAATATACTGGCTCTCTATCGTTCGCCAGGTATAAATAGACACCTGGATGAGGATAAACGTCTTAAAACAGTAGGCTGAATGGGGTCGAAGGTCTACTACCCAGAAAGAAAAAAAAAAGCGGGTCGGTCCTCTTATCCCATTCAATATACGATGACGCAGTTCTTGGTTATATTCTGGCCATCATTAGACGATATTAACTCTTTTACGCATTTATGACGCAGAGTTTGTCAGATTAGCAATAAGAAATAGAGTTCTCTCACTCTTATAATTACCTCTCCAAAATTAGTTTTCTTAATTAATTAAGACGTTCATCCCCATCCAGGTGTCGATTTCTTCCTGGCGAGCGATAGCGAGTCAGCATTGTATGGAGAAATCCGGCTTCGCCGGAGAAATTTTTCTATCGAAAAATTTACAAATTTAGCTTGCTGTAAAACAAAAATATATATTTGCTGGCTCGCTACCGATCGCCAGGAAAATATTGACACCTAGATGGGGGTAAACGTCTTAAAACAGTAGGCTGAATGGGACCGAATGGATACAAGCCAAAGAGAGAGGGAGAGAAAGAGAAAAAAGCGAGGTGGGCCCCCTTAACTCCAAAACGACTAGAGTAATCGAGCACGAATACCAACCTGTACGCTGAAACTCTGTCCACACCTCGACACCATCACTGCTGGCTTGGTTTATAACTTGCTTTGATTAAATACGTCCAATAGAGGAGATGATCTGTGTGTATGGAAGTAGGAAAAGAGGACTGGGAGAGATTGAGGAAAAGATGTGGAGAGATTGGGAGAGATTGGGAGAGACTGTGGGAGGGATTGGGGGATTTATAGGGATGATTAGTAAGAAGGCTGAAGGCCTTATGTTATATATATATGTGTGTGTGTGTGTGTGTATGTAGGGGAGAAGGTGTTGACTGGTGGGGATCTCGGTGTTAAGACGGGGGCGCCTCTCCTTATATACTTACTGTCGCTGGTTGAAGGCAGCTGTACGTTCACGGTCAATAAAGGCCGCCTACTCGTTTGAACTAGTATAGAACCCAAGTGAGATCACGCAATCCATTATTAGATCTTATATAACTTAGAATTTTATTTGAACACTCCATTTTCGTCGTCTTTAATTTAACATGGCTAGATAAGGAGAAAGGTAGCCTGACCAGGATTCGAACCCACTCACTCCAAGTATATGTGGGAGAGTTGTCAGGATGCCTCTCTCCCAACCTGTCCAACATTATCATTAGATATTGCTAGATAATTTTGTTTCCTAATCACTATAGGTAGCGCCAACGAACTTGACATTTATCTTGACCCTTTAACTTCTCATAAATCCAAATCAATTAAAGCAATCTAGCTGACATTTCTATCATTTGGGAAGAGCCCATCAGGAAATAGGTGTGGATATTTACAGCCAGTTTGCTCTAGGCCCTTTTGAGCTATGGGAAATTAAGGGGTCAAGATTATTATCAAGTTGGTTGGCGCTACCTATACCACTGATACCGTACCAAGCTAATATATCTCCATGTTACGGTTAAAAGAGATTTAGTATATTTTTGTATTTGACATTATAGACATGACAAGAAAGTATTGAATGTGACTGAATCTCAACCTATCCACCCATTAAGGGGAGATGGCCTTTTTTTTTTTTTTTTTTCTTTTTGGTCTATTAATTCATGTATTCCCATATTTCTTAGTTTCCTCGCTAGACCTCCATCAATCTTAGAATAACACCCCCTAGACCCTCCTTCAAGATAAATTTGTAAATTTTTTGGTAGAAAAATGTCCTAGCCGAAGGCCGGCTCCTCTTAAAATTTCAGGCTCGCTATCGCTCGCCAGGAAAAATCGACACCTAAATGGCACGAAAGATCTTAAAATTGACAACAAAATGGGGCGAAAGGTGTTAAAATCGCCAAAGTAATGGGCCGAACGCCTTATATTCTCAAAACCAAAGGGGCTTCACACGGGGGAGATAGGGGACCCGAAAAACAGCCCATCTTCCCTTAAAAGCAAAGGCGTGAATTTCCGGCATTGGGTTTGCTGATATACTCAACACACGAATACTGATCTACATAAATACAGGTTGTGAGAATGATAACAATAATCTACATCTTTTTCACATTATGTTGGCTACTATTAGACGATTGTATTCAGCTTTGGAAGGATGTCTACCCATTAAAAACGACAGACTATCTCAATTAATCCTTTTAGCTACCATGTATCCTTCCTAAGATACAAAACATAGTCTCAATGTAGCTGAAATCAAATACAAAATACGTCACCGGTACAGAAGGGGTTAAGTATAAATAAACTAATGAAAGCATATGGTCCTCCCGGGATTCGAACTCGGGACACCACGCCCAGAACATAAGCATCTTGACCATTACACCACCAACACAATAATGTACCCAGAAACGTGACGTCATAGCAACATACTCCAAATCAAGCTTACACATGCACAATATATATTAAATTGATTCAGCTGTGAAATGTCGTGTGAAAGAATGGTATAGTCGGAATATTTAATTTATTATTTAATTAAGATTCTGATTTATAGCCAGTGGTAATAGAAGTAGATATCCATACGCCTTCATCATGGTTTAACCCCTTCTGTACCGGCGACGTCTTGAAATGTATTACCTAGCTACATTTAGACGATTTCAGGAAGCTTAGGAAGGATATGTAGTAGCTAAAAGGATTAATTAAGATAGTATTTAGCCTTTTAATTGGTCGACATCCCTCCTAAGCTGAATAAAATAATCTAATAGTTGCCAGAACATATTGCAAAGGATGCCACAAGTACAAAAAGGGTTAACATTGATACTGTTTAAGATCATACTTATTTATTTATGGGCATTAGCATATTGGATTCCTATTTTCTTAGTAGAACCAATACATTATTGTACAAACATATGATATGTTTAAAGGGAGCCCACCTCGCTTTTTTTCTCTTTCTTGGCTTGTATCCATTCGGCCCCATTCAGCCTACTGTTTTAAGACGTTCAGGAATAGATGGAGTGTGTGGGGAAATGCTGAGGTATGGTGGTGAGATAGTGATCGAATGGGTATGGAAAATGTGTAAACTAGCATGGGAGAAGGGGAGTGCACCTGATGACTGGAAGACAGGAAGATATAATCCCCCTGTATAAGGGTAAAAGGGAAACAGGAGTGTGGTAACCACCGGTGAATATGCCTTCTAAGCATAGTAGGGAAGGTGTACAGTAGGGTAGTGATTGAGAGTCAGAGAGAGAACAGAGAAAGGGATCGGTGACGAGCAGGGCGGGTTCAGGAAGGGAAGAGGATGTGTAGATCAGATTTTTGCCCTAAAATGTGTTGTGGAGAAATATCTGGAGAGTTGTATGCTGTTTTTAGACTTGGAGAAGGCCTATGACAGAATTGATAGAGAAGGTATGTGGAAAGTACTGAGAATATACGGAGTAGATACCAAGTTGCTGAAAGCAGTGACGAGCATGTATGAGGGTGCAAAGGCATCAGTACATGTGGAGAATAAGAAGAGCGAGTTCTTTGATCTGAATGTTGGGTTACAGCAAGGGTGTGTGATGTCCCCATGGTTGTTCAATATATATATATGGATGGAATCATGAAAGAAATACAAGGAAGAGCAGTGGATGTTATGTACCTCTGATATGGGAAGGAAACAAGTGGAAATTGCCTGTAATGCTGTTTGCTGATGATACAGTTCTGATGAGCGATAGTGAATGGGAGTTACAGGGGCTGATAAATATGTTTGGAACAGAGTGTGCAAAATGGAATCTGAAGGTAAATGCAGGGAAGAGAAAGGTTATGGTCTTTGAAAGGAGCGCAGCCACAGAGTGTGAGGTGAGGTTGAACGGTCAGGCTATGGAGAATGTCAGTTCATTTAAGTATTTGGGCAGTGTGTTGAGTAAAGATGGGAGTATGGATGAAGAAGTGCGGAAGAGGGTGCGACAGGGGAAGGAGGTTGTAGGAATGCTGAAAGCAGTAACAAGAAATAGTGTGGTCAGCATGGAAGTAAAGAAGTCCTTGCATGACAGTGTGGTAATCCCGACATTGAATTACGGGAGCGAAGCATAGACGTTGGTAAAGAGACTCAAACCAAGAGTGAGAGGGGTGAAAATGAGTTACTTGAGTAGTGCGTGCAGAGTTACATGGAGGGATAGACAGACAAAAGAGGAAGTACGAGAGAGGTGTGGTGTGGATGTAGATTTTCTGGAAAGTGTGAAAAGTAACACCTTTAGATGAGTTGGAAGGACAGAGAGGGAGAGGTAGACTGAATGAGAGGCGGAAGGATGGAGTTAAGAAGTATATAAGTGAAGACGGTGCTGGAGGGGAGGAGAGGCGTCGACTGACTGGGGACAGAGGTGCATGGGGCAGTTTCGTTCGTGGCCACCCCTTCGGGGATCACAGCGTCAGGCAATAGATAGATAGAATAACTGTACTGGAGAGGATATTTAGGGATAATTATTCTTGGGTTATCTGTAATACCTAGTAGTAGAGTTGATTGTAGAATTGGTAAATAAATCGCCACCACCATCTCTTTACCTTAAATACTTATAGGTAATGAAAAATGTAAGCTCAGGAAACCCAGTCTTGACATAATAGCTTTGAATACAGGAACAATCTTGATAGGCCTATTCAGGATAAATATGATTTGTAATATCGATGTATACAGGAACAAAGTATTGATATATATTTAGAGTCTATCTCGTAAGTATGTCTTTAGGAATAATAGAACTCTGCTATGACCGTCTTTGGCACCATGATAACCGGCGCCCAAGTCCCCAGGTTAGTTAGTTAAAATAGGACTTTAGAGGCTATCAACCCCTATTGAATAATAACCCTTGCAATACCAGTGACGTTTTTTTTCTTTCTTTTTTGGTAGCTAAAAGGTATGGTAGTAAAAAGGATTAATTGAGATAGTCTGTAAAATTTTAACGGGTAGACATCCTTCCTAAGCTGAATATAACCGTTTAATAGTTGCCAGAATATAATGAAAAGGATGTCACCGGTACTGAATGGGTTAAGCCAGCACACTGGAAGTCATTAAGGGGAGATGGTTCACTTTTTGGGCGATTTTTGCATGTATTCGTTATTTTTCTAGTTTCCTCCCTAGACCTCCATCAAATTTAAAAAAAAACATCCATTAGATCCCTCTTCTACATTAATTTGTACATTTTTCGGTAAAAAAAAAAATCCCGGCCAAAGGCCGGTTCTTCCAACATTACAGGCTCACTATCGTTCGCCAGGGAAAAATCGACGTCTAAATAGCACGAAATGTCTAAATATTGACAAAGAAATGGGGCGAAAGGTCTTAAAATCAACTAACTAATGGGGCAAACATCTTAACATCTGAAAACTAATGGGGTAAACATGAGGGAGAAAGTGGTCCAGAAAACCGGCCCATCACCCCTTAAGGACGTCAGGACTAAAGCCCCTTTTCAAAAACTGCAGTCCCTTGTCCCCAGGTTACCCACTATCCACCCCAAACCTCCGTGACTGGGGTGTATCTTGCATCGTGACCTAAGAATGCTGTATAGTTACCGTGTTGCCAACCTGACACAGGGATCCAAGAGCCGGTGAAGAGTGTGAGATGCCCTTTTGAACAGAGAGGGGTGTATGGTTGTCTTCTTAACTTATTTATTTGCTCATTTATGTATATTCATATTATTTTTCTAGCTTTCTCCCTAGACCTCCATCAAACTTTTAAAATCATCCATTAGATCCCTCTTCTATATTAATTTTTACATTTTTCAGTAGAAATATTTCCCGGCCTAACGCCGGTTCCTCTTAAAATTTCAGGCTGCTATCGATGGGCAAATTATCTCCGAAACCGGAAGCATAGAGTTTTGTAAGTATTACGTGTTGCCAGTTTATATCATAAGCTTTATGAATATCCAAAAAATATAATTATCATGAATTATTTTTTGGTAAATTTCTCTGCAATACAATGCTCCAAATTCGCTAAATGCTCTAGTGTGCTCTTGTGCTTACGGAAGTCATATTGTTGAACATTTAAAACATTCTTTGATTCAAAACCAAAACAAATCTAATGTTACCCATTCTTTCAAAGATCTTACATAGACACTCCATCAACGCAATAGGATTAAACATCTTGAGATCTTTAGGGCGGACTGGCTTTTGGGATTTGATATGACGTGCGCAAAGTGCCATGAGTTTCCATTAGTTTATAAACATTCGAGATGTCCAAATCTCATTGTATTATGCGAACAACTTATATTGTATAGACTAAGATGTTGAATAATACTGTAAATTACTTGCGAAGGACCGATACTCAAACCTTTACGGGATTATAGAGCAAGGAAAAGTTCTTTCATCGTAAACTCACAGTTGTAATCAAAGTCTATGTCTTCTGTGGCAAAATCAAAGTGATGTAGTTCTCCATGCAGTTTATGGTCTAAAAATCGGGGATCATATTTAGCCGAACTGCTAAGATCCGCAAAAGGCCTGGCGATAGTGTTGGCAGCGTCCGCAGGCTCATTAATGATGTTATCGTTCACCCTGAGAGTGGTGATGGGCGATAAATTATACTTGTTATTTAAGCCACTGGTCCCCAAGTGATTTAATACAAAATTGCACTCCAGGACCAGCCACTTTTAATTTTGTTTTTGTTTTTCCTGAAAACACATGGGATTGGTTAGTAATGAACGAAAAACAACATAAAACCGCTCACCTAGGTCATTATTTGGGGGTCCTGGGGGGCGGGGGAAAGTCACAATTAACAAGGGGTGATAGGTAGGCAATATACTGGAAAATCACTCCCGCGCGTGCCCACACCCACACGGCTGAACTAGGTGGGTTGCCAATCATTGGTATTGTTCCGTGGGACCCTAAGGTAGTTCCCATACAAACTGAACCCTCTAGGTGCCATAGGACAAGAGTAATTAAGGCGGATGCAACCGTTACGTCGCTGGGACTGTGCATTACATACATAGGTGACGCATAACACGCGTCGCTGGGGTCCAGTGGGTTAAAATATTTATAGTGGACAAGAGGTCTTTAAGTGGAGTGATTTGTTTCACCATGGACACATAGGAATGCCAGGCACTTCACTTTTTGCGGATCGAATTACCCTCCTTGCCTCAGCCCTAGCCTTCTTATAAACAATGATTTTGTGGTTCGAAGGCTGTTTATCAAAAATTCTGAATCGCCTATTGAGCTTACTGAATGCTTTTCAGCAATCCGGTGACCACTATGGAACACTATACTTTGAGTGGACTGTAAAATGTTTAGGAATATTGTCTTAGCTGGGTGTAAAATGGAAGTCTGAATATGTGTCACCTTGTCCTTAATATCACCCACCGAAATATCAAACGTGGCGATTCCAGAGAAGGCAATCCAGTCTGAATTCTTAAAATTAAATTTAATGGGCGGCAGTGGATGTATAAGTAAGACAGATCAGTAAGTAGTCACTTCTCAGAGTATCGTTGAAAGTGCCCCGAGTGATGTTAGGTAGTATTACTGTACGGGATATGACAAAGACAGGTCAATGCATGATGTATGGCCCGTGTGATCATCTACACGAGTCACACTACCATCATTCAGAAGACAGGTTAAATTGAAGTAATACATTCGCTATTTGTTCACCGCGACCATTGGTCCTCATGATACCCCATTGACGCACATTGAAATCGCCTAAAATTAAGTGAGACTTGGGTAATGCAGAGTTAAGAAAAACAAAAGCATCATCATCAATTAGGACCCGTAGAGAATAATACAAAGAACAAATAGTCAGGTACGTGCCCCGAGTTTTGACCTTGCATGAAAGTAAGGGAAGAAACAGGAGGCACTGCTGAGTGGGGAAGCGATTTATGGACATAAATTGAAAGCCCATCACCCTCGTGTCTCTTATACGAAAGGTAGATCAGCATGATCCACCAAATTAGTCTCCTGTAGACAAACAACTGATGGTGCATGTATTGCAACAACAGTGCCAAGTGTTGTGATTTATTCCTAATACCCCTATTGTTCCAGTGAAGTATCTTGTACTCCATGGTTTAAGAGTGATTGTTGTGTCCAGCGTGCTTAGATTTTTTTACTCTTCTATTTATTTAGTAGCTCAATTGTATATGTGAGATATACTTAAAATTAATGACTCTCGAGCTTGGCTGGGCGAGAATTAAAATATATCTATACACCCCGAGTTGCATGGGGATGCTTATACAAATCCCAGTATGGTATCCTGGAATATGGGTCCGACGACTTGTGTATGAAATGGAATACTTTCTCTAAGTAGGAATTCGCTACTCCTTAATATAAAGAGGAAAAGGTTAAACATTCTTTATCAAGTCGTGGTAGAGTGGATTAAAGCATCAACTGTCGTCCTGACTGTCATTGGTTCGAGCCAAGCTGAGAGTACTAAAAAAAAATTGTTTCTATATTTCAACTACTCCCTCTCGGGCATAGGCTGATAGCCTTTACACTCTACCGCTGAACAGGGTGAGGCCCGTGAGGTCTTGTTCCAGTCTAGGGAGTGAGACATGCGAAGCACCTATTCACGGCTCGAACCCAACTCCATCTCTGAAGCTGCTTCGCCTCTGCGCCTCACAGTCTCACTCCCCAGGCTCAGACCCTCGCTCTCAGAATACCACCTATTGAGCAATTAACTCACTAGGCATTGCCCCTGTAGCATATTTTGAATATGGGAATATTCATACAGTGCTATTTAATCAGGGAACAATGAGGGTATTTTGTTTTGGCATTTCGGTGTGCTGTGGTAATGCACTGAAACTAGGTACAGCACAAATTCCATCCCAATAATATCTTCCCATTAACATATTGGGATTCGAACCCGGGTCCATTGGATTACCAGTCCAGTGGCAAGACCACTCTGCCACACCTCCCCTAGTAGTAGCTCACGTGCATTTCTGATATATATACCGGTATCTATCTATCTGTCTATCTATCTATCTATATATATATATATATATATATATATATATATATATATATATATATATATATATATATATATATATGTATACTGTTTATATATATATATATATATATATATATACATATATATATATATATATATATATATATATATACCGTATATATATATATATACATATACTGTATATATACATATATACAGTATGTATATATATATATATATACATATATATATATATATATACATATATATATATATATATATCATTTAGTACAATTGATGTCAGTTATATATTATTATTTTATCAAAGGGCAGACGAAAACTAGTTTTCTATTGCGAAGAATATACTGTACATATTATACCATATAGACATTTAGGGCTCAGTTAACAATAAAGATAAACAGCAGAGTTATGAAATGGATGAAACTCGAGTCACTGAAAGGTAGGGTAGAGTCAGTATAGGAGAAACAAATCAATCATTCAACTGAAAATATTTGTCAATGCATGCATATTATCACCTTATTAAGGAAAGAAAATATAAAATGTTCAGTTGAATGATTCATTCACTTCAGTGCAAAACAGAGTGACAGTCATTCAGTCAAAAATGAATCATAAACAGACTAAAAATTAATAAATAAACTGATGATCAATATAAGAAAAATCGTCTATTGAAATTATTCTGTCATACCAACTCGTTTCAAGTACAAATAAAGTACAAAGGATGAATTTGACAGTGCTAGTAACACTGAGATTGAAAAAACCCCGGTAAGAATGCTTAATCTAAAATATATTTGGATTAAAGAGAGACACAATATAATAATAAATATAGTTCTTCAGCAACAAAAACCTTAGGATAAAGATCAGATATCGATGGCTAGTATCGGTTTCGGCTGGATGTAGGATTGCACATTAATTCTTCAAACATGATTTTGCTCAAGTACGTTTCATTTTGATTTGCTTCCTGGATTTGTATTAGTATTTCCTTTTACTTTGTGACCGGTCTCTCGTTTCCTAATTAACGAATTTGCATTTATTGTTCCCCTTGGACTGCATTTCGTCATTCTACTCTAGTTTTTGCATTATTTGTTATCCTCAATTTATATCTTTCTTCAATCTCTCCATTTTCACAATTTTTCTGGCATTCACTGACATGTTTTCCTTTTCTTATGTGGATAGTAATATAACTCATATACACTACATTGTCTTTGCAGATAGTTTGTTCCTTCTAATCCTGCAAAGGTTACATTACATATGTTGAATAACTAGCGAACATAAGGTTAAACACACGAAGATAAGATATATAAAATAAGTTATGCACTTGACACACACAACATATTTCTCAAGTACAAAGCAAAACCAAAATACACCAATTTAGTACATACAAACTTAACTATTAAACAGAGCATACGCCAATGCTTTTAGAACGATTTGTAAATCATAGTTACCTCAGAAAATTTCATTTTGGCACTTATAAACATAAAGATGTGTAACTATTACAAGTTACGTGAGAAAATAATATTGCTAGATAAAATATTTCTGTAATTAAATAAATTATTTTTCAACAATTTCACTTTCAACAGGGTTATAAAACGGAAAACGGATATACGACTTAAGAAAATTAGAAAAAGGACAAATATTGCAAAAAAAAAAATAATACTAGGATCGTAGTCTTACAAAACTATCACAAGTTTATAAACCAATCAGTTAAGATTATGACAATAAATATCTATGGACGGAAAAATATTCATAGATCTAGAATATCGTTAGGTATACATGTCGTTTGCATTTCATGGATTTAACATGGAAACCATGATATTCTTGCTCTCACGCCAATACATATAAACCTTAAATATGAATTGGAATAACAATAAAAGGCTCCCAGCCACAGGATAATTAAAACATTAAATTAAATTCTTCTATAAGCAGAAAAATCAAACAATTGATACTGAAATCCTGTAATAAGTTTACGACATAATCTGGGAGCTGTAGGACACCTCCTTCAGGATTTGTACCGAATTCAAATCAAACAAAGTTCGAAGTTCCCTTTACGTTTAGCTGAATGATATACCATTATTAAATCAAAAGTGTAATTAATTTAACCTTTCAGTCTTCGATAATTGTGTTCTCCCTATTTAGAGCTAATATTAGACAATTGTTGGGTTACATCTATCTCAGCTAATCCTCTGACACCCATAATTATATCTTAAGGGCGGATGAGCGTATTTATTTCCTCATTTACTTAGCTTTTTATTAATGTTTTTAGTTTCCTCCCTAGACCTCTCTCAAACTTCAGAAAACAACCCTCCTGCAAGATAAATTTGTAAATTTTGCGATAGAAATTTTTTCCGACCGAAGTCCAGTTACTCTTTTATTACAGGGTCGCTATCGCTGGCCAGGAAAAAATCGACCTAAATGCACGAAAGGTCTAAATATTGACAAATAAATGGGCGAAAAGTAATAAAATCGCCAACTAATGGAACGAACGTCATATAATCGGAAAACTAATGGGACTAAATATGAGGGAGAAAGGGAGCCAGAAAAAAAACAACCATTCCCCCTTAATTAAGTTGAATAAAATCGTCTACTATTAGCCAAAATATAAGAAGACTTGTGTTCTCGTATCTTGAAAGGGTTAACGGGGAAATACCAAAGAGAGTAAACGACATAACTAGAAAATAAAACATATATAATAGTCATAGACGCCAGTACTGAATTATCTATATCCACGAATCGATCAGCATAATCGAAGAATCAGATACTTAAATTACAATGACTTAGATTACTGTAGGTATATTTATAACGAATGTTGAAGACAAATATCAGAGAAGAAAAAAAATATAGGTTATATGCAGGTGTATACATCATAATTATCATATAACAATCATAAATTTTATTTGCCGAAAAACGTTGTTGATGTTAATTATATAACAATAGATAAATTAATAAATACATAGATACATAAACCTAAACTGCCAACATTTCCTCAAACCTCAAAATCAAAACAGGTTCAGTGTGCATTAGAAACATTGAATAATTAGTACTGATGACAATAATGAACACATGTAAGAAATAAAGAGCTTCCAAAATGCGAGTCGCCGAGTTCCGTGCTAGAGACCCTATGGTAAAGAGAGATCGGCCATTTTCCGAGTGTTGTGCTCTTTCATGTCCGAATTAGCAGCCAAAATAATAATGCTTTCTATGTTGGCTTTATAGTTATCATGATTTTCAATATCGATATCGAAATGCCTCATTGCTAAAATCAAATGATATTATACGGGGAGAAATATTAGCTGGTATGTTTAATGAGAATAAAGTAAATTGAAACCATTATTGTTTTAAAGATAGGTAGCCTAATCATTGACATCCAAGGACTGTTATTGAATTTAATTTAATTTGAATGAATACTATACATGAATTGAATTGAATTGAATTTGAATTAATACTACACATGCATTTAATCTAATTGAATTTGAAGGAATACTATACATGAACCCAGATGGCCACTGAAGGACCAAGGCAAGCTCTGATCAAGTCAAAGTTTAACTGCGAAAACCTATGAATTTATTATCTCCTAAGTATTATACTCGTGTACTGAAGGGGTGAAGGAGAGAAAATGCGATGATCTCTGTTTGTCATAGTGAATCCGTTTGACGTCTTCAGGGAGGAGGTATTTAGTTATCCATACTTTAGCCTTTGGTCGTTAATTTATTAACTTTTTGTCGTTGATCCTTTAGCCTTTTGTCATTGATCTATTAGCCTTTTGTTGTTGATCCTTTAGTTTTTTGTTGTTGATCCTTTAGCCTTTTGTCGTTGATCTATTAGCCTTTTGTCGTTGATCCTGTAGTCTTGTGTCGTTGAACCACTTTACTTCCGTCCGGCCCTGAGAATACTGATCCACCTCTGGAAGTCGTGCAGCTCGTCGTATCTCTCATTCACTCTCAGACAATTCTTGAACTCATCGTTTTGGAAGCAGTTACTCCTGAAAATAAAATAAAAGATGCACAAATTGAGGTAATCAGGGAATATGGAGTGAGTCTACAAATGAATGTGGGTGTGTGGGTGTTTATAATGAAAATAATGAACACATGTAAGAAATAAAGAGCTTCCAAAATGCGAGTCGCCAAGTTCCATGCTAGAGACCCTATGGTGTGAGCATCCTAGGTTCGAATCCCTGGACTGCCACATGTATTTGTTGATTTCATTAATTCAGCTTAGGAGTAAAGTCGGTTGGTGGAGGTAACATAATAGATAATAGATACGGATATATTTTTACTTATAAGAGGGAAGAGACTTGAGCAATATTGATTATGGCACTTACCTCCATGGCCTCCCAACCCCTCTCTGTAATGGCGGACATCAGAGGTGCCGTAGACCAGTGACCAGTGTCGCATTTACAATATGAATGCTAGCACCTGATCAGTATAAGCGATCTGATTACACTGGTAAGGGGGGTCACCTTTTTTTTTATCTTTTTCTCCTTTTCTCTCTTTCTCTGGCTTGTATCCATTAGTCCCCATTCAGCCAACTGTTTTAAGGCGTTTATCCCCATCCAGGTGTCAAATTTCTTCCTGGCGAACGATAGCGAGCCAGCATTGTATAGAGAAATCCGGCTTCGCCGGAAATTTTTTTCTATCAAAAAATGTACAAATTTAGCTTGCTGTCAAAACAAAAATATATATATGCTGGCTCGCTACCGCTCGCCAGGAAAATATTGACACCTGGATGAGGGTAAAAGTCTTAAAATAGTAGGCTGAATGGGGCCGAATGGATACAAGCCAAAGTGAGAGGGAGAGATAGAGAAAAAAGCGAGGTGGGCTCCCTTAACCCAGCAAGCGCGATAGGCCTCACGGAAGGCTTCCTATAGGGAACGCGATAGGCCTCACGGAAGCAGGACCATAAAAAAAGCCTTCCATAAAAAAAGAGGGCCTATCAAAACAAAGGAATTTGTCTCTAGGTGAGATAATTCCCCTCCAGTACTCATCCATGTAAATCTCACCCACCCCCCTCCCCTCCTTACCCACCTTATTCCCCCCTCCCTCCCCTCCTCAATTATCACCTATTTTTCCTCTTATTATCATCATTTATCGGTTATTTTTCTCTCCCGCGATAATGTAGCACAAGTGGGTTGCATAAAAGATCGTTATGCAACACCCAGACACCGGCACACACCGCCCCGCTCTCCTCAGTTGACTCCCAGACAGCGAGAGGGGAAGGCTGCCTGTCTCTCTCTCTCTCGCCTGAGATTATGACCGGGTGGCCAATATCTTCGTTTTTCACCACCCAAATGCTTTTCCCACTTATTTTAGCACTCTTGAAGGTTCATATATACATCATATATGTAAAATAAAAGCATACCGAAAACAAATAATGGTTTATATTGTAAATATAACGAATTCTGTCAGAATCCAGGGCTAGAAATGCACAAATAACTACCCTAGCACCTACATCTATATCGCGCTTGTCAGGTTAAGAACGGGATGTTACTTATAATTCGGTATTGGCTTCCATGGACCCACCTGCACCTAACAGCAATATCAGTTCTCCTGTAGATGTTATAGCAGTCGTCACACACCCGGACCACCTTGTCGTAGATGTGTCTGTTCCCCACGAGTCCGGGACACTCGTATATGTTGTGCCAGGAGTCTCCGTAACCCTCCACCACTCTTGCGGTCCCCGCTAACATGACTGCTACCATCACCACCGATACTGTTAACATCGACCGCTGTAGGGAGAGAGGAGGCGTATAGACAGATAGACATTAAACAAATCCCAGACAAACAGATAGAATATGGAAAGAAAGACAAACAGGCAGAGAGACAGGTGTAAAGCTGGTATCACACGAGCGCTTTTTCCCCTCAATATTTATTCTCAACACTGGTCCGGCAGCTAATGAGGTCAACATATACAATATTTCTGTCACCTAAATTCATCAATCATCAGTCTGTTTTCTGATAATATTCCAGAAATGTTGCCAGAAAATGTTGATCATCGAATGTTGACTATAAAAGCTCTCGTGTTAATAACGGCTTGACATTCACACAGGCTGACCCCCAAGTCCCCATTAGCTTCTACACCGGAATATTTTTCTACCGAAAAATGCAAAAATGTATCTCAAAGGGAGGTTCTGGGAGTATTTTTTACAGCTTGATTGAGGTCTATGGAGGAAAAAAAATAAATAATAATATATACTGTAGATAACAAATAAATATATATATCTCCTTAAGGGAACCGACCTGCTTTTCCTCTCTGGGTGTTATCCATTCGGCGCCATTCAGCCTACTGTTTTAAGACGTTTCTCCCCATTCAGGTTTCTATTTTTTTCCTGGGGAGTGACAGTGAGCCTTCATTGTATGGAAAAAACTGGCTTCGCGGGAGACATTTTTCTACCGAAAAATGTACAAATTAAGTCAGCTGTCTAAAACATAATCCAAAATATACTGGCTCTCTATCGTTCGCCAGGTATAAATAGACACCTGGATGAGGATAAACGTCTTAAAACAGTAGGCTGAATGGGGTCGAAGGTCTACTACCCAGAAAGAAAAAAAAAAGCGGGTCGGTCCTCTTATCCCATTCAATATACGATGACGCAGTTCTTGGTTATATTCTGGCCATCATTAGACGATATTAACCCTTTTACGCATTTATGACGCAGAGTTTGTCCGATTAGCAATAAGAAATAGAGTTCTCTCACTCTTATAATTACCTCTCCAAAATTAGTTTTCTTAATTAATTAAGACGTTCATCCCCCATCCAGGTGTCGATTTCTTCCTGGCGAGCGATAGCGAGTCAGCATTGTATGGAGAAATCCGGCTTCGCCGGAGAAATTTTTCTATCGAAAAATTTACAAATTTAGCTTGCTGTAAAACAAAAATATATATTTGCTGGCTCGCTACCGATCGCCAGGAAAATATTGACACCTAGATGGGGGTAAACGTCTTAAAACAGTAGGCTGAATGGGACCGAATGGATACAAGCCAAAGAGAGAGGGAGAGAAAGAGAAAAAAGCGAGGTGGGCCCCCTTAACTCCAAAACGACTAGAATAATCGAGCACGAATACCAACCTGTACGCTGAAACTCTGTCCACACCTCGACACCATCACTGCTGGCTTGGTTTATAACTTGCTTTGATTAAATACGTCCAATAGAGGAGATGATCTGTGTGTATGGAAGTAGGAAAAGAGGACTGGGAGAGATTGAGGAAAAGATGTGGAGATTTTGGGAGAGATTGGGAGAGACTGTGGGAGGGATTGGGGGATTTATAGGGATGATTAGTAAGAAGGCTGAAGGCCTTATATATAATATATATATATATGTGTGTGTGTGTGTGTGTGTATGTAGGGGAGAAGGTGTTGACTGGTGGGGATCTCGGTGTTAAGACGGGGGCGCCTATCCTTATATACTTACTGTCGCTGGTTGAAGGCAGCTGTACGTTCACGGTCAATAAAGGCCGCCTACTCGTTTGAACTAGTATAGAACCCAAGTGAGATCACGCAATCCATTATTAGATCTTATATAACTTAGAATTTTATTTGAACACTCCATTTTCGTCGTCTTTAATTTAACATGGCTAGATAAGGAGAAAGGTAGCCTGACCAGGATTCGAACCCACTCACATCCAAGTATATGTGGGAGAGTTGTCAGGATGCCTCTCTCCCAACCTGTCCAACATTATCATTAGATATTGCTAGATAATTTTGTTTCCGAATCACTATAGGTAGCGCCAACGAACTTGACATTTATCTTGACCCTTTAACTTCTCATAAATCCAAATCAATTAAAGCAATCTAGCTGACATTTCTATCATTTGGGAAGAGCCCATCAGGAAATAGGTGTGGATATTTACAGCCAGTTTGCTCTAGGCCCTTTTGAGCTATGGGAAATTAAGGGGTCAAGATTATTATCAAGTTGGTTGGCGCTACCTATACCACTGATACCGTACCAAGCTAATATATCTCCATGTTACGGTTAAAAGAGATTTAGTATATTTTTGTATTTGACATTATAGACATGACAAGAAAGTATTGAATGTGACTGAATCTCAACCTATCCACCCATTAAGGGGAGATGGCCTTTTTTTTTTTTTTTTTTTTTCTTTTTGGTCTATTAATTCATGTATTCCCATATTTCTTAGTTTCCTCGCTAGACCTCCATCAATCTTAGAATAACACCCCCTAGACCCTCCTTCAAGATAAATTTGTAAATTTTTTGGTAGAAAAATGTCCTAGCCGAAGGCCGGCTCCTCTTAAAATTTCAGGCTCGCTATCGCTCGCCAGGAAAAATCGACACCTAAATGGCACGAAAGATCTTAAAATTGACAACAAAATGGGGCGAAAGGTGTTAAAATCGCCAAAGTAATGGGCCGAACGCCTTATATTCTCAAAACCAAAGGGGCTTCACACGGGGGAGATAGGGGACCCGAAAAACAGCCCATCTTCCCTTAAAAGCAAAGGCGTGAATTTCCGGCATTGGGTTTGCTGATATACCCGACACACGAATACTGATCTACATAAATACAGGTTGTGAGAATGATAACAATAATCTACATCTTTTTCACATTATGTTGGCTACTATTAGACGATTGTATTCAGCTTTGGAAGGATGTCTACCCATTAAAAACGACAGACTATCTCAATTAATCCTTTTAGCTACCATGTTATCCTTCCTAAGATACAAAACATAGTCTCAATGTAGCTGAAATCAAATACAAAATACGTCACCGGTACAGAAGGGGTTAAGTATAAATAAACTAATGAAAGCATATGGTCCTCCCGGGATTCGAACTCGGGACACCACGCCCAGAACATAAGCATCTTGACCATTACACCACCAACACAATAATGTACCCAGAAACGTGACGTCATAGCAAACATACTCCAAATCAAGCTTACACATGCACAATATATATTAAATTGATTCAGCTGTGAAATGTCGTGTGAAAGAATGGTATAGTCGGAATATTTAATTTATTATTTAATTAAGATTCTGATTTATAGCCAGTGGTAATAGAAGTAGATATCCATACGCCTTCATCATGGTTTAACCCCTTCTGTACCGGCGACGTCTTGAAATGTATTACCTAGCTACATTTAGACGATTTCAGGAAGCTTGGGAAGGATATGTATTGGCTAAAAAGATTAATTAAGATAGTATTTAGCCTTTTAATTGGTCGACATCCCTCCTAAGCTGAATAAAATAATCTAATAGTTGCCAGAACATATTGCAAAGGATGCCACAAGTACAAAAGGGTTAACATTGATACTGTTTAAGATCATACTTATTTATTTATGGGCATTAGCATATTGGATTCCTATTTTCTTAGTAGAACCAATACATTATTGTACAAACATATGATGTTTAAAGCGAGCCCACCTCGCTTTTTTTCTCTTTCGTGGCTTGTATCCATTCGGCCCCATTCAGCCTACTGTTTTTAAGACGTTCAGGAATAGATGGAGTGTGTGGGGAAATGCTGAGGTATGGTGGTGAGATAGTGATCGAATGGGTATGGAAAATGTGTAAACTAGCATGGGAGAAGGGGAGTGCACCTGATGACTGGAAGACAGGAAGATATAATCCCCCTGTATAAGGGTAAAAGGGAAACAGGAGTGTGGTAACCACCGGTGAATATGCCTTCTAAGCATAGTAGGGAAGGTGTACAGTAGGGTAGTGATTGAGAGTCAGAGCGAGAACAGAGAAATGGATCGGTGACGAGCAGGGCGGGTTCAGGAAGGGAAGAGGATGTGTAGATCAGATTTTTGCCCTAAAATGTGTTGTGGAGAAATATCTGGAGAGTTGTATGCTGTTTTTTAGACTTGGAGAAGGCCTATGACAGAATTGATAGAGAAGGTAATGTGGAAAGTACTGAGAATATACGGAGTAGATACCAAGTTGCTGAAAGCAGTGACGAGCATGTATGAGGGTGCAAAGGCATCAGTACATGTGGAGAATAAGAAGAGCGAGTTCTTTGATCTGAATGTTGGGTTACAGCAAGGGTGTGTGATGTCCCCATGGTTGTTCAATATATAGTCTATATATGGATGGAGTCATGAAAGAAATACAAGGAAGAGCAGTGGATGTTATGTACCTCTGATATGGGAAGGAAACAAGTGGAAATTGCCTGTAATGCTGTTTGCTGATGATACAGTTCTGATGAGCGATAGTGAATGGGAGTTACAGGGGCTGATAAATATGTTTGGAACAGAGTGTGCAAAATGGAATCTGAAGGTAAATGCAGGGAAGAGAAAGGTTATGGTCCTTTGAAAGGAGCGCAGCCACAGAGTGTGAGGTGAGGTTGAACGGTCAGGCTATGGAGAATGTCAGTTCATTTAAGTATTTGGGCAGTGTGTTGAGTAAAGATGGGAGTATGGATGAAGAAGTGCGGAAGAGGGTGCGACAGGGGAAGGAGGTTGTAGGAATGCTGAAAGCAGTAACAAGAAATAGTGTGGTCAGCATGGAAGTAAAGAAGTCCTTGCATGACAGTGTGGTAATCCCGACATTGAATTACGGGAGCGAAGCATAGACGTTGGTAAAGAGACTCAAACCAAGAGTGAGAGGGGTGAAAATGAGTTACTTGAGTAGTGCGTGCAGAGTTACATGGAGGGATAGACAGACAAAAGAGGAAGTACGAGAGAGGTGTGGTGTGGATGTAGATTTTCTGGAAAGTGTGAAAAGTAACACCTTTAGATGAGTTGGAAGGACAGAGAGGGAGAGGTAGACTGAATGAGAGGCGGAAGGATGGAGTTAAGAAGTATATAAGTGAAGACGGTGCTGGAGGGGAGGAGGGGCGTCGACTGACTGGGGACAGAGGTGCATGGGCCTGTTTCGTTCGTGGCCACTCCTTCGGGGGTCACAGCGTCCGGCAATAGATAGATAGAATAACTGTACTGGAGAGGATATTTAGGGATAATTATTCTTGGGTTATCTGTAATACCTAGTAGGAGAGTTGATTGTAGAATTGGTAAATAAATCGCCACCACCATCTCTTTACCTTAAATACTTATAGGTAATGAAAAATGTAAGCTCAGGAAACCCAGTCTTGACATAATAGCTTTGAATACAGGAACAATCTTGATAGGCCTATTCAGGATAAATATGATTTGTAATATCGATGTATACAGGAACAAAGTATTGATATATATTTAGAGTCTATCTCGTAAGTATGTCTTTAGGAATAATAGAACTCTGCTATGACCGTCTTTGGCACCATGATAACCGGCGCCCAAGTCCCCAGGTTAGTTAGTTAAAATAGGACTTTAGAGGCTATCAACCCCTATTGAATAATAACCCTTGCAATACCAGTGACATTTTTTTTCTTTCTTTTTTGGTAGCTAAAAGGTATGGTAGTAAAAAGGATTAATTGAGATAGTCTGTAAAATTTTAACGGGTAGACATCCTTCCTAAGCTGAATATAACCGTTTAATAGTTGCCAGAATATAATGAAAAGGATGTCACCGGTACTGAATGGGTTAAGCCAGCACACTGGAAGTCATTAAGGGGAGATGGTTCACTTTTTGGGCGATTTTTGCATGTATTCGTTATTTTTCTAGTTTCCTCCCTAGACCTCCATCAAATTTAAAAAAAAAAACATCCATTAGATCCTTCTTCTACATTAATTTGTACATTTTTCGGTAAAAAAAAAAATCCCGGCCAAAGGCCGGTTCTTCCAACATTACAGGCTCACTATCGTTCGCCAGGGAAAAATCGACGTCTAAATAGCACGAAATGTCTAAATATTGACAAAGAAATGGGGCGAAAGGTCTTAAAATCAACTAACTAATGGGGCAAACATCTTAACATCTGAAAACTAATGGGGTAAACATGAGGGAGAAAGTGGTCCAGAAAACCGGCCCATCACCCCTTAAGGACGTCAGGACTAAAGCCCCTTTTCAAAAACTGCAGTCCCTTGTCCCCAGGTTACCCACTATCCACCCCAAACCTCCGTGACTGGGGTGTATCTTGCATCGTGACCTAAGAATGCTGTATAGTTACCGTGTTGCCAACCTGACACAGGGATCCAAGAGCCGGTGAAGAGTGTGAGATGCCCTTTTGAACAGAGAGGGGTGTATGGTTGTCTTCTTAACTTATTTATTTGCTCATTTATGTATATTCATATTATTTTTCTAGCTTTCTCCCTAGACCTCCATCAAACTTTTAAAATCATCCATTAGATCCCTCTTCTATATTAATTTTTACATTTTTCAGTAGAAATATTTCCCGGCCTAACGCCGGTTCCTCTTAAAATTTCAGGCTGCTATCGATGGGCAAATTATCTCCGAAACCGGAAGCATAGA
>CM064528.1:18937441-19237367 GCA_032716605.1 Paralithodes platypus | reverse complement strand
CAACTAATGGGCCGATCGTCATCAAATCTGAAAACTAATGGGACTAAATATGAGGGAGAAAGGGAGCCAGAATAAACAACCATTCCCCCCTTAATTAAGTTGCATAAAATCGTTTACTATTAGCCAAAATATAAGAACACTTGTGTTCTCGTATCTTGAAAGGGTTAACGGGGAAATACCAAAGAGAGTAAACGACATAACTAGAAAATAAAATATATAATAGTCATAGACGCCAGTACTGAATTAATCTATATCCACGAATCGATCAGCATAATCGAAGAATCACGATACTTAAATTACAATGACTTAGATTACTGTAGGTATATTTATAACGAATGTTGAAGACAAATATCAGAGAAGAAGAAAAAATATAGGTTATATGCAGGTGTATACATCATAATTATCATATAACAATCATAAATTTGATTTGCCGAAAAACGTTTTTGATGTTAATTATATAACAATAGATAAATTAATAAATACATAGATACATAAACCTAAACTGCCAACATTTCCTCAAACCTCAAAATCAAAACAGGTTCAGTGTGCATTAGAAACATTGAATAATTAGTACTGATGACAATAATGAACACATGTAAGAAATAAAGAGCTTCCAAAATGCGAGTCGCCGAGTTCCGTGCTAGAGACCCTATGGTAAAGAGAGATCGGCCATTTTCCGAGTGTTGTGCTCTTTTCATGTCCGAATTAGCAGCCAAAATAATAATGCTTTCTATGTTGGCTTTATAGTTATCATGATTTTCAATATCGATATCGAAATGCCTCATTTGCTAAAATCAAATGATATTATACGGGGAGAAATATTAGCTGGTATGTTTAATGAGAATAAAGTAAATTGAAACCATTATTGTTTTAAAGATAGGTAGCCTAATCATTGACATCCAAGGACTGTTATTGAATTTAATTTAATTTGAATGAATACTATACATGAATTGAATTGAATTGAATTTGAATTAATACTACACATGCATTTAATCTAATTGAATTTGAAGGAATACTATACATGAACCCAGATGGCCACTGAAGGACCAAGGCAAGCTCTGATCAAGTCAAAGTTTAACTGCGAAAACCTATGAATTTATTATCTCCTAAGTATTATACTCGTGTACTGAAGGGGTGAAGGAGAGAAAATGCGATGATCTCTGTTTGTCATAGTGAATCCGTTTGACGTCTTCAGGGAGGAGGTATTTAGTTATCCATACTTTAGGCCTTTGGTCGTTAATTTATTAACTTTTTGTCGTTTGATCCTTTAGCCTTTTGTCATTGATCTATTAGCCTTTTGTTGTTGATCCTTTAGTTTTTTTGTTGTTGATCCTTTAGGGCCTTTTGTCGTTGCATCCTATTAGCCTTTTGTCGTTGATCCTGTAGTCTTGTGTCGTTGAACCACTTTACTTCCGTCCGGCCCTGAGAATACTGATCCACCTCTGGAAGTCGTGCAGCTCGTCGTATCTCTCATTCACTCTCAGACAATTCTTGAACTCATCGTTTTGGAAGCATTTACTCCTGAAAATAAAATAAAAGATGCCACAAATTGAGATAATCAGGGAATATGGAGTGAGTCTTACAAATGAATGTGGGTGTGGGTGTGTTTATAATGAAAATAATGAACACATGTAAGAAATAAAGAGCTTCCAAAATGCGAGTCGCCAAGTTCCATGCTAGAGACCCCTATGGTGTGAGCATCCTAGGTTCGAATCCCTGGACTGCCACATGTATTTGTTTGATTTCATTAATTCAGCTTAGGAGTAAAGTCGGTTGGTGGAGGTAACATAATAGATAATAGATACGGATATATTTTTACTTATAAGAGGGAAGAGACTTGAGCAATATTGATTATGGCACTTACCTCCATGGCCTCCCAACCCCTCTCTGTAATGGCGGACATCAGAGGTGCCGTAGACCAGTGACCAGTGTCGCATTTACAATATGAATGCTAGCACCTGATCAGTATAAGCGATCTGATTACACTGGTAAGGGGGGTCACCTTTTTTTTTATCTTTTTCTCCTTTTCTCTCTTTCTCTGGCTTGTATCCATTAGTCCCCATTCAGCCAACTGTTTTAAGGCGTTTATCCCCATCCAGGTGTCAAATTTCTTCCTGGCGAACGATAGCGAGCCAGCATTGTATAGAGAAATCCGGCTTCGCCGGAGATTTTTTTTATAAAAAAATGTACAAATTTAGCTTGCTGTCAAAACAAAAATATATATATGCTGGCTCGCTACCTCTCGCCAGGAAAATATTGACACCTGGATGAGGGTAAAAGTCTTAAAATAGTAGGCTGAATGGGGCCGAATGGATACAAGCCAAAGTGAGAGGGAGAGATAGAGAAAAAAGCGAGGTGGGCTCCCTTAACCCAGCAAGCGCGATAGGCCTCACGGAAGGCTTCCTATAGGGAACGCGATAGGCCTCACGGAAGCAGACCATAAAAAAAGCCTTCCATAAAAAAAGAGGGCCTATCAAAACAAAGGAATTTGTCTCTAGGTGAGATAATTCCCCTCCAGTACTCATCCATGTAAATCTCACCCACCCCCCTCCCCTCCTTACCCACCTTATTCCCCCCTCCCTCCCCTCCTCAATTATCACCTATTTTTCCTCTTATTATCATCATTTATCGGTTATTTTTCTCATCCGCGATAATGTAGCACAAGTGGGTTGCATAAAAGATCGTTATGCAACACCCAGACACCGGCACACACCGCCCCGCTCTCCTCAGTTGACTCCCAGACAGCGAGAGGGGAAGGCTGCCTGTCTCTCTCTCTCGCCTGAGATTATGACCGGGTGGCCAATATCTTCGTTTTTCACCACCCAAATGCTTTTCCCACTTATTTTAGCACTCTTGAAGGTTCATATATACATCATATATGTAAAATAAAAGCATACCGAAAACAAATAATGGTTTATATTGTAAATATAACGAATTCTGTCAGAATCCAGGGCTAGAAATGCACAAATAACTACCCTAGCACCTACATCTATATCGCGCTTGTCAGGTTAAGAACGGGATGTTACTTATAATTCGGTATTGGCTTCCATGGACCCACCTGCACCTAACAGCAATATCAGTTCTCCTGTAGATGTTATAGCAGTCGTCACACACCCGGACCACCTTGTCGTAGATGTGTCTGTTCCCCACGAGTCCGGGACACTCGTATATGTTGTGCCAGGAGTCTCCGTAACCCTCCACCACTCTTGCGGTCCCCGCTAACATGACTGCTACCATCACCACCGATACTGTTAACATCGACCGCTGTAGGGAGAGAGGAGGCGTATAGACAGATAGACATTAAACAAATCCCAGACAAACAGATAGAATATGGAAAGAAAGACAAACAGGCAGAGAGACAGGTGTAAAGCTGGTATCACACGAGCGCTTTTTCCCCTCAATATTTATTCTCAACACTGGTCCGGCAGCTAATGAGGTCAACATATACAATATTTCTGTCACCTAAATTCATCAATCATCAGTCTGTTTTCTGATAATATTCCAGAAATGTTGCCAGAAAATGTTGATCATCGAATGTTGACTATAAAAGCTCTCGTGTTAATAACGGCTTGACATTCACACAGGCTGACCCCCAAGTCCCCATTAGCTTCTACACCGGAATATTTTTCTACCGAAAAATGCAAAAATGTATCTCAAAGGGAGGTTCTGGGAGTATTTTTTACAGCTTGATTGAGGTCTATGGAGGAAAAAAAATAAATAATAATATATACTGTAGATAACAAATAAATATATATATATCTCCTTAAGGGAACCGACCTGCTTTTCCTCTCTGGGTGTTATCCATTCGGCGCCATTCAGCCTACTGTTTTAAGACGTTTCTCCCCATTCAGGTTTCTATTTTTTTCCTGGGGAGTGACAGTGAGCCTTCATTGTATGGAAAAAACTGGCTTCGCGGGAGACATTTTTCTACCGAAAAATGTACAAATTAAGTCAGCTGTCTAAAACATAATCCAAAATATACTGGCTCTCTATCGTTCGCCAGGTATAAATAGACACCTGGATGAGGATAAACGTCTTAAAACAGTAGGCTGAATGGGGTCGAAGGTCTACTACCCAGAAAGAAAAAAAAAAGCGGGTCGGTCCTCTTATCCCATTCAATATACGATGACGCAGTTCTTGGTTATATTCTGGCCATCATTAGACGATATTAACCCTTTTACGCATTTATGACGCAGAGTTTGTCCGATTAGCAATAAGAAATAGAGTTCTCTCACTCTTATAATTACCTCTCCAAAATTAGTTTTCTTAATTAATTAAGACGTTCATCCCCATCCAGGTGTCGATTTCTTCCTGGCGAACGATAGCGATCAGCATTGTATGAAGCAATCCGGCTTTGCCGGACAAATTTTTCTATCGAAAAAATTACAAATTTAGCTTGCTGTAAAACAAAAATATATATTTGCTGGCTCGCTACCGATCGCCAGGAAAATATTGACACCTAGATGGGGGTAAACGTCTTAAAACAGTAGGCTGAATGGGACCGAATGGATACAAGCCAAAGAGAGAGGGAGAGAAAGAGAAAAAAGCGAGGTGGGCCCCCTTAACTCCAAAACGACTAGAATAATCGAGCACGAATACCAACCTGTACGCTGAAACTCTGTCCACACCTCGACACCATCACTGCTGGCTTGGTTTATAACTTGCTTTGATTAAATACGTCCAATAGAGGAGATGATCTGTGTGTATGGAAGTAGGAAAAGAGGACTGGGAGAGATTGAGGAAAAGATGTGGAGATTTTGGGAGAGATTGGGAGAGACTGTGGGAGGGATTGGGGGATTTATAGGGATGATTAGTAAGAAGGCTGAAGGCCTTATATATATATATATATGTGTGTGTGTGTGTGTGTATGTAGGGGAGAAGGTGTTGACTGGTGGGGATCTCGGTGTTAAGACGGGGGCGCCTATCCTTATATACTTACTGTCGCTGGTTGAAGGCAGCTGTACGTTCACGGTCAATAAAGGCCGCCTACTCGTTTGAACTAGTATAGAACCCAAGTGAGATCACGCAATCCATTATTAGATCTTATATAACTTAGAATTTTATTTGAACACTCCATTTTCGTCGTCTTTAATTTAACATGGCTAGATAAGGAGAAAGGTAGCCTGACCAGGATTCGAACCCACTCACTCCAAGTATATGTGGGAGAGTTGTCAGGATGCCTCTCTCCCAACCTGTCCAACATTATCATTAGATATTGCTAGATAATTTTGTTTCCGAATCACTATAGGTAGCGCCAACGAACTTGACATTTATCTTGACCCTTTAACTTCTCATAAATCCAAATCAATTAAAGCAATCTAGCTGACATTTCTATCATTTGGGAAGAGCCCATCAGGAAATAGGTGTGGATATTTACAGCCAGTTTGCTCTAGGCCCTTTTGAGCTATGGGAAATTAAGGGGTCAAGATTATTATCAAGTTGGTTGGCGCTACCTATACCACTGATACCGTACCAAGCTAATATATCTCCATGTTACGGTTAAAAGAGATTTAGTATATTTTTGTATTTGACATTATAGACATGACAAGAAAGTATTGAATGTGACTGAATCTCAACCTATCCACCCATTAAGGGGAGATGGCCTTTTTTTTTTTTTTTTTTTTCTTTTTGGTCTATTAATTCATGTATTCCCATATTTCTTAGTTTCCTCGCTAGACCTCCATCAATCTTAGAATAACACCCCCTAGACCCTCCTTCAAGATAAATTTGTAAATTTTTTGGTAGAAAAATGTCCTAGCCGAAGGCCGGCTCCTCTTAAAATTTCAGGCTCGCTATCGCTCGCCAGGAAAAATCGACACCTAAATGGCACGAAAGATCTTAAAATTGACAACAAAATGGGGCGAAAGGTGTTAAAATCGCCAAAGTAATGGGCCGAACGCCTTATATTCTCAAAACCAAAGGGGCTTCACACGGGGGAGATAGGGGACCCGAAAAACAGCCCATCTTCCCTTAAAAGCAAAGGCGTGAATTTCCGGCATTGGGTTTGCTGATATACTCAACACACGAATACTGATCTACATAAATACAGGTTGTGAGAATGATAACAATAATCTACATCTTTTTCACATTATGTTGGCTACTATTAGACGATTGTATTCAGCTTTGGAAGGATGTCTACCCATTAAAAACGACAGACTATCTCAATTAATCCTTTTAGCTACCATGTATCCTTCCTAAGATACAAAACATAGTCTCAATGTAGCTGAAATCAAATACAAAATACGTCACCGGTACAGAAGGGGTTAAGTATAAATAAACTAATGAAAGCATATGGTCCTCCCGGGATTCGAACTCGGGACACCACGCCCAGAACATAAGCATCTTGACCATTACACCACCAACACAATAATGTACCCAGAAACGTGACGTCATAGCAACATACTCCAAATCAAGCTTACACATGCACAATATATATTAAATTGATTCAGCTGTGAAATGTCGTGTGAAAGAATGGTATAGTCGGAATATTTAATTTATTATTTAATTAAGATTCTGATTTATAGCCAGTGGTAATAGAAGTAGATATCCATACGCCTTCATCATGGTTTAACCCCTTCTGTACCGGCGACGTCTTGAAATGTATTACCTAGCTACATTTAGACGATTTCAGGAAGCTTAGGAAGGATATGTAGTAGCTAAAAAGATTAATTAAGATAGTATTTAGCCTTTTAATTGGTCGACATCCCTCCTAAGCTGAATAAAATAATCTAATAGTTGCCAGAACATATTGCAAAGGATGCCACAAGTACAAAAAGGGTTAACATTGATACTGTTTTAAGATCATACTTATTTATTTATGGGCATTAGCATATTGGATTCCTATTTTCTTAGTAGAACCAATACATTATTGTACAAACATATGATATGTTTAAAGCGAGCCCACCTCGCTTTTTTTCTCTTTCGTGGCTTGTATCCATTCGGCCCCATTCAGCCTACTGTTTTAAGACGTTCAGGAATAGATGGAGTGTGTGGGGAAATGCTGAGGTATGGTGGTGAGATAGTGATCGAATGGGTATGGAAAATGTGTAAACTAGCATGGGAGAAGGGGAGTGCACCTGATGACTGGAAGACAGGAAGATATAATCCCCCTGTATAAGGGTAAAAGGGAAACAGGAGTGTGGTAACCACCGGTGAATATGCCTTCTAAGCATAGTAGGGAAGGTGTACAGTAGGGTAGTGATTGAGAGTCAGAGCGAGAACAGAGATATGGATCGTGACGAGCAGGGCGGGTTCAGGAAGGGAAGAGGATGTGTAGATCAGATTTTTGCCCTAAAATGTGTTGTGGAGAAATATCTGGAGAGTTGTATGCTGTTTTTAGACTTGGAGAAGGCCTATGACAGAATTGATAGAGAAGGTATGTGGAAAGTACTGAGAATATACGGAGTAGATACCAAGTTGCTGAAAGCAGTGACGAGCATGTATGAGGGTGCAAAGCATCAGTACATGTGGAGAATAAGAAGAGCGAGTTCTTTGATCTGAATGTTGGGTTACAGCAAGGGTGTGTGATGTCCCCATGGTTGTTCAATATATATATGGATGGAATCATGAAAGAAATACAAGGAAGAGCAGTGGATGTTATGTACCTCTGATATGGGAAGGAAACAAGTGGAAATTGCCTGTAATGCTGTTTGCTGATGATACAGTTCTGATGAGCGATAGTGAATGGGAGTTACAGGGGCTGATAAATATGTTTGGAACAGAGTGTGCAAAATGGAATCTGAAGGTAAATGCAGGGAAGAGAAAGGTTATGGTCTTTGAAAGGAGCGCAGCCACAGAGTGTGAGGTGAGGTTGAACGGTCAGGCTATGGAGAATGTCAGTTCATTTAAGTATTTGGGCAGTGTGTTGAGTAAAGATGGGAGTATGGATGAAGAAGTGCGGAAGAGGGTGCGACAGGGGAAGGTTGTAGGAATGCTGAAAGCAGTAACAAGAAATAGTGTGGTCAGCATGGAAGTAAAGAAGTCCTTGCATGACAGTGTGGTAATCCCGACATTGAATTACGGGAGCGAAGCATAGACGTTGGTAAAGAGACTCAAACCAAGAGTGAGAGGGGTGAAAATGAGTTACTTGAGTAGTGCGTGCAGAGTTACATGGAGGGATAGACAGACAAAAGAGGAAGTACGAGAGAGGTGTGGTGTGGATGTAGATTTTCTGGAAAGTGTGAAAAGTAACACCTTTAGATGAGTTGGAAGGACAGAGAGGGAGAGGTAGACTGAATGAGAGGCGGAAGGATGGAGTTAAGAAGTATATAAGTGAAGACGGTGCTGGAGGGGAGGAGAGGCGTCGACTGACTGGGGACAGAGGTGCATGGGGCAGTTTCGTTCGTGGCCACCCCTTCGGGGATCACAGCGTCAGGCAATAGATAGATAGAATAACTGTACTGGAGAGGATATTTAGGGATAATTATTCTTGGGTTATCTGTAATACCTAGTAGTAGAGTTGATTGTAGAATTGGTAAATAAATCGCCACCACCATCTCTTTACCTTAAATACTTATAGGTAATGAAAAATGTAAGCTCAGGAAACCCAGTCTTGACATAATAGCTTTGAATACAGGAACAATCTTGATAGGCCTATTCAGGATAAATATGATTTGTAATATCGATGTATACAGGAACAAAGTATTGATATATATTTAGAGTCTATCTCGTAAGTATGTCTTTAGGAATAATAGAACTCTGCTATGACCGTCTTTGGCACCATGATAACCGGCGCCCAAGTCCCCAGGTTAGTTAGTTAAAATAGGACTTTAGAGGCTATCAACCCCTATTGAATAATAACCCTTGCAATACCAGTGACGTTTTTTTTTTCTTTCTTTTTTGGTAGCTAAAAGGTATGGTAGTAAAAAGGATTAATTGAGATAGTCTGTAAAATTTTAACGGGTAGACATCCTTCCTAAGCTGAATATAACCGTTTAATAGTTGCCAGAATATAATGAAAAGGATGTCACCGGTACTGAATGGGTTAAGCCAGCACACTGGAAGTCATTAAGGGGAGATGGTTCACTTTTTGGGCGATTTTTGCATGTATTCGTTATTTTTCTAGTTTCCTCCCTAGACCTCCATCAAATTTAAAAAAAAACATCCATTAGATCCCTCTTCTACATTAATTTGTACATTTTTCGGTAAAAAAAAAATCCCGGCCAAAGGCCGGTTCTTCCAACATTACAGGCTCACTATCGTTCGCCAGGGAAAAATCGACGTCTAAATAGCACGAAATGTCTAAATATTGACAAAGAAATGGGGCGAAAGGTCTTAAAATCAACTAACTAATGGGGCAAACATCTTAACATCTGAAAACTAATGGGGTAAACATGAGGGAGAAAGTGGTCCAGAAAACCGGCCCATCACCCCTTAAGGACGTCAGGACTAAAGCCCCTTTTCAAAAACTGCAGTCCCTTGTCCCCAGGTTACCCACTATCCACCCCAAACCTCCGTGACTGGGGTGTATCTTGCATCGTGACCTAAGAATGCTGTATAGTTACCGTGTTGCCAACCTGACACAGGGATCCAAGAGCCGGTGAAGAGTGTGAGATGCCCTTTTGAACAGAGAGGGGTGTATGGTTGTCTTCTTAACTTATTTATTTGCTCATTTATGTATATTCATATTATTTTTCTAGCTTTCTCCCTAGACCTCCATCAAACTTTTAAAATCATCCATTAGATCCCTCTTCTATATTAATTTTTACATTTTTCAGTAGAAATATTTCCCGGCCTAACGCCGGTTCCTCTTAAAATTTCAGGCTGCTATCGATGGGCAAATTATCTCCGAAACCGGAAGCATAGAGTTTTGTAAGTATTACGTGTTGCCAGTTTATATCATAAGCTTTATGAATATCCAAAAAATATAATTATCATGAATTATTTTTTGGTAAATTTCTCTGCAATACAATGCTCCAAATTCGCTAAATGCTCTAGTGTGCTCTTGTGCTTACGGAAGTCATATTGTTGAACATTTAAAACATTCTTTGATTCAAAACCAAAAAAAATCTAATGTTACCCATTCTTTCAAAGATCTTACATAGACACTCCATCAACGCAATAGGATTAAACATCTTGAGATCTTTAGGGCGGACTGGCTTTTGGGATTTGATATGACGTGCGCAAAGTGCCATGAGTTTCCATTAGTTTATAAACATTCGAGATGTCCAAATCTCATTGTATTATGCGAACAACTTATATTGTATAGACTAAGATGTTGAATAATACTGTAAATTACTTGCGAAGGACCGATACTCAAACCTTTACGGGATTATAGAGCAAGGAAAAGTTCTTTCATCGTAAACTCACAGTTGTAATCAAAGTCTATGTCTTCTGTGGCAAAATCAAAGTGATGTAGTTCTCCATGCAGTTTATGGTCTAAAAATCGGGGATCATATTTAGCCGAACTGCTAAGATCCGCAAAAGGCCTGGCGATAGTGTTGGCAGCGTCCGCAGGCTCATTAATGATGTTATCGTTCACCCTGAGAGTGGTGATGGGCGATAAGTTATACTTGTTATTTAAGCCACTGGTCCCCAAGTGATTTAATACAAAATTGCACTCCAGGACCAGCCACTTTTAATTTTGTTTTTGTTTTTTCCTGAAAACACATGGGATTGGTTAGTAATGAACGAAAAACAACATAAAACCGCTCACCTAGGTCATTATTTGGGGGTCCTGGGGGGCGGGGGAAAGTCACAATTAACAAGGGGTGATAGGTAGGCAATATACTGGAAAATCACTCCCGCGCGTGCCCACACCCACACGGCTGAACTAGGTGGGTTGCCAATCATTGGTATTGTTCCGTGGGACCCTAAGGTAGTTCCCATACAAACTGAACCCTCTAGGTGCCATAGGACAAGAGTAATTAAGGCGGATGCAACCGTTACGTCGCTGGGACTGTGCATTACATACATAGGTGACGCATAACACGCGTCGCTGGGGTCCAGTGGGTTAAAATATTTATAGTGGACAAGAGGTCTTTAAGTGGAGTGATTTGTTTCACCATGGACACATAGGAATGCCAGGCACTTCACTTTTTGCGGATCGAATTACCCTCCTTGCCTCAGCCCTAGCCTTCTTATAAACAATGATTTTGTGGTTCGAAGGCTGTTTATCAAAAATTCTGAATCGCCTATTGAGCTTACTGAATGCTTTTCAGCAATCCGGTGACCACTATGGAACACTATACTTTGAGTGGACTGTAAAATGTTTAGGAATATTGTCTTAGCTGGGTGTAAAATGGAAGTCTGAATATGTGTCACCTTGTCCTTAATATCACCCACCGAAATATCAAACGTGGCGATTCCAGAGAAGGCAATCCAGTCTGAATTCTTAAAATTAAATTTAATGGGCGGCAGTGGATGTATAAGTAAGACAGATCAGTAAGTAGTCACTTCTCAGAGTATCGTTGAAAGTGCCCCGAGTGATGTTAGGTAGTATTACTGTACGGGATATGACAAAGACAGGTCAATGCATGATGTATGGCCCGTGTGATCATCTACACGAGTCACACTACCATCATTCAGAAGACAGGTTAAATTGAAGTAATACATTCGCTATTTGTTCACCGCGACCATTGGTCCTCATGATACCCCATTGACACACATTGAAATCGCCTAAAATTAAGTGAGACTTGGGTAATGCAGAGTTAAGAAAAACAAAAGCATCATCATCAATTAGGACCCGTAGAGAATAATACAAAGAACAAATAGTCAGGTACGTGCCCCGAGTTTTGACCTTGCATGAAAGTAAGGGAAGAAACAGGAGGCACTGCTGAGTGGGGAAGCGATTTATGGACATAAATTGAAAGCCCATCACCCTCGTGTCTCTTATACGAAAGGTAGATCAGCATGATCCACCAAATTAGTCTCCTGTAGACAAACAACTGATGGTGCATGTATTGCAACAACAGTGCCAAGTGTTGTGATTTATTCCTAATACCCCTATTGTTCCAGTGAAGTATCTTGTACTCCATGGTTTAAGAGTGATTGTTGTGTCCAGCGTGCTTAGATTTTTTTACTCTTCTATTTATTTAGTAGCTCAATTGTATATGTGAGATATACTTAAAATTAATGACTCTCGAGCTTGGCTGGGCGAGAATTAAAATATATCTATACACCCCGAGTTGCATGGGGATGCTTATACAAATCCCAGTATGGTATCCTGGAATATGGGTCCTACGACTTGTGTATGAAATGGAATACTTTCTCTAAGTAGGAATTCGCTACTCCTTAATATAAAGAGGAAAAGGTTAAACATTCTTTATCAAGTCGTGGTAGAGTGGATTAAAGCATCAACTGTCGTCCTGACTGTCATTGGTTCGAGCCAAGCTGAGAGTACTAAAAAAAAATTGTTTCTATATTTCAACTACTCCCTCTCGGGCATAGGCTGATAGCCTTTACACTCTACCGCTGAACAGGGTGAGGCCCGTGAGGTCTTGTTCCAGTCTAGGGAGTGAGACATGCGAAGCACCTATTCACGGCTCGAACCCAACTCCATCTCTGAAGCTGCTTCGCCTCTGCGCCTCACAGTCTCACTCCCCAGGCTCAGACCCTCGCTCTCAGAATACCACCTATTGAGCAATTAACTCACTAGGCATTGCCCCTGTAGCATATTTTGAATATGGGAATATTCATACAGTGCTATTTAATCAGGGAACAATGAGGGTATTTTGTTTTGGCATTTCGGTGTGCTGTGGTAATGCACTGAAACTAGGTACAGAACAAATTCCATCCCAATAATATCTTCCCATTAACATATTGGGATTCGAACCCGGGTCCATTGGATTACCAGTCCAGTGGCAAGACCACTCTGCCACACCTCCCCTAGTAGTAGCTCACGTGCATTTCTGATATATATACCGGTATCTATCTATCTGTCTATCTATCTATCTATATATATATCTATATATATATATATATATATATATATATATATATATATATATATATATATATATATATATATATATATATAGATATATATATATATATACTGTATATAAACATATTTATATATTATATATATATATACTATATAAATATATATATATATGTATATATATATATATATATACCATATATATATATATATATATATATATATATATATATATATATATATATATATATATATCATTTAGTACAATTGATGTCAGTTATATATTATTATTTTATCAAAGGGCAGACGAAAACTAGTTTTCTATTGCGAAGAATATACTGTACATATTATACCATATAGACATTTAGGGCTCAGTTAACAATAAAGATAAACAGCAGAGTTATGAAATGGATGAAACTCGAGTCACTGAAAGGTAGGGTAGAGTCAGTATAGGAGAAACAAATCAATCATTCAACTGAAAATATTTGTCAATGCATGCATATTATCACCTTATTAAGGAAAGAAAATATAAAATGTTCAGTTGAATGATTCATTCACTTCAGTGCAAAACAGAGTGACAGTCATTCAGTCAAAAATGAATCATAAACAGACTAAAAATTAATAAATAAACTGATGATCAAAATAAGAAAAATCGTCTATTGAAATTATTCTGTCATACCAACTCGTCTCAAGTACAAATAAAGTACAAAGGATGAATTTGACAGTGCTAGTAACACTGAGATTGAAAAAAACCCGGTAAGAATGCTTAATCTAAAATATATTTGGATTAAAGAGAGACACAATATAATAATAAATATAGTTCTTCAGCAACAAAAACCTTAGGATAAAGAACAAATATCGATGGCGAGTATCGGTTTCGGCTGGATGTAGGATTGCACATTAACATTCTCCGACATATGACGCGATTTTGACCCTATTGGGGATACTTTAAAACCTTTGTTACCATCAGGGGTATTTAGAAACCATTAGTTTAGTTACTTCAACCTCTGCAGTTGTGTTTGAGTTAGCTGTGGGCAGAACACTAATTTTGGAGAGGTAATTATAAGAGTGAGAGAACTCTATTTCTTATTGCTAATCTGGCAACCTCTGCGTCATATGTGCGTGAAGGGGTTAATTCTTCAAACATGATTTTGCTCAAGTACGTTTCATTTTGATTTGCTTCCTGGATTTGTATTAGTATTTCCTTTTACTTTGTGACCGGTCTCTCGTTTCCTAATTAACGAATTTGCATTTATTGTTCCCCTTGGACTGCATTTCGTCATTCTACTCTAGTTTTTGCATTATTTGTTATCCTCAATTTATATCTTTCTTCAATCTCTCCATTTTCACAATTTTTCTGGCATTCACTGACATGTTTTCCTTTTCTTATGTGGATAGCAATATAACTCATATACACTACATTGTCTTTGCAGATAGTTTGTTCCTTCTAATCCTGCAAAGGTTACATTACATATGTTGAATAACTAGCGAACATAAGGTTAAACACACGAAGATAAGATATATAAAATAAGTTATGCACTTGACACACACAACATATTTCTCAAGTACAAAGCAAAACCAAAATACACCAATTTAGTACATACAAACTTAACTATTAAACAGAGCATACGCCAATGCTTTTAGAACGATTTGTAAATCATAGTTACCTCAGAAAATTTCATTTTGGCACTTATAAACATAAAGATGTGTAACTATTACAAGTTACGTGAGAAAATAATATTGCTAGATAAAATATTTCTGTAATTAAATAAATTATTTTTCAACAATTTCACTTTCAACAGGGTTATAAAACGGAAAACGGATATACGACTTAAGAAAATTAGAAAAAAGACAAATATTGCAAAAAAAAATAATAATACTAGGATCGTAGTCTTACAAAACTATCACAAGTTTATAAACCAATCAGTTAAGATTATGACAATAAATATCTATGGACGGAAAAATATTCATAGATCTAGAATATCGTTAGGTATACATGTCGTTTGCATTTCATGGATTTAACATGGAAACCATGATATTCTTGCTCTCACGCCAATACATATAAACCTTAAATATGAATTGGAATAACAATAAAAGGCTCCCAGCCACAGGATAATTAAAACATTAAATTAAATTCTTCTATAAGCAGAAAAATCAAACAATTGATACTGAAATCCTGTAATAAGTTTACGACATAATCTGGGAGCTGTAGGACACATCCTTCAGGATTTGTACCGAATTCAAATCAAACAAAGTTCGAAGTTCCCTTTACGTTTAGCTGAATGATATAACATTATTAAATCAAAAGTGTAATTAATTTAACCTTTCAGTCTTCGATAATTGTGTTCTCCCTATTTAGAGCTAATATTAGACAATTGTTGGGTTACATCTATCTCAGCTAATCCTCTGACACCCATAATTATATCTTAAGGGCGGATGAGCGTATTTATTTCCTCATTTACTTAGCTTTTTATTAATGTTTTTAGTTTCCTCCCTAGACCTCTCTCAAACTTCAGAAAACAACCCTCCTGCAAGATAAATTTGTAAATTTTGCGATAGAATTGTTTTCCGACCGAAGTCCAGTTACTCTTTTATTACAGGGTCGCTATCGCTGGCCAGGAAAAAATCGACCTAAATGCACGAAAGGTCTAAATATTGACAAAGAAATGGGCGAAAAGTAATAAAATCGCCAACTAATGGAACGAACGTCATATAATCGGAAAACTAATGGGACTAAATATGAGGGAGAAAGGGAGCCAGAAAAAAAAAAACATTCCCCCTTAATTAAGTTGAATAAAATCGTCTACTATTAGCCAAAATATAAGAAGACTTGTGTTCTCGTATCTTGAAAGGGTTAACGGGGAAATACCAAAGAGAGTAAACGACATAACTAGAAAATAAAACATATATAATAGTCATAGACGCCAGTACTGAATTATCTATATCCACGAATCGATCAGCATAATCGAAGAATCAGATACTTAAATTACAATGACTTAGATTACTGTAGGTATATTTATAACGAATGTTGAAGACAAATATCAGAGAAGAAGAAAAAAGTATAGGTTATATGCAGGTGTATACATCATAATTATCATATAACAATCATAAATTTTATTTGCCGAAAAACGTTGTTGATGTTAATTATATAACAATAGATAAATTAATAAATACATAGATACATAAACCTAAACTGCCAACATTTCCTCAAACCTCAAAATCAAAACAGGTTCAGTGTGCATTAGAAACATTGAATAATTAGTACTGATGACAATAATGAACACATGTAAGAAATAAAGAGCTTCCAAAATGCGAGTCGCCGAGTTCCGTGCTAGAGACCCTATGGTAAAGAGAGATCGGCCATTTTCCGAGTGTTGTGCTCTTTTCATGTCCGAATTAGCAGCCAAAATAATAATGCTTTCTATGTTGGCTTTATAGTTATCATGATTTTCAATATCGATATCGAAATGCCTCATTGCTAAAATCAAATGATATTATACGGGGAGAAATATTAGCTGGTATGTTTAATGAGAATAAAGTAAATTGAAACCATTATTGTTTTAAAGATAGGTAGCCTAGTCATTGACATCCTAGGACTGTTATTGAATTGAATTGAATTTGAATGAATACTATACATGAATTGAATTGAATTTGAATTAATACTATACATGCATTTAATCTAATTGAATTTGAAGGAATACTATACATGAACCCAGATGGCCACTGAAGGACCAAGGCAAGCTCTGATCAAGTCAAAGTTTAACTGCGAAAACCTATGAATTTATTATCTCCTAAGTATTATACTCGTGTACTGAAGGGGTGAAGGAGAGAAAATGCGATGATCTCTGTTTGTCATAGTGAATCCGTTTGACGTCTTCAGGGAGGAGGTATTTAGTTATCCATACTTTAGCCTTTGGTCGTTAATTTATTAACTTTTTGTCGTTGATCCATTAGCCTTTTGTCATTGATCTATTAGCCTTTTGTTGTTGATCCTTTAGTTTGTTGTTGTTGATCCTTTAGCCTTTTGTCGTTGATCTATTAGCCTTTTGTCGTTGATCCTGTAGTCTTGTGTCGTTGAACCACTTTACTTCCGTCCGGCCCTGAGAATACTGATCCACCTCTGGAAGTCGTGCAGCTCGTCGTATCTCTCATTCACTCTTAGACAATTCTTGAACTCATCGTTTTGGAAGCAGTTACTCCTAAAATAAAATAAAAGATGCACAAATTGAGGTAATCAGGGAATATGGAGTGAGTCTACAAATGAATGTGGGTGTGTGGGTGTTTATAATGAAAATAATGAACACATGTAAGAAATAAAGAGCTTCCAAAATGCGAGTCGCCAAGTTCCATGCTAGAGACCCTATGGTGTGAGCATCCTAGGTTCGAATCCCTGGACTGCCACATGTATTTGTTGATTTCATTAATTCAGCTTAGGAGTAAAGTCGGTTGGTGGAGGTAACATAATAGATAATAGATACGGATATATTTTTACTTATAAGAGGGAAGAGACTTGAGCAATATTGATTATGGCACTTACCTCCATGGCCTCCCAACCCCTCTCTGTAATGGCGGACATCAGAGGTGCCGTAGACCAGTGACCAGTGTCGCATTTACAATATGAATGCTAGCACCTGATCAGTATAAGCGATCTGATTACACTGGTAAGGGGGGTCACCGGCTTTTTTTATCTTTTTCTCCTTTTCTCTCTTTCTCTGGCTTGTATCCATTAGTCCCAATTCAGCCAACTGTTTTAAGGCGTTTATCCCCATCCAGGTGTCAAATTTCTTCCTGGCGAACGATAGCGAGCCAGCATTGTATAGAGAAATCCGGCTTTGCCGGAAAAAAAAATTCTATCGAAAAATGTACAAATTTAGCTTGCTGTCAAAACAAACAATATATATTCTGGATCGCTACCGCTCGCCAGGAAAATATTGACACCTGGATGAGGGTAAAAGTCTTAAAATAGTAGGCTGAATGGGGCCGAATGGATACAAGCCAAAGTGAGAGGGAGATATAGAGAAAAAAGCGAGGTGGGCTCCCTTAAGAACGGGATGTTACTTATAATTCGGTATTGGCTTCCATGGACCCACCTGCACCTAACAGCAATATCAGTTCTCCTGTAGATGTTATAGCAGTCGTCACACACCCGGACCACCTTGTCGTAGATGTGTCTGTTCCCCACGAGTCCGGGACACTCGTATATGTTGTGCCAGGAGTCTCCGTAACCCTCAACCACTCTTGCGGTCCCCGCTAACATGACTGCTACCATCACCACCGATACTGTTAACATCGACCGCTGTAGGGAGAGAGGAGGCGTATAGACAGATAGACATTAAACAAATCCCAGACAAACAGATAGAATATGGAAAGAAAGACAAACAGGCAGAGAGACAGGTGTAAAGCTGGTATCACACGAGCGCTTTTTCCCTCAACACTTATTCTCAACACTGGTCCGGCAGCTAATGAGGTCAACATATACAATATTTCTGTCACCTAAATTCATCAATCATCAGTCTGTTTTCTGATAATATTCCAGAAATGTTGCCAGAAAATGTTGATCATCGAATGTTGACTATAAAAGCTCTCGTGTTAATAACGGCTTGACATTCACACAGGCTGACCCCCAAGTCCCCATTAGCTTCTACACCGGAATATTTTTCTACCGAAAAATGCAAAAATGTATCTCAAAGGGAGGTTCTGGCAGTATTTTTTACAGCTTGATTGAGGTCTATGGAGGAAAAAAAATAAATAATAATATATACTGTAGATAACAAATAAATATATATATCTCCTTAAGGGAACCGACCTGCTTTTCCTCTCTGGGTGTTATCCATTCGGCGCCATTCAGCCTACTGTTTTAAGACGTTTCTCCCCATTCAGGTTTCTATTTTTTTCCTGGGGAGTGACAGCGAGCCTTCATTGTATGGAAAAAACTGGCTTCGCGTGAGACATTTTTCTACCGAAAAATTTACAAATTAAGTCAGCTGTCTAAAACATAATCCAAAATATACTGGCTCTCTATCGTTCGCCAGGTATAAATAGACACCTGGATGAGGATAAACGTCTTAAAACAGTAGGCTGAATGGGGTCGAAGGTCTACTACCCAGAAAGAAAAAAAAAGCGGGTCGGTCCTCTTATCCCATTCAATATACGATGACGCAGTTCTTGGTTATATTCTGGCCATCATTAGACGATATTAACCCTTTCACGCATTTATGACGCAGAGTTTGTCAGATTAGCAATAAGAAATAGAGTTCTCTCACTCTTATAATTACCTCTCCAAAATTAGTTTTCTTAATTAATTAAGACGTTCATCCCCATCCAGGTGTCGATTTCTTCCTGGCGAGCGATAGCGAGTCAGCATTGTATGGAGAAATCCGGCTTCGCCGGAGAAATTTTTCTATCGAAAAATTTACAAATTTAGCTTGCTGTAAAACAAAAATATATATTTGCTGGCTCGCTACCGCTCGCCAGGAAAATATTGACACCTAGATGGGGGTAAACGTCTTAAAACAGTAGGCTGAATGGGACCGAATGGATACAAGCCAAAGAGAGAGGGAGAGAAAGAGAAAAAAGCGAGGTGGGCCCCCTTAACTCCAAAACGACTAGAGTAATCGAGCACGAATACCAACCTGTACGCTGAAACTCTGTCCACACCTCGACACCATCACTGCTGGCTTGGTTTATAACTTGCTTTGATTAAATACGTCCAATAGAGGAGATGATCTGTGTGTATGGAAGTAGGAAAAGAGGACTGGGAGAGATTGAGGAAGAGATGTGGAGATTTTGGGAGAGATTGGGAGAGACTGTGGGAGGGATTGGGGGATTTATAGGGATGATTAGTAAGAAGGCTGAAGGCCTTATATATATATATGTGTGTGTGTGTGTGTAGGGGAGAAGGTGTTGACTGGTGGGGATCTCGGTGTTAAGACGGGGGCGCCTCTCCTTATATACTTACTGTCGCTGGTTGAAGGCAGCTGTACGTTCACGGTCAATAAAGGCTGCCTACTCGTTTGAACTAGTATAGAGCCCAAGTGAGATCACGCAATCCATTATTAGATCTTATATAACTTAGAATTTTATTTGAACACTCCATTTTCGTCACGTCTTTAATTTAATATGGCTAGATAAGGAAAAAGGTAGCCTGACCAGGATTCGAACCCACTCACTCCAAGTATAATTATGTGGGAGAGTTGTCAGGATGCCTCTCTCCCAACCTGTCCAACATTATCATTAGATATTGCTAGATAATTTTGTTTCCTAATCACTATAGGTAGCGCCAACGAACTTGACATTTATCTTGACCCTTTAACTTCTCATAAATCCAAATCAATTAAAGCAATCTAGCTGACATTTCTATCATTTGGGAAGAGCCCATCAGGAAATAGGTGTGGATATTTACAGCCAGTTTGCTCTAGGCCCTTTTGAGCTATGGGAAATTAAGGGGTCAAGATTATTATCAAGTTGGTTGGCGCTACCTATACCACTGATACCGTACCAAGCTAATATATCTCCATGTTACGGTTAAAAGAGATTTAGTATATTTTTGTATTTGACATTATAGACATGACAAGAAAGTATTGAATGTGACTGAATCTCAACCTATCCACCCATTAAGGGGAGATGGCCTTTTTTTTTTTTTTTTTCTTTTTGGTCTATTAATTCATGTATTCCCATATTTCTTAGTTTCCTCGCTAGACCTCCATAAATCTTAGAATAACACCCCCTAGACCCTCCTTCAAGATATATTTGTAAATTTTTTGGTAGAAAAATGTCCTAGCCGAAGGCCGGCTCCTCTTAAAATTTCAGGCTCGCTATCGCTCGCCAGGAAAAATCGACACCTAAATGGCACGAAAGGTTTTAAAATTGACAACAAAATGGGCCGAAAGGTGTTAAAATCGCCAAAGTAATGGGCCGAACGCCTTATATTCTCAAAACCAAAGGGGCTTTACACGGGGGAGATAGGGGACCCGAAAAACAGCCCATCTTCCCTTAAAAGCAAAGGCGTGAATTTCCGGCATTGCGTTTGCTGATATACTCAACACACGAATACTGATCTACATAAATACAGGTTGTGAGAATGATAACAATAATCTACATCTTTTTCACATTATGTTGGCTACTATTAGACGATTGTATTCAGCTTTGGAAGGATGTCTACCCATTAAAAACGACAGACTATCTCAATTAATCCTTTTAGCTACCATGTATCCTTCCTAAGATACAAAACATAGTCTCAATGTAGCTGAAATCAAATACAAAATACGTCACCGGTACGGAAGGGGTTAAGTATAAATAAACTAATGAAAGCATATGGTCCTCCCGGGATTCGAACTCGGGACACCACGCCCAGAACATAAGCATCTTGACCATTACACCACCAACACAATAATGTACCCAGAAACGTGACGTCATAGCAACATACTCCAAATCAAGCTTACACATGCACAATATATATTAAATTGATTCAGCTGTGAAATGTCGTGTGAAAGAATGGTATAGTCGGAATATTTAATTTATTATTTAATTAAGAGTCTGATTTATAGCCAGTGGTAATAGAAGTAGATATCCATACGCCTTCATCATGGTTTAACCCCTTCTGTACCGGCGACGTCTTGAAATTTATTACCTAGCTTCATTTAGACGATTTCAGGAAGCTTAGGAAGGATATGTAGTAGCTAAAAGGATTAATTAAGATAGTATTTAGCCTTTTAATTGGTCGACATCCCTCCTAATCTGAATAAAATAATCTAATAGTTGCCAGAACATAATGCAAAGGATGCCACAGGTACAAAAAGGGTTAACATTGATACTGTTTTAGATCATACTTATTTATTTATGGGCATTAGCATATTGGATTCCTATTTTCTTAGTAGAACCAATACATTATTGTACAAACATATGATATTTTTAAAGGGAGCCCACCTCGCTTTTTTTCTCTTTCTTGGCTTGTATCCATTCGGCCCCATTCAGCCTACTGTTTTAAGACGTTTAGGAATAGATGGAGTGTGTGGGGAAATGCTGAGGTATGGTGGTGAGATAGTGATCGAATGGGTATGGAAAATGTGTAAACTAGCATGGGAGAAGGGGAGTGCACCTGATGACTGGAAGACAGGAAGATATAATCCCCCTGTATAAGGGTAAAAGGGAAACAGGAGTGTGGTAACCACCAGTGAATATGCCTTCTAAGCATAGTAGGGAAGGTGTACAGTAGGGTAGTGATTGAGAGTCAGAGCGAGAACGGAGAAATGGATCGGTGACGAGCAGGGCGGGTTCAGGAAGGGAAGAGGATGTGTAGATCAGATTTTTGCCCTAAAATATGTTGTGGAGAAATATCTGGAGAGTTGTATGCTGTTTTTAGACTTGGAGAAGGCCTATGACAGAATTGATAGAGAAGGTATGTGGAAAGTACTGAGAATATACGGAGTAGATGTCAAGTTGCTGAAAGCAGTGACGAGCATGTATGAGGGTGCAAAGGCATCAGTACATGTGGAGAATAAGAAGAGCGAGTTCTTTGATCTGAATGTTGGGTTACAGCAAGGGTGTGTGATGTCCCCATGGTTGTTCAATATATATATGGATGGAATCATGAAAGAAATACAAGGAAGAGCAGTGGATGTTATGTACCTCTGATAAGGGAAGGAAACAAGTGGAAATTGCCTGTAATGCTGTTTGCTGATGATACAGTTCTGATGAGCGATAGTGAATGGGAGTTACAGGGGCTGGTAAATATGTTTGGAACAGAGTGTGCAAAATGGAATCTGAAGGTAAATGCAGGGAAGAGAAAGGTTATGGTCTTTGAAAGGAGCGAAGCCACAGAGTTTGAGGTGAGGTTGAACGGTCAGGCTATGGAGAATGTCAGTTCATTTAAGTATTTGGGCAGTGTGTTGAGTAAAGATGGGAGTATGGATGAAGAAGTGCGGAAGAGGGTGCGACAGGGGAAGGAGGTTGTAGGAACGCTGAAAGCAGTAACAAGAAATAGGGTGGTCAGCATGGAAGTAAAGAAGTCCTTGCATGACAGTGTGGTAATCCCGACATTGAATTACGGGAGCGAAGCATAGACGTTGGTAAAGAGACTCAAACCAAGAGTGAGATGGGTGGAAATGAGTTACTTGAGTAGTGCGTGCAGAGTTACATGGAGGGATAGACAGACAAAAGAGGAAGTACGAGAGAGGTGTGGTGTGGATGTAGATTTGCTGGAAAGTGTGAAAAGTAACACCTTGAGATGAGTTGGAAGGACAGAGAGGGAGAGGTAGACCGAATGAGAGGCGGAAGGATGGAGTTAAGAAGTATATAAGTGAAGACGGTGCTGGAGGGGAGGAGAGGCGTCGACTGACTGGGGACAGAGGTGCATGGGGCAGTTTCGTTCGTGGCCACCCCTTCGGGGATCACAGCGTCAGGCAATAGATAGATAGAATAACTGTACTGGAGAGGATATTTAGGGATAATTATTCTTGGGTTATCTGTAATACCTAGTAGTAGAGTTGATTGTAGAATTGGTAAATAAATCGCCACCACCATCTCTTTACCTTAAATACTTATAGGTAATGAAAAATGTAAGCTCAGGAAACCCAGTCTTGACATAATAGCTTTGAATACAGGAACAATCTTGATAGGCCTATTCAGGATAAATATGATTTGTAATATCGATGTATACAGGAACAAAGTATTTATATATATTTAGAGTCTATCTCGTAAGTATGTCTTTAGGAATAATATAACTCTGCTATGACCGTCTTTGGCACCATGATAACCGGCGCCCAAGTCCCCAGGTTAGTTAGTTAAAATAGGACTTTAGAGGCTATCAACCCCTATTGAATAATAACCCTTGCAATACCAGTGACGTCTTTTTTTTTTCTTTCTTTTTTGGTAGCTAAAAGGTATGGTAGTAAAAAGGATTAATTGAGATAGTCTGTACAATTTTAACGGGTAGACATCCTTCCTAAGCTGAATATAACCGTTTAATAGTTGCCAGAATATAATGAAAAGGATGTCACCGGTACTGAATGGGTTAAGCCAGCACACTGGAAGTCATTAAGGGGAGATGGTTCACTTTTTGGGCGATTTTTGCATGTATTAGATATTTTTCTAGTTTCCTCCCTAGACCTCCATCAAATTTAAAAAAAAACATCCATTAGATCCCTCTTCTACATTAATTTGTACATTTTTCGGTAAAAAAAAAATCCCGGCCAAAGGCCGGTTCTTCCAACATTACAGGCTCACTATCGTTCGCCAGGGAAAAATTGACGTCTAAATAGCACGAAATGACTAAATATTTACAAAGAAATTGGGCGAAAGGTCTTAAAATCAACTAACTAATGGGGCAAACATCTTAACATCTGAAAACTAATTGGGCTAAACATGAGGGAGAAAGTGGTCCAGAAAACCGGCCCGTCACCCCTTAAGGACGTCAGGACTAAAGCCCCTTTTCAAAAACTGCAGTCCCTTGTCCCCAGGTTACCCACTATCCACCCCAAACCTCCGTGACTGGGGTGTATCTTGCATCGTGACCTAAGAATGCTGTATAGTTACCGTGTTGCCAACCTGCCACAGGGATCCAAGAGCCGGTGAAGAGTGTGAGATGCCCTTTTGAACCGAGAGGGGTGTATGGTTGTCTTCTTAACTTATTTATTTGCTCATTTATGTATATTCATATTATTTTTCTAGCTTTCTCCCTAGACCTCCATCAAACTTTTAAAAATCATCCATTAGATCCCTCTTCTATATTAATTTTTACATTTTTCAGTAGAAATATTTCCCGGCCGAACGCCGGTTCCTCTTAAAATTTCAGGCTGCTATCGATGGGCAAATTATCTCCGAAACCGGAAGCATAGAGTTTTGTAAGTATTACGTGTTGCCAGTTTATATCATAAGCTTTATGAATATCCAAACAATATAATTATCATGAATTATTTTTTGGTAAATTTCTCTGCAATACAATGCTCCAAATTCGCTAAATGCTCTAGTGTGCTCTTGTGCTTACGGAAGTCATATTGTTGAAAATTTAAAACATTCTTTGATTCAAAACCAAAAAAAATCTAATGTTACCCATTCTTTCAAAGATCTTACATAGACACTCCATCAACGCAATAGGATTAAACATCTTGAGATCTTTAGGGCGGACTGGCTTTTGGGATTTGATATGACGTGCGCAAAGTGCCATGAGTTTCCATTAGTTTATAAACGTTCGAGATGTCCAAATCTCATTGTATTATGCGAACAACTTATATTGTATAGACTAAGATGTTGAATAATACTGTAAATGACTTGCGAAGGACCGATACTCAAACCTTTACGGGATTATAGAGCAAGGAAAAGTTCTTTCATCGTAAACTCACAGTTGTAATCAAAGTCTATGTCTTCTGTGGCAAAATCAAAGTGATGCAGTTCTCCCTGCAGTTTATGGTCTAAAAATCGGGGATCATATTTACCCGAACTGCTAAGATCCGCAAAAGGCCTGGCGATAGTGTTGGCAGCGTCCGCAGGCTCATCAATGATGTTATCGTTCACCCTGAGAGTGGTGATGGGCGATAAATTATACTTGATATTTAAGCCACTAGTCCCCAAGTGATTTAATACAAAATTGCACTCCATGACCAGCCACTTTTAATTTTGTTTTTGTTTTCCCTGAAAACACATGGGATGGGTTAGTAATGAACGAAAAACAACATAAAACCGCTCACCTAGGTCATTTGGGGGTCCTGGGGGGCGGGGGAAAGTCACAATTAACATGGGGTGATGGGTAGGCAATATACTGGAAAATCACTCCCGCGCGTGCCCACACGTACACGGCTGAACTAGGTGGGTTGCCAATCATCGGTATTGTTCCGTGGGACCCTAAGGTAGTTCCCATACAAACTGAACCCTCTAGGTGCCATAGGACAAGAGTAATTAAGGCGGATGCAACCGTTACGTCGCTGGGACTGCATTACATACATAGGTGACGCATAACACGCGTCGCTGGGGTCCAGTGGGTTAAAACATTTATAGTGGACAAGAGCTCTTTAAGTGGAGTGATTTGTTTCACCATGGACACATAGGAATGCCAGGCACTTCACTTTTTGCGGATCGAATTACCCTCCTTGCCTCAGCCCTAGCCTTCTTATAAACAATGATTTTGTCGTTCGACGGCTGTTTATCAAAAATTCTGAATCGCCTATTGAGCTTAGTGAATGCTTTTCAGCATTCCGGTGACCACTATGGAACACTATACTTTGAGTGGACTGTAAAAGGTTTAGGAATATTGTCTTAGCTGGGTGTAAAATGGAAGTCTGAATATGTGTCACCTTGTCCTTAATGTCACCCACCGAAATATCAAACGTGGCGATTCCAGAGAAGGCAATCCAGTCTGAATTCTTAAAATTAAATTTAATGGGCGGCAGTGGATGTATAAGTAAGACAGATCAGTAAGTAGTCACTTCCCAGAGTATCTTGAAAGTGCCCCGAGTGATGTTAGGTAGTATTACTGTACGGGATATGACAAAGACAGATCAATGCATGATGTATGGCCCGTGTGATCATCTACACGAGTCACACTACCATCATTCAGAAGACAGGTTAAATTGAAGTAATACATTCGCTATTTGTTCACCGCGACCATTGGTCCTCATGATACCCCATTGACGCACATTGAAATCGCCTAAAATTAAGTGAGACTTGGGTAATGCAGAGTTAAGAAAAACAAAAGCATTATCATCAATTAGGACCCGTAGAGAACAATACAAAGAACAAATAGTCAGGTACGTGTCCCGAGTTTTGACCTTGCATGAAAGTAAGGGAAGAAACAGGAGGCACTGCTGAGTGGGGAAGCGATTTATGGACATAAATTGCAACCCCATCACCCTCGTGTCTCTTATACGAAAGGTAGATCAGCATGATCCACCAAATTAGTCTCCTGTAGACAAACAACTGATGGTGCATGTATTTGCAACAACAGTGCCAAGTGTTGTAATTTATTCCTAATACCCCTATTGTTCCAGTGAAGTATCTTGTACTCCATGGTTTAAGAGTGATTGTTGTGTCCAGCGTGCTTAGATTTGTTTACTCTTCTATTTATTTAGTAGCTTAATTGTATATGTGAGATATACTTAAAATTAATGACTCTCGAGCTTGGCTGGGCGAGAATTAAAATATATCTATACACCCCGAGTTGCATGGGGATGCTTACAAACATCCCAGTATGGTATCCTGGAATATGGGTCCTACGACTTGTGTATGAAATGGAATACTTTCTCTAAGTAGGAATTCGCTACTCCTTAATATAAAGAGGAAAAGGTTAAACATTCTTTATCAAGTCGTGGTAGAGTGGATTAAAGCATCAACTCTCGTCCTGACTGTCATTGGTTCGAGCCCAGCTGAGAGTACTAAAAAAAAATTGTTTCTATATTTCAACTACTCCCTCTCGGGCATAGGCTGATAGCCTTTACACTCTACCGCTGAACAGGGTGAGGCCCGTGAGGTCTTGTTCCAGTCTAGGGTGTGAGACATGCGAAGCACCTATTCACGGCTCGAGCCCAACTCCATCTCTGAAGCTGCTTCGCCTCTGTGCCTCACAGTCTCACTCCCCAGGCCATTCGCTCTCAGAATGCCACCTATTGAGCAATTAACTCACTAGGCATTGCCCCTGTAGCATATTTTGAATATGGGAATATTCATACAGTGCTATTTAATCAGAGAACAATGAGGGTATTTTGTTTTGGCATTTCGGTGTGCTGTGGTAATGCACTGAAACTAGGTACAGCACAAATTCCATCCCAATAATATCTTCCCATTAACATATTGGGATTCGAACCCGGGTCCATTGGATTACCAGTCCAGTGGCAAGACCACTCTGCCACACCTCCCCTAGTAGTAGCTCACGTGCATTTCTGATATATATACCGGTATCTATCTATCTATCTCTCTCTCTCTCTCTCTCTCTCTCTATCTATCTATCTATCTATATATATATATATATATATATATATATATATATATATATATATATATATATATATATATATATGTACATATACTGTACATATTCATATATATGTATATATATATACATATATATATACATATATATATATATATATAATTTAGTACAATTGATGTCAGTTATATATTATTATTTTATCAAAGGGCAGACGAAAACTAGTTTTCTATTGCGAAGAATATACTGTACATATTATACCATATAGACATTTAGGGCTCAGTTAACAATAAAGATAAACAGCAGAGTTATGAAATGGATGAAACTCGAGTCACTAAAAGGTAGGGTAGAGTCAGTATAGGAGAAACAAATCAATCATTCAACTGAACATATTTGTCAATGCATGCATATTATCACCTTATTAAGGAAAGAAAATATAAAATGTTCAGTTGAATGATTCATTCACTTCAGTGCAAAACATAGTGACAGTCATTCAGTCAAAAATGAATCATAAACAGACTAAAAATTAATAAATAAACTGATGATCATATTAATAAAAATCGTCTATTGAAATTATTCTGTCATACCAACTCGTCTCAACTACAAACAAAGTACAAAGGATGAATTTGACAGTGCTAGTAACACTGAGATTGAAAAAAACGGTAAGAATGCTTAATCTAAAATATATTTGGATTAAAGAGAAACACAATATAATAATAAATATAGTTCTTCAGCAACAAAAACCTTAGGATAAAGAACAGATATCGATGGCGAGTATCGGTTTCGGCTGGATGTAGGATTGCACATTAATTCTTCAAACATGATTTTGCTCAAGTACGTTTCATTTTGATTTGCTTCCTGGATTTGTGTTAGTATTTCCTTTTACTTTGTGACCGGTCTCTCGTTTCCTAATTAACGAATTTGCATTTATTGTTCCCCTTGGACTGCATTTCGTCATTCTACTCTAGTTTTTGCATTATTTGTTATTCTCAATTTATATCTTTCTTCAATATCTCCATTTTCACAATTTTTCTGGCATTCACTGACATGTTTTCCTTTTCTTATGTGGATAGCAATATAACTCATATACACTACATTGTGTATAAGAATGGGAGAATGCTAGCCGAGAAGCAAGAGAGAGTCGAAAGATGGAGGGAGTACTTCAGTGAGTTGCTAAATGAAAGGAATGAAGAGCCAGCAAACATAGCTGGATATGGTATGGGAGGGAGAAGAAGAGAAGTAGTGGAGGAGGAGGTGGGGATCAGGAGGTCAGAAGTGTGGGAAGCCATGAAAAGAGTGAAGTTGGGGAAAGCACCAGGAACAGATGGAGTGTGTGGGGAAATGTTGAGGTATGGTGGTGAGATAGTGATAGAATGGGTATGGAAAATGTGCAAACTAGCATGGGAGAAGGGGAGTGCACCCGATGACTGGAAGACTGGCATAATAGTCCCCCTATATAAGGGCAAAGGGGAAAGAGGAGTGTGTGGTAACCACTGAGGAATATGTCTTCTAAGCGTAGTAGGGAAGGTATACAGTAGGGTAGTGATTGAGAGAGTGAGAGTGAGAACGGAGAAATGGATAGGCGACGAGCAGGGAGGTTTTAGGAAGGGAAGAGGATGTGTAGATCAGATTTTTACCCTGAATTGTGTTGTGGAGAAGTATCTGGAGAAGAAACAAAAGGTGTATGTTGCCTTTATGGACTTGGAGAAGGCCTATGACAGAGTGGATAGAGAAGGTTTGTGGAAAGTACTTAGAATATACGGAGTAGAGGGCAAGTTGCTGAAAGCAGTGAAGAGCATGTATGAGGGTGCAAAGGCGGCAGTACGTGTGGAGAGTGAGCAGAGCGAGTTCTTTGACCTGAATGTTGGTTTGAAACAGGGGTGTGTGATGTCCCCGTGGTTGTTTACTGTATATATGGATGGAGTCATGAAAGAAATACTATCAAGAGCAGTGAATGTTGGTGTATCGCTGAAAAGGGAGGGAATTGAGTGGAAGCTACCTATACTGCTGTTTGCGGATGATACAGTTCTGATGAGTGATAATGAATGGGAGTTGCAGGGTCTGGTAAATGAGTTTGGAACATTGTGCGAAAAAACGGAATTTGAAGGTAAATACGGGGAAGAGCAAGGTTATGGTCTTCGAAAGGGGTGAAGTCACAGAGTGTGAGGTGAAGCTGAACGGTCAGGCTATGGAGATCGTCAACTCTTTTAAGTATCTGGGCAGTGTGTTGAGTAAAGATGGGACTATGGATGAAGAGGTGCGGGAGAGGGTACAACAGGGGAAGAGGGTTGTAGGAACGCTAAAAGCAGTAACAAGAAATAGGGTGGTCAGTATGGAAGTGAAGAAGTCCTTGCATGACAGTGTGGTAATCCCGACACTGACTTACGGAAGCGAAGCATGGACGTTGGTTGAGAGACTCAGACCAAGAGTGAGAGCAGTGGAAATGAATTACTTAAGGAGTGCGTGCGGAGTTACATGGAGGGATAGACAGACTAATGAGGAAGTAAGAAGGAGGTGTGGTGTGGAGGTAGATGTGCTGGAAAGTGTGAAAAGGAACAACTTGAGATGGTTCGGCCATATGGAACGTATGGAAAGCGAGAGAATGACTAAGAGGGTGTACGAGAGCGAGGTGGAGGGACAGAGGGGGAGAGGTAGACCGAATATGAGGTGGAAGGATGGAGTGAGGAACTACATGAACGAAGGCGGTGCTGGTTGGGGGGAGGGGCGTCGACTGACTGGGGACATGGGGGCGGTTCGTTCGTGGCCACCCCTTCGGGGATCACGGCGTCAGGCAATAGATAGATAGACTACATTGTCTTTGCAGATAGTTTGTTCCTTCTAATCCTGCAAAGGTTACATTACATATGTTGAATAACTAGCGAACATATAGTTAAACACACGAAGATAAGATATATAAAATAAGTTATGCACTTGACACACACATCATATTTCTCAAGTACAAAGCAAAACCAAAATACACCAATTTAGTACATACAAACTTAACTATTAAACAGAGCATACGCCAATGCTTTTAGAACGATTTGTAAATTATAGTTACCTCAGAAAATTTCATTTTGGCACTTATAAACATAAAGATGTGTAACTATTACAAGTTACGTGAGAAAATAATATTGCTAGATAAAATATTTCTGTAATTAACTAAATTATTTTTCAACAATTTCACTTTCAACAGGGTTATAAAACGGAAAACGGATATACGACTTAAGAAAATTAGAAAAAGGACAAATATTGCAAAAAAAAAAAAAAATACTAGGATCGTAGTCTTACAAAACTATCACAAGTTTATAAACCAATCAGTTAAGATTATGACAATAAATATCTATGGACGGAAAAATATTCATAGATCTAGAATATCGTTAGGTATACATGTCGTTTGCATTTCATGGATTTAACATGGAAACCATGATATTCTTGCTCTCACGCCAATACATATAAACCTTAAATATGAATTGGAATAACAATAAAAGGCTCCCAGCCACAGGATAATTAAAACATTAAATTAAATTCTTCTATAAGCAGAAAAATCAAACAATTGATACTGAAATCCTGTAATAAGTTTACGACATAATCTGGGAGCTGTAGGACACCTCCTTCAGGATTTGTACCGAATTCAAATCAAACAAAGTTCGAAGTTCCCTTTACGTTTAGCTGATATAACATTATTAAATCAAAAGTGTAATTAATTTAACCTTTCAGTCTTTGTGTTCTCCCTATTTAGAGCTAATATTAGACAATTGTTGGGTTACATCTATCTCAGCTAATCCTCTGACACCCATAATTATATCTTAAGGGGGGATGGGCGTATTTATTTCCTCATTTACTTAGCTTTTTATTAATGTTTTTAGTTTCCTCCCTAGACCTCTCTCAAACTTCAGAAAACAACCCTCCTGCAAGATAAATTTGTAAATTTTGCGATAGAAATTTTTTCCGACCGAAGTCCAGTTACTCTTTTATTACAGGGTCGCTATCGCTCGCCAGGAAAAAAACGACCTAAATGCACGAAAGGTCTAAATATTGACAAAGAAATGGGCGAAAAGTAATAAAATCGCCAACTAATGGAACGAACGTCATATAATCGGAAAACTAATGGGACTAAATATGAGGGAGAAAGGGAGCCAGAAAAAAAACAACCATTCCCCCTTAATTAAGTTGAATAAAATCGTCTACTATTAGCCAAAATATAAGAAGACTTGTGTTCTCGTATCTTGAAAGGGTTAACGGGGAAATACCAAAGAGAGTAAACGACATAACTAGAAAATAAAACATATATAATAGTCATAGACGCCAGTACTGAATTATCTATATCCACGAATCGATCAGCATAATCGAAGAATCAGATACTTAAATTACAATGACTTAGATTACTGTAGGTATATTTATAACGAATGTTGAAGACAAATATCAGAGAAGAAAAAAAAAATATGGGTTATATGCAGGTGTATACATCATAATTATCATATAACAATCATAAATTTTATTTGCCGAAAAACGTTGTGATGTTAATTATATAACAATAGATAAATTAATAAATACATAGATACATAAACCTAAACTGCCAACATTTCCTCAAACCTCAAAATCAAAACAGGTTCAGTGTGCATTAGAAACATTGAATAATTAGTACTGATGACAATAATGAACACATGTAAGAAATAAAGAGCTTCCAAAATGCGAGTCGCCGAGTTCCGTGCTAGAGACCCTATGGTAAAGAGAGATCGGCCATTTTCCGAGTGTTGTGCTCTTTTCATGTCCGAATTAGCAGCCAAAATAATAATGCTTTCTATGTTGGCTTTATAGTTATCATGATTTTCAATATCGATATCGAAATGCCTCATTGCTAAAATCAAATGATATTATACGGGGAGAAATATTAGCTGGTATGTTTAATGAGAATAAAGTAAATTGAAACCATTATTGTTTTAAAGATAGGTAGCCTAATCATTGACATCCTAGGACTGTTATTGAATTGAATTGAATTTGAATGAATACTATACATGAATTGAATTGAATTGAATTTGAATTAATACTATACATGCATTTAATCTAATTGAATTTGAAGGAATACTATACATGAACCCAGATGGCCACTGAAGGACCAAGGCAAGCTCTGATCAAGTCAAAGTTTAACTGTGAAAAACTGTGAATTTATTATCTCCTAAGTATTATACTCGTGTACTGAAGGGGTGAAGGAGAGAAAATGCGATGATCTCTGTTTGTCATAGTGAATCCGTTTGACGTCTTCAGGGAGGAAGTATTTAGTTATCCATACTTTAGCCTTTGGTCGTTAATTTATTAGCTTTTTGTCGTTGATCCTTTAGCCTTTTGTCATTGATCTATTACCCTTTTGTTGTTGATCCTTTAGTTTTTTGTTGTTGATCCTTTAGCCTTTTGTCGTTGATCCTGTAGTCTTGTGTCGTTGAACCACTTTACTTCCGTCCGGCCCTGAGAATACTGATCCACCTCTGGAAGTCGTGCAGCTCGTCGTATCTCTCATTCACTCTCAGACAATTCTTGAACTCATCGTTTTGGAAGCAGTTACTCCTGAAAATAAAATAAAAGATGCACAAATTGAGATAATCAGGGAATATGGAGTGAGTCTACAAATGAATGTGGGTGTGTGGGTGTTTATAATGAAAATAATGAACACATGTAAGAAATAAAGAGCTTCCAAAATGCGAGTCGCCAAGTTCCATGCTAGAGACCCTATGGTGTGAGCATCCTAGGTTCGAATCCCTGGACTGCCTCATGTATTTGTTGATTTCATTAATTCAGCTTAGGAGTAAAGTCGGTTGGTGGAGGTAACATAATAGATAATAGATACGGATATATTTTTACTTATAAGAGGGAAGAGACTTGAGCAATATTGATTATGGCACTTACCTCCATGGCCTCCCAACCCCTCTCTGTAATGGCGGACATCAGAGGTGCCGTAGACCAGTGACCAGTGTCGCATTTACAATATGAATGCTAGCACCTGATCAGTATGAGCGATCTGATTACACTGGTAAGGGGGGTCACCGGCTTTTTTTATCTTTTTCTCCTTTTCTCTCCTTCTCTGGCTTGTATCCATTAGTCCCCATTCAGCCAACTGTTTTAAGGCGTTTATACCCATCCAGGTGTCAAATTTCTTCCTGGCGAACGATAGCGAGCCAGCATTGTATAGAGAAATCAGGCTTCGCCGGAAAACAAATTCTATCAAAAAATGTACAAATTTAGCTTGCTGTTAAAACAAAAATATATATATGCTGGCTCGCTACCGCTCGTCAGGAAAATATTGACACCTGGATGGGGGTAAACGTCTTAAAACAGTAGGCTGAATGGGGCCGAATGGATGCAAGCCAAAGAGAGAGGGAGAGGGAGAACAAAAAAAGCGAGGTGGGCTCCCTTAAGAACGGGATGTTACTTATAATTCGGTATTGGCTTCCATGGACCCACCTGCACCTAACAGCAATATCAGTTCTCCTGTAGATGTTATAGCAGTCGTCACACACCCGGACCACCTTGTCGTAGATGTGTCTGTTCCCCACGAGTCCGGGACACTCGTATATGTTGTGCCAGGAGTCTCCGTAACCCTCCACCACTCTTGCGGTCCCCGCTAACATGACTGCTACCATTACCACCGATACTGTTAACATCGACCGCTGTAGGGAGAGAGGAGGCGTATAGACAGATAGACATTAAACAAATCCCAGACAAACAGATAGAATATGGAAAGAAAGACAAACAGGCAGAGAGACAGGTGTAAAGCTGGTATCACACGAGCGCTTTTTCCCTCAACATTTATTCTCAACACTGGTCCGGCAGCTAATGAGGTCAACATATACAATATTTCTGTCACCTAAATTCATCAATCATCAGTCTGTTTTCTGATAATATTCCAGAAATGTTGCCAGAAAATTTTGATCATCGAATGTTGACTATAAAAGCTCTCGTGTTAATAACGGCTTGACATTCACACAGGCTGACCCCCAAGTCCCCATTAGCTTCTACACCGGAATATTTTTCTACCGAAAAATGCAAAAATGTATCTCAAAGGGAGGTTCTGGCAGTATTTTGTACAGCTTGATTGAGGTCTATGGAGGAAACCAAAAACAAATAATTAATATATACTGTAGATAACAAATAAATATATATATATCTCCTTAAGGGAACCGACCTGCTTTTCCTCTATGGGTGTTATCCATTCGGCGCCATTCAGCCTACTGTTTTAAGACGTTTCTCCCCATTCAGGTTTCTATTTTTTTCCTGGGGAGTGACAGCTTCATTGTATGGAAAAAACTGGCTTCGCGTGAGACATTTTTCTACCGAAAAATATACAAATTAAGTCAGCTGTCTAAAACATAATCCAAAATATACTGGCTCTCTATCGTTCGCCAGGTATAAATAGACACCTGGATGAGGATAAACGTCTTAAAACAGTAGGCTGAATGGGGTCGAAGGTCTACTACCCAGAAAGAAAAAAAAGCGGGTCGGTCCTCTTATCCCATTCAATATACACGATGACCCAGTTCTTGGTTATATTCTGGCCATCATTAGACGATATTAACCCTTTCACGCATTTATGACGCAGAGTTTGTTAGATTAGCAATAAGAAATAGAGTTCTCTCACTCTTATAATTACCTCTCCAAAATTAGTTTTCTGCCCACAGCTAACTCAAAGACAACTGCAGAGGTTGAAATAACTAAACTAAAGGTTTCTAAATACCCCTGATGGTAACAAAGGCTTTAAAGTATCCCCAATAGGCTCAAAATCACGTCGTATGTCTGAGAGGGTTAAGCAGTTGAGGAAGAACCTTTAGGAATCTAAGGGGCCCAAATAAACGTACATATGCCTCTGACTCAGCCAATTCCTTTCTAAGCTAAATCGAATCGTCTAATGGTAGTAAGAATGTACTATTAAAACGCGTCACAATCGTAAAGGGGTTAAGTGAGATATACATAGTTACCGGTAGGTGAGATTTAGATTAGTACAAAACACAACATTTATATAATTTCAAAGATGTAGACTAAATAAGGGTAATTTGAATGTATTGATAATTTGTATGATAAAGATAATAGACTTCACTTTTTGAACTACTCGGGGCATTATCTTGGGGTTTGTAATTGATGATTAATGTTAAGAACGGGGTGTTGCTTATATATGTTGACAGACTATATGTCAGTACTTTAAATAATGATCGGCAAATTGTATGTGTCGTATTTAATAATCACAGGCGAAATTTAAAATCTCAGTAAATACACTCTTTTCTACTTCACTCTGATTAGAAACAGACCATTGTTTTTGGCCCAGGTAGAAATAGAGTACCTGTTCTGAAAGGGTAGGGTCCATTTGTCATACGGACGCCATATTGTTTCTTCTCACACTGTACCCCAGAGAGCACCATCATTATTATTATTAAGGGAGCCCACCTAACTTTTTTCTCTCTTTCTCTCCCTCCCCCTTTGGCTTGTATTCATTTGGCCCCATTCAGCCTACTTTTTTAAGACGGTTAATTACCCCCATCCAGGTGTCAATATTTTCCTGGCGAGCGGTAGCGAGCCAGTATATATATACAGTATATATTTGTTTTGACAGCAAGCTAAATTTGTACATTTTTCGATAGAAAAATTTCTCCGGCGAAGCCGGTTTTCTTCATACAATGCTGGCTCGCTATCGCTCGCTAGGAAGATATCGACACCTAGATGGGGAGTTATCTGCTCAACAGGTGCCGTTGTGTGTGTGTAAGTGTGAGAGTCCGAGTGTAGGGGATGAGACAGTGAAGCACAGGAACGAGGTGGCTTCAGAGATGGGGTCGTTTCGGGCCATGAGTGAGCACCGTGCCTCATGTGAAGGCAAGATGGCAGGTGCTCGTTGTACTCTACGTGCTTCACATGTCTCACTCCCTAGACTGGAACAAGACCTCACGGACTTCACTGTTCATTGTAAAGCGGTGAATGTTGAGGCTCTCAGCCTATGCCCGAGAGGAAGTAAGTTGGAATATAGAAAAAAAAAAAAAAAAAAAAAAAGCGTCTTAAAACAGTTGGCTGAATGAGGCCGAATGGATACAAGCCAGGGAAAGAGAGAAAGGGAGAGAAAGATAAACTAAAAAAGCCGGTGATCCCCTTTAAAGTGTATTCAAGATAACCTGGCAAAAATTTGGCAACGGCTTCTTTGTATGTATTTATATAGCCAACATTAAGGGGAGATTTTCACTAAAGTTTTGTTTTTTCTTCTGGACCCCCTTCTCCGCGTCACAATCCTGAAGGGGTTAACGAGGCCAATCAGATCACGGCGCAATGCAGGAGGGGCGTTCTGATTGGTCGGTTCCTGAAGCTGCTATAGTCCATTCGTTATAAGTAGGCCAACAATCTGGACCACTAATCTCTATTATGGGGGGACACCGTTTTTTTTTTATCTTTCTCTCCTTTTCTCTCTTTCTCTGACTTGTATCCATTTGACCCCATTCAGCCAACTATTTTAAGACGTTCATCCCCATCCAGGTGTCGATTTCTTCCTGGCGAGCGATAGCGAGTCAGCATTGTATGGAGAAATCCGGCTTAAGAATGTTTTCTATTGAAAAATGTACAAATTTAGCTTGCTATAAAACAAAAATATATATTTGCTGGCTCGCTACCTCTCGCCAGGAAAATATTGACACCTGGATGGGGGTAAACTTCTTAAAACAGTAGGCTGAATGGGACCGAATGGATACAAGCCAAAGAGAGAGGGAGAGAAAGAGAAAAAAGCGAGGTGGGCCCCTTAACTCCAAAACGACTAGAGTAATCGAGCACGAATACCAACCTGTACGCTGAAACTCTGTCCACACCTCGACACCATCACTGCTGGCTTGGTTTATAACTTGCTTTGATTAAATACGTCCAATAGAGGAGATGATCTGTGTGTATGGAAGTAGGAAAAGAGGACTGGGAGAGATTGAGGAAGAGATGTGGAGATTTTGGGAGAGACTGTGGGAGGGATTGGGGGATTTATAGGGATGATTAGTAAGAAGGCTGAAGGCCTTATGTTATATATGTGTGTGTGTGTGTGTGTGTGTGTGTGTGTGTAGGGGAGAAGGTGTTGACTGGTGGGGATCTCGGTGTTAAGACGGGGGCGCCTCTCCTTATATACTTACTGTCGCTGGTTGAAGGCGACGTTCACGGTCAATAAAGGCTGCCTACTCATTTGAACTAGTATAGAACCCAAGTGAGATCACGCAATCCATTATTAGATCTTATATAACTTAGAATTTTATTTGAACACTCCATTTTCGTCACGTCTTTAATTTAACATGGCTAGATAAGGAGAAAGGTAGCGTGACCAGGATTCGAACCCACTCACTCCAAGTATATGTGGGAGAGTTGTCAGGATACCTTTCTCCCAACCTGTCCAACATTATCATTAGATATTGCTAGATAATTTTGTTTCCTAATCACTATAGGTAGCGCCAACGAACTTGACATTTATCTTGACCATTTAACTTCTCATAAATCCAAATGAATTAAAGCAATCTAGCTGACATTTCTATCATTTGGGAAGATCCCATCAGCAAATAGGTGTGGATATTTACAGCCAGTTTGCTCTAGGCCCTTTTGAGCTATGGGAAATTAAGGGGTCAAGATTATTGTCAAGTTGGTTGGCGCTGCCTATACCACTGATACCGTACCAAGCTAATATATCTCCATGTTACGGTTAAAAGAGATTTAGTTTATTTTTGTATTTGACATTATAGACATGACAAGAAACTATTGAATGTGACTGAATCTCAACCTATCCACCCATTAAGGGGAGATGGCCTTTTTTTTTTTTTTTTTTTTTTTTTTTTCTTTTTGGTCTATTAATTCATGTATTCCCATATTTTTTAGTTTCCTCGCTAGACCTCCAGCAATCTTAGAATAACACCCACTAGTGCCTAGACCCTCCTTCAAGATAAATTTGTACATTTTTTGGTAGAAAAATTTCCTAGCCGAAGGCCGGCTCCTCTTAAAATTTCAGGCTCGCTCTCACTCGCTAGGAAAAATCGACACCTAAATGGCACGAAAGGTCTTAAAATTGACAACAAAATGGGGCGAAAGGTGTTAAAATCGCCAAAGTAATGGGCCGAACGCCTTATATTCTCAAAACCAAAGGGGCTTCACACGGGGGAGATAGGGGACCCGAAAAACAGCCCATCTTCCTTTAAAAGCAAAGGCGTGAATTTCCGGCATTGCGTTTGCTGATATACTCAACACACGAATACTGATCTACATAAATACAGGTTGTGAGCATGATAACAATAATCTACATCTTTTTCACATTATGTTGGCTACTATTAGACGATTGTATTCAGCTTTGGAAGGATGTCTACCCATTAAAAACGACAGGCTATCTCAATTAATCCTTTTAGCTACCATGTATCCTTCCTAAGATACAAAACATAGTCTCAATGTAGCTGAAATCAAATACAAAATACGTCACAGGTACAGAAGGGGTTAAGTATAAATAAACTAATGAAAGCATATGGTCCTCCCGGGATTCGAACTCGGGACACCACGCCCAGATCATAAACATCCTGACCATTACACCACCAACACAATAATGTACCCAGGAACGTGACGTCATAGCAACATACTCCAAATCAAGCTTACACATGCACAATATATATTAAATTGATTCAGCTGTGAAATGTCGTGTGAAAGAATGGTATAGTCGGAATATTTAATTTATTATTTAATTAAGAGTCTGATTTATAGCCAGTGGTAATAGAAGTAGATATCCATACGCCTTCATCATGGTTTAACCCCTTCTGTACCGACGGCGTATTGAAATTTATTACCTAGCTACATTTAGACGATTTCAGGAAGCTTAGGAAGGATATGTAGTAGCTAAAAGGATTAATTAAGATAGTATTTAGCCTTTTAATTGGTCGACATCCCTCCTAAGCTGAATAAAATAATCTAATAGTTGCCAGAACATAATGCAAAGGATGCCACCGGTACAAAAAGGGTTAACATTGATACTGTTTTAGATCACACTTATTTATTTATGGGCATTAGCATATTGGATTCCTATTTTCTTAGTAGAACCAATACATTATTGTACACAAATATGATATTTTTAAAGGGAGCCCACCTCGCTTTTTTTTTCTCTTTCTCTCCCTCTCTCTTTGGCTTGTATCCATTCGGCCCCATTCAGCTTACTGTTTTAAGACGTTTACCCCCATCCAGGTGTCAATATTTTCCTGGCGAGCGGTAGCGAGCCAGCATATATATATATTTGTTTTGACAGCAAGCTAAATTTGTACATTTTTCAATAGAAAAATTTCTCCGGCGAAGCCAGATTTCTCCATACAATGCTGGCTCGTTATCGCTCGCCAGGAAGAAATCGACACCTGGATGGGAATATACGTCTTAAAACAGTTGGCTGAATGGGGCCGAATGGATACAAGCCAGGGAAAGAGAGAAAATGGGAGAAAGATAACAAAAAAACGGTGACCCCCTTTAATGCAAGTTGGTGACTATGCTGTAATGTAGTTTGCATATACCGGTAGTACTATTAACTATCATATATGGGGAAAGACTGCAATGATTTGATTATGATTTATTATATTTTCAATCATTCATTTCGTACCGTTTCTTAATTCTGAATATTATACTTCGCATGTAATTTACGAAAAAGGTATACAGAAGATGCAAATGATCAAGCTATTAAGTCTATGAACATTTTGAACCAGTGCTGTTCTGCCCAGCATTTTAATTTGACTCATTCATATGTTGATATATTTTAGGCATGGCACGATATTAACATTTCCTATCCCTCTCAGTATGCTACGATTCTTTAATATATTCTGGCTATTACTAGACGATTTTAACAAGCATAGATAGAGGTTGTGGAAGTCAAATGGGTATTATCGTATTTGATAAGAGATTTACACCCTGGATGGGCAGAGGTCCTGCCTAAGCTGTATACAATCGTCTAATCCTAGCTAGAATATATAACACAAGAGGTAGTCATGGTAACCTGAGGGAGTTTTTAATTAGCAGTTTGTTATTATGAGTTTTAGGCTCGACAGATGTTGAGCCATCCTGACGAGTCTTAAACCAGTATCACACGAGCGCTTATTCCCTCAACATTTATCCTCAACACTGGTCTGGCAGCTTAGGGGGTCAACATGTAAAATATTTCGGTTACCTAAATTTATATATCATCAATCTAGTTTCCGATACCAATGCACAACATTGCATAAATGTAATCAGGAATAATCTTGATCATCTAATGTTGACTATAAAAGCTCTCGTGTGATACCGGCTTTAGGATGGTGTCACACGGGCAAGGTAATCCGCTACATGTATCGGAGCCTTGAATCCGCTACAAGTTATTATATTATTTTGATTGATTTTGCTGTATATTATTATATAAGATTTGACTGTACGCCATTCGGAGGTCTAAGATACAAAATACAGCCATAATGAAAGATAATTGTCAGATATTTGATACGATATTAAAAAAAAAAAAAAAAATTTTTTTTGTTTTACTTGGATACTTTGACTCTGATCCATCCGCCGCTAAAGTGCTCGTGTGTCACCAGCTTTACCGGGACATTATTTTTGTACTTTTCTACATTTTTGTATTATATGTCTATAGTATCCGAGATTCTCAATATCTTTTGTATATTTTGTTCCTAAGTTCAATATCTTAGCCTTTAAGTATTAAGGGACCCACCTCGCTGTTTTTCTCTTCTTCTCTCTCTCTCTCTTTAGCTTGTATCCATTCGGCCCCAATCAGCCTACTGTTTTAAGACGTTTATCCCCATCCAGCTGTCAATATTTTCCTGGCGAGTGGTAGCGATCCAGCATATATATTATATATATTTTTGTTTTTGACAGCAAGCTACATTTGTACATTTTTCGATAGAAAAATGTCTCCGGCGAAGCCGGATTTCTCCATACAATGCTGGCTCGCTATCGCTCGCCAGGAAGAAATCGACACCTGGATGGGGATAAACGTCTTAAGACAGTTGGCTGAATAGGGCCGAATGGATACAAGTAAGGGAAAGAGAGAAAAGGAGAGAAAGATAAGCACAAAAACACGGTGACCCCCCTTAAGTATGTTCATCTATATTGTTATTTGACTTCCATTCCAAATAATTTCATGCATTAGGTCATATTTTGATGATGCATCCTGTATTATACTTCATTGTTAGTTTATCCATCTTACGATTAGTTATCATCAGTTGAATTGTTTTTATTGTAGTTGATAATAGCTACTTATAAGACTGTATTGGTTGAATGATTATTATTTAGTTGATAGTAGGTACTGATATGGTTGAATTGCCAGAGATATAGACAGATATATTTTGAGTGATCTTGATACGTAGTAGGATATAGCTAGTGAGAGAAGAGCAGATGAGGAATTTAGAAGGAATCTATATGTAAAATGGAGGGAGTGTAAGAATCTGTTCTGGAAAGAGGTCAAGAAAATTAGGGAGGGTAGCAAGGGAAACAGTAAGGGTTTGAAAGATAAGAATGGGCGAGTGCTAGCCGAGAAGCAAGAGAGAGTCGAAAAATAGAGGGACTACTTCTACGACTTGCTAAATGTAAGGAATGAAGCACCAGCAAATATAGTTGGATGAGGTATGGGAGGGAGAAGAAGAGAAGTAGGGGAGGAGAAGGTGGGGATCAGGAGGTCAGAAGTGTGTGAAGCCATGAATAGAGTGAAGATGGGGAAAGCATCAGGAATAGATGGAGTGTGTGGGGAAATGCTGTGGTATGGTGGTCAGATAGTGATCGAATGGGTATGGAAAATGTGTAAACTAGCATGGGAGAAGGGGAGTGCACCTGATGACTGGAAGACAGGAAGATATAATCCCCCTGTATAAGGGTAAAGGGAAACAGGAGTGTGGTAACCACCGGTGAATATGCCTTCTAAGCATAGTAGGGAAGGTGTACAGTAGGGTAGTGATTGAGAGTCAGAGCGAGAACGGAGAAATGGATCGGTGACGAGCAGGGCGGGTTCAGGAAGGGAAGAGGATGTGTAGATCAGATTTTTGCCCTGAAATGTGTTGTGGAGAAATATCTGGAGAGTTGTATGCTGTTTTTAGACTTGGAGAAGGCCTATGACAGAATTGATAGAGAAGGTATGTGGAAAGTACTGAGAATATACGGAGTAGATGTCAAGTTGCTGAAAGCAGTGACGAGCATGTATGAGGGTGCAAAGGCATCAGTACATGTGGAGAATAAGAAGAGCGAGTTCTTTGATCTGAATGTTGGGTTAAAGCAAGGGTGTGGGATGTCCCCATGGTTGTTCAATATATATATATGGATGGAATCATGAAAGAAATACAAGAAAGAGCAGTGGATGTTATGTACCTCTGATAAGGGAAGGAAACAAGTGGAAATTGCCTGTAATGCTGTTTGCTGATGATACAGTTCTGATGAGCGATAGTGAATGGGAGTTACAGGCGCTGGTAAATATGTTTGGAACAGAGTTTGCAAAACGGAATCTGAAGGTAAATGCAGGGAAGAGAAAGGTTATGGTCTTTGAAAGGAGCGCAGCCACAGAGTGTGAGGTGAGGTTGAACGGTCAGGCTATGGAGAATGTCAGTTCATTTAAGTATTTGGGCACTGTGTTGAGTAAAGATGGGAGTATGTATGAAGAAGTGCGGAATAGGGTGCAACAGGAGAAGGAGGTTGTAGGAACGCTGAAAGCAGTAACAAGAAATAGGGTGGTCAGCATGGAAATAAAGAAGTCCTTGCATGACAGTGTGGTAATCCCGACATTGAATTACGGGAGCGAAGCATAGACGTTGGTAAAGAGACTCAAACCAAGAGTGAGAGGGGTGGAAAGGAGTTACTTGAGTAGTGCATGCAGAGTTACATGGAGGGATAGACAGACAAAAGAGGAAGTACGAGAGAGGTGTGGTGTGGATGTAAATGTGCTGGAAAGTGTGAAAAGTAACACCTTGAGATGGTTCGGCCATGTGGAACGTATGGGAAGCGAAAAAATGACTAAGGGAGTGTACGAGAGTGAGTTGGAAGGACAGAGAGGGAGATGTAGACCGAGTGAGAGGCGGAAGGATGGAGTTAAGAAGTATATGAGTGAAGACGGTGCTGGAGGGGAGGAGAGGCGTCGACTGACTGGGGACAGAGGTGCATGGGGCAGTTTCGTTCGTGGCCACCCCTTGGGGGATCACAGCGTCAGGCAATAGATAGATAGAATAACTGTACTGGAGAGGATATTTAGGGATAATTATTCTTGGGTTATCTGTAATACCTAGTAGTAGAGTTGATTGTAGAATTGGTAAATAAATCGCCACCACCATCTCTTTACCTTAAATACTTATAGGTAATGAAAAATGTAAGCTCAGGAAACCCAGTCTTGACATAATAGCTTTGAATACAGGAACAATCTTGATAGGTCTATTCAGGATAAATATGATTTGTAATATCGATGTATACAGGAACAAAGTATTGATATATATTTAGAGTCTATCTCGTAAGTATGTCTTTAGGAATAATAGAACTCTGCTATGACCGTCTTTGGGACCATGATAACCGGCGCCCAAGTCCCCAGGTTAGTTATATAGTTAAAATAGGATTTTTAGAGGCTATCAACCCATATTGAATAATAACCCTTGCAATACCAGTGACGTCTTTTTTGTCTTTCTTTTTTGGTAGCTAAAAGGAATGGTAGCTAAAAGGTATGGTAGTAAAAAGGATTAATTGAGATAGTCTGTACAATTTTAACGGGTAGACATCCTTCCTAAGCTGAATATAACCGTTTAATAGTTGCCAGAATATAATGAAAAGGATGTCACCGGTACTGAATGGGTTAAGCCAGCACACTGGAAGTCATTAAGGGGAGATGGTTCACTTTTTGGGCGATTTTTGCATGTATTCGTTATTTTTCTAGTTTCCTCCCTAGACCTCCATCAAATTTAAAAAAAAACATCCATTAGATCCCTCTTCTACATTAATTTGTACATTTTTCGGTAAAAAAAAAATCCCGGCCAAAGGCCGGTTCTTCCAACAGTCAGGCTCACTATCGTTCGCCAGGGGAACATCGACGTCTAAATAGCACGAAATGTCTAAATATTGACAAAGAAATGGGGCGAAAGGTCTTAAAATGAACTAACTAATGGGGCAAACATCTTAACATCTGAAAACTAATGGGGCTAAACATGAGGGAGAAAGTGGTCCAGAAAACCGGCCCATCACCCCTTAAGGACGTCAGGACTAAAGCCCCTTTTCAAAAACTGCAGTCCCTTGTCCCCAGGTTACCCACTATCCACCCCAAACCTCCGTGACTGGGGTGTATCTTGCATCGTAACCTAAGAATGCTGTATAGTTACAGGTGTTGCCAACCTGACACAGGGATCCAAGAGCCGGTGAAGAGTGTGAGATGCCCTTTTGAACTGAGAGGGGTGTATGGTTGTCTTCTTAACTTATTTATTTGCTCATTTATGTAATTTATATTCATATTATTTTTCTAGCTTTCTCCCTAGACCTCCATCGAACTTTTAAAAATCATCCATTAGATCCCTCTTCTATAATAATTTTTACATTTTTCAGTAGAAATATTTCCCGGCCGAAGGCCGGTTCCTCTTAAAATTTCAGGCTGCTATCGATGGGCAAATTATCTCCGAAACCGGAAGCATAGAGTTTTGTAAGTATTCCGTGTTGCCAGTTTATATCATAAGCTTTATGAATATCCAAAAAATATAATTATCATGAATTATATTTTCGTAAATTTCTCTGAAATACAATGCTCCAAATTTGCTAAATGCTCTAGTGTGCTCTTGTGCTTACGGAAGTCATATTGTTGAACATTTAAAACATTCTTTGATTTAAACCAAAAAAGATCTAATGTTACCCATTAGACACTCCATCAATGCAATAGGATTAAACAGCTTGAGATCTTTAGGGCGGACTGGCTTTTGGGATTTGATATGACGTGCGCAAAGTGCCATGAGTTTCCATTAGTTTAGAAACGTTCGAGATGTCCAAATCTCATTGTATTATGCGAACAACTTATATTGTATAGACTAAGATGTTGAATAATACTGTAAATGACTTGCGAAGGACCGATACTCGAACCTTTACGGGATTATAGAGCAAGGAAAAGTTATTTCATCTTAAACTCACAGTTGTAATCAAAGTTTATGTCTTCTGTGGCAAAATCAAAGTGATGCAGTTCTCCCTGCAGTTTATGGTCTAAAAATCGGGGATCATATTTACCCGAACTGCTAAGATCCGCAAAAGGCCTGGCGATAGTGTTGGCAGCGTCCGCAGGCTCATCAATGATGTTATCGTTCACCCTGAGAGTGGTGATGGGTGATAAATTATACTTGTTATTTAAGCCACTGGTCCCCAAGTGATTTAATACAAAATTGCACTCCAGGACCAGCCACTTTTAATTTTGTTTTTGTTTTTCCTGAAAACACATGGGATGGGTTAGTAATGAACGAAAAACAACATAAAACCGCTCACCTAGGTCATTTGGGGGTCCTGGGGGGGCGGGGGAAAGTCACAATTAACATGGGGGATGGGTAGGCAATATACTGGAAAATCACTCCCGCGTGTGCCCACACGCACACGGCTGAACTAGGAGGGTTGCCGATTGGCAACCCTCCTAGTTCAGCCGTTATTGTTCCGTGGGACTCTAAAGTAGTTCCCATAGAAACTGAACCCTTTGGTGCCATAGGACAAGAGTAATTAAGGCGGATGCAACTGTTACGTCGCTGGGACTGTGCATCACATACATAGGTGACGCATAACACGCGTCGCTGGGGTCCAGTGGGTTAAAAAAATTATAGTGGACCAGAGCTCTTTAAGGGGAGTGATTTGTTTCACCATGGACACATAGGAATGCCAGGCACTTCACTTTTTGCAGATCGAATTACCCTCCTTGCCTCAGCCCTAGCCTTCTTATAAACAATGATTTTGTCGTTCGACGGCTGTTTATCAAAAATTCTGAATCGCCTACTGAGCTTAGTGAATGCTTTTCAGCAATCCGGTGACCACTATGGAACACTATACTTTGAGTGGACTGTAAAATGTTTAGGAATATTGTCTTAGCTGGGTGTAAAATGGAAGTCTGAATATGTGTCACCTTGTCCTTAATGTCACCCACCGAAATATCAAACGTGGCGATTCCAGAGAAGGCAATCCAGTTTGAATTCTTAAATTTAAATTTAATGGGCGGCAGTGGATGTATAAGTAAGACAGATCAGTAAGCAGTCACTTCCCAGAGTATCGTTGAAAGTGCCCCGAGTGATGTTAGGTAGTATTACTGTACGGGATATGACAAAGACAGGTCAATGCATGATGTATGGCCCGTGTGATCATCTACACGAGTCACACTACCATCATTCAGAAGACAGGTTAAATTGAAGTAATACATTCGCTATTTGTTCACCGCGACCATTGGTCCTCATGCTACCCCATTGACGCACATTGAAATCGCCTAAAATTAAGTGAGACTTGGGTAATGAAGAATTAAGAAAGAAAAAAAGCATCATCATCAATTAGGACCCGTAGAGAACAATACAAAGAACAAATAGTCAGGTACATGCCCCTAGTTTTGACCTTGCATGAAAGTAAGGGCAGAAACAGGAGGCACTGCTGAGTGGGGAAGCGATTTATGGACATAAATTGCAACCCCATCACCCTCGTGTCTCTTATACGAAAGGTAGATCAGCATGATCCACCAAATTAGTCTCCTGTAGACAAACAACTGATGGTGCATGTAATTGCAACAACAGTGCCAAGTGTTGTAATTTATTCCTAATACCCCTATAGTTCCAGTGAAGTATCTTGTACTCCTTGGTTTAAGAGTGATTGTTGTGTCCAATGTGCTTAGATTTGTTTACTCCTCTATTTATTTAGTAGCTCAATTGTATATGTGAGATATACTTAAAATTAATGACTCTCGAGCTCTCTGGGCGAGAATTAAAATATATCTATACACCCCGAGTTGCATGGGGATGCTTACAAAAATCCCAGTATGGTATCCTGGAATATGGGTCCTACGACTTGTGTATGCAATGGAATACTTTCTCTAAGTAGGAATTCGCTATTCCTTAATATAAAGAGGAAAAGGTTAAGCATTCTTTATCAAGTCGTGGTAGAGTGGATTAAAGCATCAACTCTCGTCCTGACTGTCATTGGTTCGAGCCCAGCTGAGAGTACTATTTTTTTTTTCTATATTTCAACTACTCCCTCTCGGGCATAGGCTGATAGCCTTTACACTCTACCGCTGAACACGGTGAGGCCCATGAGGTCTTGTTCCAGTCTAGGGAGTGAGACATGCAAAGCACCTATTCACGGCTCGAACCCAACTCCATCTCTGAAACTGCTTCGCCTCTGCACCTCACAGTCTCACTCCCCAGGCTCAGACCCTCACTCTCAGAATGCCACCTATTGAGCAATTAACTCACTAGGCATTGCCCCTGTAGCATATTTTGAATATGGGAATATTCATACAGTGCTATTTAATCAGGGAACAATGAGGGTATTTTGTTTTGGCATTTCGGTGTGCTGTGGTAATGCACTGAAACTAGGTACAGCACAAATTCAATCTCAATAATATCTTCCCATTGACATATTGGGATTCGAACCCGGGTCCATTGGATTACCAGTCCAGTGGCAAGACCACTCTGCCACACCTCCCCTAGTAGTAGCTCACGTGCATTTCTGATATATATACCGGTATCTCTCTATCTCTCTATCTATCTCTCTCTCTCTCTCTCTCTCTCTCTCTATATATATATATATATATATATATATATATATATATATATAGATATATGTAGATATATATAGATATATATATATTCATATATATATATATATATATATATATATATATATATATATATATATATATATATATATATATACAGTATATGTATATATATACATATATATTTATACATTTAGTACATTAGATGTCAGTTATATATTATTATTTTATCAAAGGGCAGACGAAAACTAGTTTTCTATTGCGAAGAATATACTGTACATATTATACCATATAGACATTTAGGGCTCAGTTAACAATAAAGATAAACAGCAGAGTTATGAAATGGATGAAACTCGAGTCACTGAAAGGTAGGGTAGAGTCAGTATAGGAGAAACAAATCAATCATTCAACTGAAAATATTTGTCAATGCATGCATATTATCACCTTATTAAGGAAAGAAAATATAAAATGTTCAGTTGAATGATTCATTCACTTCAGTGCAAAACAGAGTGACAGTCATTCAATCAAAAATGAATCATAAACAGACTAAAAATTAATAAATAAACTGATGATCAAAATAAGAAAAATCGTCTATTGAAATTATTCTGTCATACCAACTCGTCTCAAGTACAAATAAAGTACAAAGGATGAATTTTGACAGTGCTAGTAACACTGAGATTGAAAACAAGGTAAGAATGCTTAATCTAAAATATATTTGGATTAAAGAGAGATACAATATAATAATAAATATAGTTCTTCAGCAACAAAAACCTTAGGATTAAGAACAGATATCGATGGCGAGTATCGGTTTCGGCTGGATGTAGGATTGCACATTTATTCTTCAAACATGATTTTGCTCAAGTACGTTTCATTTTGATTTGCTTCCTGGATTTGTATTAGTATTTCCTTTTACTTTGTGACCGGTCTCTCGTTTCCTAATTAACGAATTTGCATTTATTGTTCTCCTTGGACTGCATTTCGTCATTCTACTCTAGTTTTTGTATTATTTATTATCCTCAATTTATATCTTTCTTCAATCTCTCCATTTTCAAAAAATTTCAGGCATTCACTGACATGTTTTCCTTTTCTTATGTGGATAGTAATATAACTCATATACACTACATTGGCTTTGCAGATAGTTTGTTCCTTCTAATCCTGCAAAGGTTACATTAAATATGTTGAATAACTAGCGAACATATAGTTAAACACATGAAGATAAAATATATAAAATAAGTTATGCACTTGACACACACAACATATTTCTCATGTACAAAGCAAAACCAAAATACACCAATTTAGTACATACAAACTTAACTATTAAACAGAGCATACGCCAATGCTTTTAGAACGATTTGTAAATCATAGTTACCTCAGAAAATTTCATTTTGGCACTTATAAACATAAAGATGTGTAACTATTACAAGTTACGTGAGAAAATAATATTGCTAGATAAAATATTTTTGTAATTAACTTAATTATTTTTCAACAATTTCACTTTCAACAGGGTTATAAAACGGAAAACGGATATACGACTTAAGAAAATTAGAAAAAAGACAAATATTGCAAACAAAAAAATAATACTAGGATCGTAGTCTTACAAAACTATCACAAGTTTATAAACCAATCAGTTAAGATTATGACAATAAATATCTATGGACGGAAAAATATTCATAGATCTAGAATATCGTTAGGTATACATGTCGTTTGCATTTCATGGATTTAACATGGAAACCATGATATTCTTGCTCTCACGCCAATACATATAAACCTTAAATATGAATTGGAATAACAATAAAAGGCTCCCAGCCACAGGATAATTAAAACATTAAATTAAATTCTTCTATACGCAGAAAAATCAAGTAATTGATACTGAAATGCTGTAATAAGTTTACGACATAATCTGGGAGCTGTAGGACACCTCCTTCAGGATTTGTACCGAATTCAAATCAAACAAAGTTCGAAGTTCCCTTTACGTTTAGCTGAATGATATAACATTATTAAATCAAAAGTGTAATTAATTTAACCTTTCAGACTTCGATAATTGTGTTCTCCCTATTTAGAGCTAATATTAGACAATTGTTGGGTTACATCTATCTCAGCTAACCCTCTGACACCCACAATTATATCTTAAGGGGGGATGGGCGTATTTATTTCCTCATTTACTTAGCTTTTTTATTAATGTTTTTAGTTTCCTCCCTAGACCTCTCTCAAACTTCAGAAAACTGAAAGATAAATTTGTAAATTTTGCGATAGAAATGTTTTCCGACCGAAGTCCAGTTACTCTTTTATTACAGGGTCGCTATCGCTCGCCAGGAAAAAATCGACCTAAATGCACGAAAGGTCTAAATATTGACAAAGAAATGGACGAAAAGTCATAAAATCGCCAACTAATGGAACGAACGTCATATAATCGGAAAACTAATGGGACTAAACATGAGGGAGAAAGGGAGCCAGAAAAAAAAACCCCATTAAGTTGAATAAAATCGTCTACTATTAGCCAAAATATAAGAAGACTTGTGTTCTCGTATCTTGAAAGGGTTAACGGAGAAATACCAAAGAGAGTAAATGACATAACTAGAAAACAAAACATATATAATAGTCATAGACGCCAGTACTGAATTATCTATATCCACGAATCGATCAGCATAATCGAAGAATCAGATACTTAAATTACAATGACTTAGATTACTGTAGGTATATTTATAACGAATGTTGAAGACAAATATCAGAGAAGAAGAAAAAAGTATAGGTTATATGCAGGTGTATACATCATAATTATCATATAACAATCATACATTTTATTTGCCGAAAACAGTTGTGATGTTAATTATATAACAATAGATAAATTAATAAATACATAGATACATAAACCTAAACTGCCAACATTTCCTCAAACCTCAAAATCAAAACAGGTTCAGTGTGCATTAGAAACATTGAATAATTAGTACTGATGACAATAATGAACACATGTAAGAAATAAAGAGCTTCCAAAATGCGAGTCGCCGAGTTCCGTGCTAGAGACCCTATGGTAAAGAGAGATCGGCCATTTTCCGAGTGTTGTGCTCTTTTCATGTCCGAATTAGCAGCCAAAATAATAATGCTTTCTATGTTGGCTTTATAGTTATCATGATTTTCAATATCGATATCGATATGCCTCATTGCTAAAATCAAATGATATTATACGGGGAGAAATATTAGCTGGTATGTTTAATGAGAATAAAGTAAATTGAAACCATTATTGTTTTAAAGATAGGTAGCCTAATCATTGACATCCAAGGACTTTTATTGAATTAAATTGAATTTGAATGAATACTATACATGAATTAAATTGAATTGAATTGAATTTGAATTAATACTATACATGCATTTAAGCTAATTGAATTTGAAGGAATACTATACATGAACCCAGATGGCCACTGAAGGACCAAGGCAAGCTCTGATCAAGTCAAAGTTTAACTGTGAAAAACTGTGAATTTATTATCTCCTAAGTATTATACTCGTGTACTGAAGGGGTGAAGGAGAGAAAATGCGACGATCTCTGTTTGTCATAGTGAATCCGTTTGACGTCTTCAGGGAGGAAGTATTTAGTTATCCATACTTTAGCCTTTGGTCGTTAAATTATTAGCTTTTTGTCGTTGATCCTTTAGCCTTTTGTCATTGATCTATTAGCCTTTTGTTGTTGATCCTTTAGTTTGTTGTTGTTGATCCTTTAGCCTTTTGTCGTTGATCTATTAGCCTTTTGTCGTCGATCCTGTAGTCTTGTGTCGTTGAACCACTTTACTTCCGTCCGGCGCTGAGAATACTGATCCACCTCTGGAAGTCGTGCAGCTCGTCGTATCTCTCATTCACTCTCAGACAATTCTTGAACTCATCATTTAGGAAGCAGTTACTCCTGAAAATAAAATAAAAGATGCACAAATTGAGATAATCAGGGAATATGGAGTGAGTCTACAAATGAATGTGGGTGTGTGGGTGTTTATAATGAAAATAATGAACACATGTAAGAAATAAAGAGCTTCCAAAATGCGAGTCGCCAAGTTCCATGCGAGAGACCCTATGGTGTGAGCATCCTAGGTTCGAATCCCTGGACTGCCACATGTATTTGTTGATTTCATTAATTCAGCTTAGGAGTAAAGTCGGTTGGTGGAGGTAACATAATAGATAATAGATACGGATATATTTTTACTTATAAGAGGGAAGAGATTTGAGCAATATTGATTATGGCACTTACCTCCATGGCCTCCCAACCCCTCTCTGTAATGGCGGACATCAGAGGTGCCGTAGACCAGTGACCAGTGTCGCATTTACAATATGAATGCTAGCACCTGATCAGTATGAGCGATCTGATTACACTGGTAAGGGGGGTCACAATTTTTTTTGTTATCTTTCTCTCCTTTTCTCTCTTTCTCTGGCTTGTATCCATTAGGCCCCATTCAGCCAACTGTTTTAAGGCGTTTACCCCCATCCAGGTGTCAAATTTATTTCTGGCGAACGATAGCGAGCCAGCATTGTATAGAGAAATCCGGCTTCGCCGGACAAATTTTTCTATCAAAAAATGTACAAATTTAGCTTGCTGTCAAAACAAAAATATATATACTGTATGCTGGCTCGCTACCGCTCGCCAGGAAAATATTGACACCTGGATGAGGGTAAAAGTCTTAAAATAGTAGGCTGAATGGGGCCGAATGGATACAAGCCAAAGTGAGAGGGAGAGATAGAGAAAAAAGCGAGGTGGGTTCCCTTAAAAACTACACTCACATCCACAACTATTCTAATGGTATAACATTTCACATACAACTCACACACTATACACAATAAGGAGTGGCTGGAGAATCTGACGAATTGCCCACTTGCGAGTTTCGTTCTATAAGGAAGTTGGAGCTGTAGACATCAATGTTTAGCAGAATTACCAGCTAAAATAAGGTTGTAGTTAATTTATAAATACAAAAAACCAAATTCAACATACTCTGTATTCGTCAGAAACCTACATAATTATAGTTTTTCTATTAAAGTTCGATGTCTACAGCTCCAACTTCCTTATAGCCTGAAACTCGCAAGTGGTCAATTGCCTCGATGGAGATGATTCATTAGTGGCCACCCCCTCTCTGGTTAGTGCGCGGAATTTCGGTGTGAGCATCCTAGGTTCGAATCCTTGGAGTGCCACATGTATTCATTAGTTTCATTGATTTCATTAGTTTGGTTTATTTGTAATTTAATTGGTGGGTTAGTGATAATATGAATATACAGGTAGATAGACCGATAATCATCTTCCATAATAACTGTGTTGGTGGTGTAATGGTTTAGGTGCTTATGTTCTTGGTGTGGTGTCCCGAGTTCGAATCCCGGGAGGACCATATGCTTTCATTAGTTTATTCAAGTACATTGGGGTTTGTAATTGATGATTAATGTTAAAGGGGGTCACGGGCTTTTTTGCTCCTCTCGTGTTCTCTCTTTCCTTGGCTTGTAGCCATTCGGCTCCATTCAGCCAACTGTTTTAAGACGTTTATCCCCATCCAGGTGTCGATTTCTTCCTGGCGAGCGATAGCGAGATAGCATTGTATAGATAAATCCGGCTTCGCCGGAGAATTTTTTCTATCGAAAAATTTACAAATTTAGCTTGCTGTCAAAACAAATATATATATAAACGTCTTAAAACAGTAGGCTGAATGGGGCCGAATGGATGCAAGCCAAAGAGAGAGGGAGAGGGAGAACAAAAAAAGCGAGGTGGGCACCCTTAAGAACGGGATGTTACTTATAATTCGGTATTGGCTTCCATGGACCCACCTGCACCTAACAGCAATATCAGTGCTCCTGTAGATGTTATAGCAGTCGTCACACACCCGGACCACCTTGTCGTAGATGTGTCTGTTCCCCATGAGTCCGGGACACTCGTATATGCTGTGCCAGGAGTCTCCTCCGTAACCCTCCACCACTCCTGCGGTCCCCGCTAACATGACTGCTACCATCACCACCGATACTGTTAACACCGACCGCTGTAGGGAGAGAAGAGGCGTATAGACAGATAGACATTAAACAAATCCCAGACAAACAGATAGAATATGGAAAGAAAGACAGACAGGCAGAGCGACAGGTGTAAAGCTGGTATCACACGAGCGCTTTTTCCCTCAACATTTATTCTCAACACTGGTCCGGCAGCTTATGAGGTCAACATAATAATTATACAATATTTCTGTCACCTAAATTCATCAATCATCAGTCTGTTTTCTGATAATATTCCAGAAATGTTGCCAGAAAATGTTGATCATCGAATGTTGACTATAAAGCTCTCGTGTTAATAACGGCTTGACATTCACACAGGCTGAACCCCAAGTCCCCATAAGCTTCTACACCGGAATATTTTTCCACCGAAAAATGCAAAAATGTATCTCAAAGGGAGGTTCTGGGAGTATTTTTTACAGCTTGATTGAGGTCTATGGAGGAAACTAATATAATAATTAATATATACTGTAGATAACAAATAAATATATATATATCTCCTTAAGGGAACCGACCTGCTTTTCCTCTCTGGGTGTTATCCATTCGGCGCCATTCAGCCTACTGTTTAAAGACGTTTCTCCCCATTCAGGTTTCTAATTTTTTCCTGGGGAGTGACAGCGAGCCTTCATTGTATGGAAAAAACTGGCTTCGCGGGAGAAATTTTTCTACCGAAAAATGTACAAATTAAGTCAGCTGTCTAAAACATAATTCAAAATATACTGGCTCTCTATCGTTCGCCAGGTATAAATAGACACCTGGATGAGGATAAAAGTCTTAATACAGTAGGCTGAATGGGGTCGAAGGTCTACTACCCAGAAAGAAAAAAAAACGGGTCGGTCCTCTTATCCCATTCAATATACGATGACGCAGTTCTTGGTTATATTCTGGCCATCATTAGACGATATTAACCCTTTCACGCATTTATGATGCAGAGTTTGTCAGATTAGCAATAAGAAATAGAGTTCTCTCACTCTTATAATTACCTCTCCAAAATTAGTTTTCTGCCCACAGCTAACTCAAAGACAACTGCAGAGGTTGAAGTAACTAAACTAAAGGTTTCTAAATACCCCTGATGGTAACAAAGGCTTTAAAGTATCCCCGATAAGCTCAAAATCGCGTCGTATGTCGGAGAGGGTTAAGCAGTTGAGGAAGAACCTTTAGGAATCTAAGGGGCCCAAATAAACGTACTTATGCCTCTGACTCAGCCAATTCCTTTCTAAGCTAAATCGAATCGTCTAATGGTAGTAAGAATGTACTATTAAAACGCGTCACAATCGTAAAGGGGTTAAGTGAGATATACATAGTTACCGGTAGGTGAGATTTAGATTAGTACAAAACACAACATTTATATAATTTCAAAGATGTAGACTAAATAAGGGTAATTTGAATGTATTGATAATTTGTATGATAAAGATAATAAACTTAACTTTTTGAACTACTGGGGCATTATCTTGGGGTTTGTAATTGATGATTAATGTTAAGAACGGGGTGTTGCTTATATATGTTGACAGACTATATGTCAGTACTTTAAACAATGATCGGCAAATTGTATGTGTCGTATTTAATAATCACAGGCGAAATCTAAAATCTCAGTAAATACACTCTTCTCTACTTCACTCTGATTAGAAACACACCATTGTTTTTGGCCCAGATAGAAATAGAGTACCTGTTCTGAAAGGGTAGTGTCCATTTGTCATACGGACGCCATATTGTTTCTTCTCACACTGTACCCCAGAGAGCACCATCATTATTATTATTAAGGGAGCCCACCTAACTTTTTTTCTCTCTTTCTCTCCCTCCCCTTTTGGCTTGTATTCATTTGGCCCCATTCAGCCTACTTTTTTAAGACTGTTACCCCCATCCAGGTGTCAATATTTTCCTGGCGAGCGGTAGCGAGCCAGTATATATATATATATATATATATATATATATATATTTGTTTTGACAGCAAGCTAAATTTGTACATTTTTCGATAGAAATATGTCTCCGGCTAAGCCGGTTTTCTTCATGCAATGATGGCTCGCTATCGCTCGCTAGGAAGATATCGACACCTAGATGGGGATAAGCGTCTTAAAACAGTTGGCTGAATGGGGCCGAATGGATACAAGCCAGGGAAAGAGAGAAAGGGAGAGAAAGATAAACTAAAAAAGCCGGTGATCCCCCTTAAAGTGTATTCAAGATAACCTGGCAACAATTTGGCAACGGCTTCTTTGTATGTATTTATATAGCCAACATTAAGGGGAGATTTTCACTATAGATTTTTTTTTTTTCTGGACCCCCTTCTCCGCGTCACAATCCTGAAGGGGTTAACGAGGCCAATCAGATCACGGCGCAATGCAGGAGGGGCGTTCTGATTGGTCGGTTCCTGAAGCTGCTATAGTCCATTCGTTATAAGTAGGCCAACAATCTGGGCCGGTATTTATAAAGCACTTTTAGGCCTAAAAGTAGCTTTTAAAGATGGCGCCAACTTTTAAAACTTAAAAGTTGGGCAAAAAAACTTTTAGCGGCTAAAAGTAGCTTTTAAACCCAGCGAAAACTAAAAGCTCCCCTTGGGACTGTTAGCGCTTAAAAGTTACTTTTAGAGGACGATGAAGATGATTGAATAACAAATCCGCCACCCCCTGCCAAGGAATGTTCATGTTAGAAAGATTAATTGGATTAATAGGCCTATAGCGAGTTAATCGAAGTACACCATTTAAACCATGAAGGAGACAGAGGAACAAAGCTCTTAACCCAGAGATGAAAGTGTGTAGGCCTAGTACCCTACGTTATTTGGCAACGGTCAAAATGTAACTGAATGAGTAACTCATGGTGGTATGATTGTAGGTTAGATATATTATCAAGTGCAGTATGTTAGGTAACTCTTGATTCTATCCATAAATTCCATATACCACCCCGTACATCATACTACCCAAAGGTGATCCACTGTGTGTTCTCCAACGAATAAGCTATATTAAAAAGTAACCTACCACCTTATGTATCAACCTACTTTAAACATTTCGATTCATACTGTATATATGTCCGACTAAATTTTTTGCCGCGGTCGGTCTCTCTATTTTTAGATGGGTAAATCCTCCTCCTCCTCCGCCCACAACCTCGACAGTTCCAGCGTCCTCGTTGACAAATGCCTATACTGTACTTGTTGGAAGAATACTAACAAATAGACCAAATTAAAGGAGTGTAGAAGGACTAAGATATAATATTGGATTGTCACAAGATAGGCCTATTTCATAACATCCGAGAACAAGTAGCCTATTTGCACCCTATTTTTTTTCGCAAATTACCGTAAACTGGGGTGATTTCGGATAGGATAAGGATAAGGATATTATGGGGGATAATTTTAGGAGGCTTCCTGGATTACGGCGCACGGCGCATTATCACTACACATCACTTGACCTAGTTAAATCTCTACAATGTGTTTACAGTCATGAGAAATTGTAAAAAACAAACTCGAAAAATTTCAGAAATTACCCCACTTTACGAATTGTGAAAACTCGCGAATTTGGCAACTATCTCAGATGCTGCCACACCGGAGTATGCAATTGTTTTCGTATGGTAAATATATTACCCTTTCAATTTAGCAATATATAATAGATTTCACAATAACAAAATATTGCATAATTACCCTAATGTTTTATAGTAATTAGTATATGCAATTAGAAGCCTATACTTACCTATTAAACGTTATTCATCGATTGTAATCTTGCTAGATGTAGCGAACTAGCGGTTGTGGCATCCTTCTTAACGCTTCCACTAAAAGCTGCTTTTAAATGTTTTATGAATAATTTTTAATTATTTTCTTTTAGTTAAAATTACTTTTAGGGACATTTTTAAATTATTTTATAAATACCGGCCCTGGACCACTAATCTCTATTATGGGGGGACACCGTTTTTTTTTTAAATCTTTCTCTCCTTTTCTCTCTTTCTCTGACTTGTATCCATTTGGCCCCATTCAGCCAACTGTTTTAAGACGTTCATCCCCATCCAGGTGTCGATTTCTTCCTGGCGAGCGATAGCGAGTCAGCATTGTATGGAGAAATCCGGCTTCGCCGGAGAAATTTTTCTATCGAAAAATGTACAAATTTAGCTTGCTGTAAAACAAAAATATATATTTGCTGGCTCGCTACCGCTCGCCAGGAAAATATTGACACCTGGATGGGGGTAAACGTTTTAAAACAGTAGGCTGAATGGGACCGAATGGATACAAGCCAAAAAGAGAGGGAGAGAAAGAGAAAAAAGCGAGGTGGGCCCCCTTAACTCAAAAACGACTAGAGTAATCGAGCACGAATACCAACCTGTACGCTGAAACTCTGTCCACACCTCGACACCATCACTGCTGGCTTGGTTTATAACTTGCTTTGATTAAATACGTCCAATAGAGGAGATGATCTGTGTGTATGGAAGTAGGAAAAGAGGACTGGGAGAGATTGAGGAAGAGATGTGGAGATTTTGGGAGAGACTGTGGGAGGGATTGGGGGATTTATAGGGATGATTAGTAACAAGGCTGAAGGCCTTATGTTATATATGTGTGTGTGTGTGTGTGTGTGTAGGGGAGAAGGTGTTGACTGGTGGGGATCTCGGTGTTAAGACGGGGGCGCCTCTCCTTATATACTTACTGTCGCTGGTGTCCCGCCCCCCCCCCCCCCCCACCCCACCTCTCTTTCTCTCTCTCTCTCTCTCTCTCTCTCTCTCTCTCTCTCGTTATCTCTCTCTCTCTCTCTCTCTCCAGTATAGTGTCCCTCACATAGTAAATGCGTCGCGGTTTGATATGACAGACCAAGTTATTCGTATTGAAAATGTATAAATTATTTATTGTCATTTATTATTATTGATTATAATTATTATTTATCGTCAATTTACTTCTCCTTCATTCCGAATACGAATTTATTTTATATTACATGTACTTGCCCAGTTACTTACATCCGCTCACTTTAAGGAGAATTATTCTTTTTATTCTGAAACCCCTTCTCTTGCATGTTCAGCCCCATTAGTTTTCAAATGTTAAGACTTTCGCCCATTCCTTTGTCAATAGTATACATTCTTCGTGCCATTTAGGTGTCGAGTATTTCCTGGCGAGCGATAGCGAGCCTGTGACTTACGAGGAACCAGCCTTAGACCAGCACATTTTTCTACCGAAAATTTAAAAAAAAATCTCGAAGGGGGGTATTTGGGATATATTTTATAAGTTTGATAGTGGTCTAGGGAGCAAACTATAACACATATTTATACCGTTATTATAAAAATATGTAAATATATCAAATAACGTTCCCTTACTCTACCGTTCATAACCAGACAATTTATTTAAGTACAAAGGAAATCAAGCAACAACAGATCTAGTGACCCTTCTAGGCTGCTTGTCCTCCAAAACACTGAGGATCAAGTGTCCAAACAGTGGTTTAGAGTGGGTAAGGGAACATTGGAAAGGGAACTACTGCCCTGGAACTAATGTCCGTGGCAGGATTAGGAAGTTAGTAGGGGACAGATGGGTTAGTAACTGAGGGGAGGATAAAATAAAATTATTCATTTACAAACGCAGTCAGTTGCTGGTTTGATGCGAGATATTTGTCTAGGCGAAGTTTAAATGAATCAACGTGTTGCATTCTATGACATCTAGGGGAAGCCCATTCCATAAGTTGACAACTCGATTGAAGAAGACATTTTTAGCTTCGTGTTAGTTAAAAGATTTAGCAATAATTTAGCACCCGTTTGCCCGCGTGAAAATTAGATTGGTCGATAGTGAAGTACTTACTACAGTTCATATTGTCGATGCCTTTGATGATTTTGAACACTTGAATTAAGTCGCCTCTTAATCTGCGCTGGGTTAAAGGAAATAGATTTAATTCTCTAAGACGCTCCTCGTATGGTTTGTTCTTTAGGCTAGGTATCATTTTGGTAACTCTACGTTATCCCCCTACACTGCAAAATATCAAGGGCATTAACCCCTTCTGGACCGGGATGGCTTTTAAGTAATATTCTAGCTATATTTAGACGATTTTGTGCAGTTTAAGAAGGATCTGTGGAAGACAGATAAACGGGCGAGGGAACGCGAAAGTGGTCCCGGACCCTGAGAATAGGAACTTTAAATGTTGTTTCTGTTCGGGCTCTGTCTCGTGTCGGCCACCCCCAGCAATGGGGCATGTGACTGAGTATATACATACATACATACATACAACATGGGTTAAGGGGAGGTTTTTAGTTAGTTCGCTAGACCTCCATCAAGCTTAACATTACAGCCCCTAGAACCCCTTTCAAGATAAATTTGTAAATTTTTCGGTAGAAAAATGTCCCGGCCAAAGGCCGGTTCCTCTTAAATTACAGGCTCGCTGTCGCTTGCCAGGAAAAAATTGAGACCTAAATGGCACGAAAAGTCTTAAAATGGACAGAAATGGGGTGAAAGTTCTTGAAATCGCCAAACTAATGGGCCGAACGTCTTAAAATGCCAAAAGCAATGGGGCTAACCATGAGGGAGAAAGGGGTCAAGAAAAAAATCCCTCAAGTGGAAAGCTCCCCTTAAGGGAGGTAGTTCGAAACGTGTTAATTGTTGAATGCCCTTTTTTTAACTTAATACAATCGTCTAATAGTTGCCAGAATATAATGAAAAAGACGTCACCGGTCCAGAAGGGGTTAAAGAGGTAGGAAGAGGTATGTATAATTATTGGGTATATTGATAGTGATTTATCTTTTTTGTCTTTCTTTTTGTGACTTCTTTTCTTAGAGGGGATTATAACCATCAATATATACTCTGTTAAGGGGGAGGTAGTCGCTTTTTCTCGACCACCTTCTCCCTCATGTTTAGCATATTATATTGAGATTTTAAGATGTTCGTTCCGTTAATATGGCGATTTTGAGAATTTTTGTCTCATTCATTTGTTAATATTAAGACTTTTCTGCCAGTTAGGTGTTGATTTTTCCTGTAGAGTTATAGCGAGTCTGTAATTTTAGAAGGAACCAGCCTTCGGCTGGGAAATTTTTCTACCGAAAAATGTACAGTGTACACATTTATCTTGAAAGAGGATCTAGGGATTTTTTTTTTTTTTTTTTTTAAGCTTGATGTAGGTCTAGCGAGGAAACTCAAAAATTAAATAATAAATAAATATACAGACCAAAAAATAAGCACTACCCCCATAACCAGTAGATCTTAACTAGTCTACCAGCGCCCACCAAAATAGTACCAACTTTTAAGTAAACGTGACCTAACCTAACCTAACAGTTGGTTGAGAAGGCCCTGGTTGAGATGGTCTATTGTTTGAGTTGTCCAGTCATTCCAATACTGCTCTTTTCCCCAATATATACTTCTTCATTCCGTAATCATTATCTGTGACATATATTAAATTTTTCAACTTCTTCTGTTGCAAGATTAGGAAAAAAAATCGTTGGATTGAGATCCACAGACAAAGCAAATGGTACTTATAATATATTATTCATCAATTATATCTAACAGCTCTCTGCTTGTTATATTATTATGTTCTCTCCACCAACCAACTTTACTCCTGGTGATGGGCTGGTCTATCAGAGTGAGAACTGAGCGATCTCTGCCATACCCATAGCTTACTCTGACTGTTCCTTTTACTTATATATTTTCTAGATCTCAAGTGACGGCGCCTCTTCCATGGATTGACCTCCCAATATACCAAGATTGGAAGCCAAAGCGTCACATTTTTCCTTTGCCCCTCAACTTTCTTTTCTTAACTGCTGAGGGGTACAAGGCCCTGGGTGGGGCTTTGGTTTCCCGGACGTTTCTGCACCCTCCTCAGCTCCCCGCCATGGAGTGGCTTCGGTCACCCAGGCTTTATTGTGGTAGGCAGGGAGGGTTCTGTGGGGGCGCTCGGTTATGGCCTAGGCCTTGCTCGGGGCCTTGGGGCTGTTCGGCCAGGCAGCTTGGGGAACAACAACAACAACAACAACAACAACTCCTAAATTCGATTAATGAAATTAAAAAACACATGTGGCAGTCCGGGGATTCAAACCCAGGACGCTCACACCGAAAATCAACACACTTATGCACTGCGCCACGAAGACAGTTTTATTAATAACAAGCCGCAAAATATTTCGCTCTTTGAATTGAAAATCGCAATTACGACATCTTCATTGAAATCCAAAATTTGGAGCCTAACTCTTTGAGAAAATGTATTAGCTAACGACAAAGTTTTTCTGAAGACAAATAAAAATCATAACAATATTTAGTTATACATTAGATTAGCTTCTGAAACTTCAACTTCAATTGCGGTCGTACTTTAAGTTGTCAATTCCGATTGCATTATTCACTTTATTGAAAACTAGGCCAACTTTAGAAACCCGGCTTGTGTGTGTAATTATAAATTTGTATTTTTTTTTTATAAATGCACAGTAAGAAAATACGATTTTGACTTACGGAGTCAATATGCCAATACCTTACTTAATAGAATTATCATTTAACTCTCTCTCTCTCTCTCTCTCTCTCTCACTCGAAACAGACCCCACTGATGATGGAGTGAGAAAGATGAAGAAGCTGACAATTAACTATAGTAATTCTGCTGCCTCAGTTGAAAAGTATTCATGTTGGTCTTTTCATGAAGGACCAATTACCTAAGCTCACACCTCCCACACCACTCATACACTCTATACACACTTTAGACACTTTATGCAGGTATATGCATACAAATATAATTTGAGTCTGTAAATGGCGTGGAGATGTGGTGACCCCATCGCCCGTCACTTTTGTGGTTGAGACTGGGAATCCCACCTCCAAAATTTACTCCCACTATTTGATCAGCAAGCCTTGGAGCTGGGCCCCTTGTCTGCCAGGGGCCCAGTATACCTATGTTTGTTGCTAATCCTCCTTACCCCTTTAAGGATGTGCTGGTTTGGCAACTCAACTGACTGCCTCTGTATGTACAGTATGAATGAAAGGTTAATCGAGTGCTGAACGATAATCGTATATAATTACATATCTAAATAAGGTGTATACCATCCCCTTCAACATTCCACCTATTAAAATAGTTGCATACGAACTATTATATTTTTAAATTTCATTCATATTCCAAACTTTCTCGGTCCGAACCCTGGAAAATAAAGTTATATATATTATATAACTGTCTTCGTGGTGCGATGTATAAGGTGTTGATTTTCGGTGTGAGCATCCTGGGTTCGAGTCCACGGACTGCCACATGTTGTTGTTGTTGTTGTTGTTGTTCCCTAAGCTGCCTGGCCGAACAGCCCCGAGTCCCTGAGGAAGGCCATGGCCACGATCGGGCTTTCCCACAGAGCTCTCATTGAGTGTAGGTTGTGTTGTTGGCGTAAGTGGTTGTGTGAAATGCAGTCTTCTATGATGTGTTTAATGGTATGGGGTGCTGTGTTACATCCCGGGCAGGCGTCGACAACGGAGTCATCCAGTCTCTTCTGATAGCTCAGGAGAGCTGGATGGTGTCCGCATCTCAGCCTGGCCAGGTGGACTCTGTCCTCGCGAGGGAGGGAGGATTCGGAAGGATGGATTTCGGGAGGTCGTGCATGCAGCTGCGTGTTGTCTGTGAGTGAGTGGATGGATTGGCGAGAGATATGAGTATGGATGTGCTTCTGGAAGTTGGTTCGGGGTGGGCAGGGAGGGAGAGAGGACAATAACTGTGTGTGATACCGTGTGCTGGGTGTTGTTTTGATATTTCTTGGTGTCTGTGGGTGTGTTGCCATGTAGTTTAGTTGGTGGTCTTGGTTCGTGGAGGCTGCTGCCAGGAATTGAGTGCCTCTCATGTCCAGATGGTCTTTGACTTTGAGGATTTTGGTTTCTTGATGTAGATGATCTGTGGGTGCAGTAGCTGTGCAGCCTGTAATGATCTTCAGGGCTTTGTTTTGGAAAGTCTGTAAGGTCTTATGATGTGTTTCAGCTAGGTTAGAAGCCCAGGCTGGGCTTGCGTATTCCATTACTGATCTTATGTATTGTTTATATACTGTGGTGGTAGTTTCTTTGTTGTGTCCAAATTTTGTGTGAGCAAGTGACCTGAGGGCGTTAAGTCTGGGTGTCAGTTTCTTTTTAATGTTTGTGGTGTGCTGTTTGAATGTCATATGAGTATCATATGTTACTCCTAGGATTTTGGGTGTGCGTGTATGTGTTAGGGGTGTGTTGTTTATGGTGAGTTGAGGGATGTATTCGTGTTCACCTGTCCAGCTTGTGAGCAGGGTTGCGGTGGCTTTGGCTGGGGCTAGATTCAGTCTGTTTGTAGTGCACCAGCCATGTAGTGTGTTGAGATAGGGTTGAAGGAGATCTGTTGCTCTTCTTGGGTCATGGTGTGTGCATGTGAGTGTTATGTCATCTGCATAGGAGGCTAAGTTTATTTGGGGAGTATTGGGTGTAGTTATATCGTGCATGTACAGATTGAAGAGTGCGGGCCACATGTATTTGTAAATGTCATTAATCGATTTTAGGAGTATGGTTGGTTGTTGGAAGGAACATAATAATATATATATATATACCGGTATATATATATATATATATATATATATATATATACAGTATATACTACAGACGTATACTACAAGGTCAGTATTGTAGTATCAACCATTATTTGTCGTCTACCATTGACAAGTAGCCATGATTGACCACTATCATGTCTCATTTAGCCTACAATTATTGGTTATACTCAGAAAGGCAGTTCGTTTACCCTCTCACTGCTATAGCTTTCCTAAACCTCAGATATTACGTGGCAGAAAACTCTTTCTTAGCAAATATTTACACTGCAAATATTTAGCCAAATTATGAAGGTTGTAAAGTTCTTATCGCCAATAAACCGTTCCTTAAAAGTGCATCGGTTGCAGAATAGGTTACTGCAATAGCCAATGGAGCTTGAGAGAGCTTCCTCCTTGATTTTTACGTACGATATAATTATCAATTAATTTGGCCTTTACACAATACAATACACCAAAACAAATGGGCTTTATCAACATAATACATCTGATGTAGCTGGATTTGTTCTTGACATAAACACACAGGTCAGTAACACATTAGAGGTGTTAAGCCAATGGTCCTTGAAAGAGGTTCCTCGTAGACCTTCGTGAACGTCATTATCGACCGTTTTACTCGTTCGATGACAATAATGCAGCGAATGACCTCTGAATCAAGAGTCATAGAGCGTTATGTAGAGTACACCCTGTCATTACGCTAACAGTGTCATTAGCTTTGGGCCATCGACATTATCTGGTTATATACAAATAATTTATTGCGTCAGAATCATCCTGAATATCAACAAATCATGATATGCCCGACACTGGGCATAGGATGTTTCAGCTTGTGTGGAGTATTTCTTTTCTATGTGTATGAAGAAGACAAAAGGCATTGCTGCCTGTAGCAAGTGTACTCCCCAAAACATTGAAAGAGCAATAGAGAGCCAAATTCAACGTACGTTAGACTCATACGGAGTTTTGAGAAGTTTAAGTCATAGGACGAGGGAAAGATAGATTGAAGGAGAGAGTTAGAGAGTGTACTTGTTGAGTGAAAGCAAGACTGGGAAAATCGGTTCATTCTTGGATTAGAGAGTCGAGTATGATTTCTAGAGGTCCATGCTAAGCTGAATAACATCATATAATGATAACCAGAGAATAACAAAAACATGTCACCATACTGCAGGTGTTGGTATAGCAATAATACTAATATTGTATAATTGATTCGATAGTTATTAACGAACTGTATCCTCAAGCAATTTGGATGATGCCTCTTGTACTGCAAATATTGGTGTTTCACATTATTACACCGTATATCTTCCTTCGTCTGGTCTTGAATTAATGATCTATAACTTCTAACTAGGCCATTTACCCTTTCAGTAATAGGAATGTTATCTACATATTATTCTGACAAACTTCAACGATTTTACTGGGCTTAGCAAGGATCTTTCGTAGGTAATAAGTTAGTTGAGAGAGTTTGTGCTCTATTCGATCCCTAGAGGTCCTTCCTTAGTTGAATAAGACATAGTCAGTAAAGCGTCAGCTGCTGATCAAAGGGTCGGGAAGTCAAACTCGCTCTGTCAAAATGTTATTGGTAGATGTCAAGACCGGGCAACTTGACCTAGCAATTCGTGACATGCGCCTAATGTTCATGGCCACCCCTTCACGGGAATTACGGCGTCTAGCAAAAAACAAAAAAAAAAAAAAAAAAATTTCATTGTATACTGATGTGGTTAAACATAGAAGCCAATATATATTTTATGAACTAATATGAGGTAGGTAAATATTGCAATTATTTATAACAATACAAAATAAGAAGGATGAATACATACTGTATGTGAATAAAGTGAACATAAATATAAATTCACTCATATTCAAGATACAATTCTAAAGGAGTGTGTCAAAATAAATATCCATGACATTAAAAAGTTTATCACATTTCTAAATCCAATAAAATTACATTTCATATTGTAACATTTTGTTCAACATCAGGAGGGCCCTTAAATACTAAATAGGTCGTTTTTGCAGTAGTTAAATATAATATAATAAATGCCATCAGATTGAAGGGGTGAAATATAATTAATATATAGCGCATATCTCACAAGCAATTTTGGCTACAAATTAGTACCATAGTCTAAGATTAGCTACGAAGAATTATAATTAACTTGCTTCTATTGCTATCTAACTTTCTAAAGTATATCCCTCGATTATGTATGACATTATTTATAAACGAATTGCTATCGGAATGCTCAGTCAATTACGAGTTCTTGTGTAAGAATAGCCTAATTATGCATTAGTAATATATATTATTTTTTTTTTTAAATATACAGTATATTGTTTTAATCTGATTATTCAAAGTACAAGCTTCAATATTTGTTTACCTCATCATGTTTAAAATGTTTGTTTATACAATTTGTCTGTATATTTTATGTACTCCGATGCTGTGACTCCAAAAAATCCACAGATAAAATTGTTCGTGTGACTCTGGGATAACAAATAAATTGTCTATGGTGGTGGGGTCCATTACGCGTGCGCGGCGTCCCTCCGTCGCCTAGCAACGGGTAAACGCTGGCAAGTTCGACCAAGGCTGCTCACACGCCTCCAACACAGCCCCTACTGTGTCATCACTCACTAATTGGTGTGAGTATTGATTGTTGGTGCCGAGGAAGTTGGTGGATTATGACGGATTGACCCATATATACCAGTATACGTCTATAGTCCGTTCATTCTAGGTTGGGCAGAAATCGTGAAGAAAATGGCATTGCACTCCAAAAATCTAGGCATTGTTATCTCCTACCATAATATCATAGCTTGCCTTCCCATAACTCCTAAGCTATAGTCTGTTCATTCCAGGTTGGGCAGAAATCGTAACCCCCTAACCTCTCATAACTCAAAAAAGGACTAGAGTAATCAAGGTAATATTTCTACCAAATGGGAAGACTTGGCTTGGGAATATTTAAATAAATTGACAGCTCATTTCCTCTAGTCCTTTTTGAGTTACAGAGATTAGAGGTTACGATTGCTGCCCAACCTAGAATGAACGGACTATATCTTAGGAGTGTTGGGAAGGGAAGCTATGATGTTATGGCAGGAGATAACAATGCCTAGATTTTTGGAATGCAATGCCATTTTCTTTACGATTTCATGTAACATTTATCGTCATAAGCTCAGTTATTTCGTTACATTTTGTTGCCTTACTGAGCGAACATCTACATCCGTTCAATTAAATTATGTTTATTGCAAGGCCCTCAGAGTTGCTCTTCTACAGTAGCCTTGTAAACTTTGTATTTGCATAATAAAACATAATTTGTGTAAGACGCTTACATAAAATCAGAGTTAATTTATCGTGTTATGTATCATTTGAACAATTTATATGTGGCATTTTCGATAAATGTGTGATGCATATTGTGAATGTGTTAGGAAATGATGAGATAATATTTCTACTTCCTGAAATGTGTTCTAATTCCTACTCCTAGAATGGAGATCACTTAAGGGGAGGATTTTAGTTTGTCCCATAGAGCTCCATCAAGCCTAAAATTACCCCCAAATTCCCCCTTTCAAGATATATTTTTACATTTTTCGATAGCAAAATGTCCCGGCCGAAGGTCGGTTCCTCTTAATTACAGGCTCGCTATCGCTTGCCAGGAAATAAATCAACACTTATATGGCACAAAAGGTCTTAAATTTGACATAAATCGGGCAAAAGTTCTTAAAATCGCCAAACTAATGGGGCGAACACCTTAATATAAACAATGGGGTTAAACATGAGGGAGAAAGGGGTCCAGAAAAAAAAATCACTCAAGTGGAAAATTTAATCTCCCCTTAATTTAACTTGTTTTATATTACCCCTGCTAATTATTACGATCAGCATGAAGCAAAAGAACAAAGGGAGATATTAGCTCTAGTTGGAGAATCTTGGTTTTTGGGAGTTAAGGAGAGATGGGTCGTTTTCCTGAATCTTCTTTTCCCCCATTCTTAGCCCCATTAGTTTTCAGATTTTAAGATGTTTGCCCCATTAGTTTGTCGATTTTAAGACCTTCCGCCCCATTTCCTTGTCAATATTAAGACCTTTTGTGCTATTTAGGTGTCAATTTTTACCTTTTACCTGGCTAACGATAGTGAGCCTGTAATTTTGGAAGAACCGGCCTTCGGCCGCGACATATTTCTACCGGAAAATGTACAAATTAATCTACAAGGGGGATCTAATGGATGTCTTTTTTAAGTTTGATGGAGGTCTAGGGAGGAAACTAGAGAAATCATTATTATATCACAAATTCGACCAAAAAGTGAACCATCCACCCTTAACCTTTCCAGTACCGGTGCTATCTTTTTAACTATATTCTGGCTACTATTAGACGATTTTACTCAGTTTCAAATGGGCCTCCAGCAGTTAACAGGCTTCGAACTATCTCACTTAACCCTTTTTACTAATACAGATCCTTCATAAACTTGACAAAATCGTCTAATTATAGCTACAATAAAATTATATCGACGTCGCAGGTACAGAAGGGGTTAAGAAGGATATGTCGTAGTAAAAAGGGTTGAATGAGATAGTTCGAAGCCTTTTTATTGTTGCAGGCCCTTTTGTTAACTGAATAAAATCGTCAAATAACAACCAGAATAAAATGAAAAAAACGTCGCCGGTACAGAAGGGGTTAAAATGGTGTGATTGTAACTTCTTCTTCATCGTCTGTGTTATGCATTTAATTTATTCACCCCCTCTGTACCGGCTACGTCTTTTTGTATTTTATTCTAGCTATATTTAGACGATTTTGTGCAGCTTATAAAGGATCTGTGGTAGCTAGAGGGATGGATTGAGATAGTTTGCAGCCTTTTAATTGGTAGACATCCTTCCTAAGCTGAATTTTATCGTCTAACATTTGCCAGAATATAATGAAAAGGAGGTCACAGGTACAGCATGGGTTCAAAATCGCTGACATTCCTGAAAAGTAATCATCTAATAAGGGGGTTAAATTCTCAAACAAAGCAACACAAAAACAAAAAAAATTATAAATAAATAAACACAATTTTCTGCGTTCAGAGAGTATGTTTCCGGCGAACAGAGTACTACAACAAAATTCAGCTAACTAAGCTAACTGTCTTGGTAGCGAAATGGTTAGTGCTCTGAATTTCGGTGTGAGTATCCTAGGTTCGAATTCTTGGAGTACCACATGTATTCATTAGTTTCTTCTATTTCATTAATTTATTTATTTTTTATTTTTTTATTTTTTTCTATATTCCAACTACTCCCTCTCGGGCATAGGCTGATAGCCTTTATACTCTACCGCTGAACACGGTGAGGCCCGTGAGGTCTTGCTCCAGTCTAGGGAGTGAGACATGCGAAGCTTCACGGCTCGAAGCAACTCCATCTCTGGAGCTGCCTCGCCTCTGCGCTTCACAGTCTCATCCCCATCACTCGGACCCTCACTCTCAGAACGCCACCTATTGAGCAATTAACTCACTAGGCATTGCCCCCCTGTAGCATATTTTTGAATATGGGAATAATCATACAATGATATTTAATCAGGGAACAATGAGGGTATTTTTTTTGGCATTTCGGTGTGCTGTGGTAATGCACTGATACTCTAGGTACAGCACAAATTCCATCCCAATAATATCTTCCCATTGACATATTGGGATTCGAACCCGGGTCCATTGGATTACCAGTCCAGTGTAAGTTATCCCGTCCAGTACCAGTGACGTCCTTTTCATTATATTCTATCAAATTATTAGATTATTTTATTTAGCTTAGGAAGGACCTCTAACGTTTAAAAGGCTAACAACTATCTCATTTAATCCTTTGAGCTACCACAGGTCCCTAATAAGCTGAATACAATCGTCTAATAGTCCCCAGAATGTAATGAAAAGGACATCACCGGTACTGAAGGGGTTAATTAGTGGGTTGGTCATTATTTGAATTCAATACTCATTCCTTGTAGGTGGTAAAACAGAACTGACACTAAATTATATACCAAAATGTTGTTCTTATTTACATTAGGGTTGGTGGTGCTTGTGGAACTTTCGATTGTAAGGGGAGGTTTGTTTTTTCAGGACCCTCTCCTCCCACATGTTTAGTCTCATTACTTTTGTCAATTCAAGACGTCCGTTCTATTAGCTTGGCGATTTTATGACCTTTCACCCCTCATTTCTGTAAATGTTAAGACCTTTCTTGATACCTAGGTTTCATTTTGTTCCTGGTGAACAAAAGCGAGCATGTAAGTTAGGAGGAACCAGCCTTCGGAAGGCACAAATTTATCTCGAAGGGGGCCTTAGGAGTGTTTTTTTTTTTGTCGCTCTCTTGTTACAGTTTAATGGAGGTTGACGGAACTAACACAAAATCTTCCTTTAACCTTTTGAAGTACCATTAACATTGTAGTTTTTATTACCTTCCTTCCATTCCTCAGACAACACCGAAACCCAAAGGCGTAATGTTGCCGTAGGGAGGAGTAGGCCCAGATCATCCTAGAACTCCTACAGTAGACCAACCAAGAGCTCCTACAGTAGACCATCCTAGAGCTCCTACAGTAGACCAGACCTTGGCTATGGGTGTGTGTGGCAGTAAGAAGAAGGCCATTAACCCGGGTGGTGCCTTGGACCGGGTCATCTCCCAGGCTTCCAGTGATGACTGTGTTCTCTACCGCCTGGCTGACTATAAGAAAGGTCGGTGTGTGTTTGGCGGCGGAGGTTGTTATTGTGTGGGATTTGAGAGAGAGAGAGAGCTACAGCTACAAGGAATAGTTTGTATCTCAAAGACCTTGCTGTCCATTCCGGGGAGATACTCGAAGTCGAAGGAAAGCAATTGCTTAGTGCATTTTACTCATTGCAGAGTTTCTTGAACTTCTCTACTAAAGAACTATTCACAACTTTTGAGGAAAGTTTGTTCCAGGTAGAAAATATCTTATATGTGAAAATGTTTCCCTAAATAGCCTACTAGTGATGAACCAAATAGCCTACTAGTGATGAACCAAATAGCCTACTAGTGATGAACCAAATAGCCTACTAGTGATGAACCAAATAGCCTACTAGTGATGAACCAAATAGCCTACTAGTGGTGAACCAAATAGCCTACTAGTGATGAACCAAATAGCCTACTAGTGATGAACCAAATAGCCTACTAGTGATGAACCAAATAGCTTACTAGTGATGAACCAAATAGCCTACTAGTGATGAACCAAATAGCTTACTAGTGATGAACCAAATAGCCTACTAGTGATGAACCAAATAGCCTACTAGTGATGAACCAAATAGCCTACTAGTGATGAACCAAATAGCCTACTAGTGATGAACCTTTTCAATGTTAATCCAGTATGTTTGTGTGTTGTAGTCGTATTGAGGCTTAATTAAGGGGAGGCAGACCGTTTGTTGGGTCTATTAATTAATGTTTTCATCTATTTTGTTAGTTTCCTCCCTAGACCTCCATCAAGCTTAGAAAAACACCCCCTAGACCCCCCTTCAAGATAAATTTGTAAATTTTTCGGTAGAAAAATTTCCCGGCCAAAGGCCGGTTCCTCTTAAAATTGCAGGCTCGCTATCGCTCGCCAGGAAATAAGCGACACCTAAATGGCACGAAAGGTCTTAAAATTGACAACGGAATGGGGCGAAAGGTGTTAAAATCGCCGAACTAATGGGCCGAACGTCTTATAATCTAAACAAAATGGGGCTAAACATGAGGGAGAAGGAGGTCCAGAAAAACGGTTTAACATTTTGCTATTATCCACATTGTCAAACCCATTAAGTACTTTAAAAACTTCAATGAGCTGACCTCGCAGTTTTTGTGTTTCCAACAAAAAGAGACCAAGAGCTTTCAACCGGTCCTCATAGCTCAGTCTTCTAATCGATGGAATAAGCTTTGTAGCCCTAGCTTGGTCTTTTGCCAGCTATTCTATATCTTTCCTGAGTGTTGAAGACGAGAATTGAACAGCATACTCCAGGAGAGGCCGTATGAGAGCGGTATAAGGACTGTTTCCATAGTTCTATACTTAAAATGCCTCTCAACATAGCAATATAATTTCGGAGGTTTCTATCTGACTTCAATGCACTGCTTGTAAAACTTTAGGTAACAGCTAATCAGAACACCCAAAGTTTTTTTTTTCAAGTCAATCACTTCAGCCTGCCTTGGGGATTGCTTGACCGATATGCAGGGGGGGGGGGGGTCTAGGATGTGTTTTTCTAAGCTTGATGGAGGTCTAGCGAGGAAACTAAGAAATAAAGGAATAAATTAATCAATAGACCAAACAAAACGGCCCATCTCCCCTTAAGATCCATCCAGAGCTGTTCAACCAATTAAGGGTCCTTCACATTCACTCCAAGCGTAATGCCAATTGTAAAGTTGGAGATCACACTAAATCATTATCTAGTGTTTTTTGGTACTTGCTAATGTATTCAGATACGTTCTTCCATTTACCCTCGGTGTGCTTATAAGATAAATATTGCTTTTCTATAACTTATCATCCTATATTATTATTCTATTGGCTTAGAAATTCTGAAAAAGGCACTCATACAAAGTTGAACACGCACATTTAACGATCACACACACATGTAAACACACTGACTCACCTACATAACAATCGATATTTAATCATCTCTCTCTCTCTCTCTCTCTCTCTCTGACACACACACGCTCTACTTTTGCTTCCTCTCTGACACTTTCAGGGGGCCGACTGTTGGAGGAGTACGCGAGGGGTGGAGGGAAGGAGGTGGAGAGGCTGGTGCTGGAGGAGTTCGGGGTGTTCATGTACAACCACGGACGGGGCCGGGAGATAACACGGACAGAGTACTTGAAGTGGAAGTATCGCAAAATCCCTAAGGACCAGGTGGGTTTGTAGGTGTTTGTTACTCAGTTACTCAGTTACTGTGTGTGTGTGTGTGTCTGAAAAAAGAGAGTGCACTATCTACACAAAAACTAGGCCTCCACCTCGGAAAGGTACATGGAATTTAATTGCTTTGGCCATTTTGTCTCTTTTAAGTAACCATAAAGCATAATACTAACTTATTGTGTATACTAATACAGTACTGACTAAAAACAAGTGGCATTTTTGTCGTGACTAGCTTTGAATGGTCTCTCCTGTGTTAACTTGAGGTGTAATTGACAGGCTCATAAGGCCATTAACCCTCTCAATTTTATAATGGTGATAGTATTTGAGCAACCCAGAACTATCAGGAATTCAAGACAGTGAACTTATCTAATTAATCAATGCTACTGTAGTATAATTCCCTTGAATTTATAAGAGGTTAAGCAAATAATATAATGTATCTGTATTATATTATACAATGTTGTTTGTTTTGTTTTTCTCAAGTAATATGTAATTGTATCTATATTATACAATGTTTTATTTTGTTTTATCTCAAGTAATTTATAATGCATGTTTAATATGCAATACTATTTTTTGTCTTTTATTCTCAAGTACTATATAATGTAGCTTTAATATACAATGTCGATATTTCTATCTCAAGTTATATATAATGTATCTTTATTAATATACAATTTGATTTATTTTGTTATTTATTTTTTTCTCAGCTGGTAGTAAGCATGGAGAAGAAGAGCCCGTTCGATCCCCTGCACAAGTGGGAGGATCACGAGGCCTGCTGGCAGATGCAGTTCCGGGGGTCGCTGGGAGAGACCCTGCTACACGTCCTCATCATGTGCGACACCAAGGCTCACACTCGGGTAGCCAAGATCCTCCTGAAGTGCTTCCCCAAACTGGCCCTCGATGTGGTGGAGGGCGAGGAGTATCTGGGTTAGTAGTTAAGGGGAAATTTGAGATTGTAATAGGTTCGCCTCGTTAGTTTTACGATTTTAAGACATTTCGCCTAATTTCTGTCAATTTTAAGACCTTTCGTGCCATTTAGGTGTCAATTTTGTTCCTAGCGAGCGATAGTGAGTTTGTAATTTACGAGGAACCGGCCTTTGGCCAGAACATATTTATACCGATAAATGTACAAATTAATTTCTTTAATATTTTGTATACATTTCTTGTTCTTCAATATATGGACTTAGTTTTCCCCTATTTTATTGGCTGCACTGGGAACTCTTTCACTCATGAGAGGCGTAAAACCGTTTAGCTTTACCGTGTCATATAGGTAACACAGAAGGAAAAGACGTGTTTTATGATAACTCCGATAAATATTTGTTATTAATATATTCCACTTGTTGATTAGGTGCCAGCGCTCTCCACCTGGCCATCGCCTACTCCAACAACGTTCTGGTCACCATACTCTTGGCCTGTAACACTGACTTCACGCAGAAAGCCATAGGTCAGTGGCCTAGACAGGTTATACTGTAATATGATAACATGAAAAAGTATAATATATGATACTAATATAATCAGTAATTATAATAAACATACCCACTAGGACAACTGAGCTTCTTATTTATTATGTGCTACCATTTGCATTATTATTATTTATATTTATTTATGTATATAGTAAGTTATTGCTCTTAGTATTTGCGTTATTATTATTATTATTATTATTATTATTTTTTTTTTTTTTTTTTTTTTTTTTTTTTTTTTTGTATGGCATGTCTTACTTATACTGTTTTTGTGCTGTTATCATTATTTACATTTTTGTCGTGTTTACTCTCTGCACAGGTAGCTTCTTTCTACCAAGAGATCAGCAGGTAACCGTCCCCCCCGGCCCTGCCAACACGGACTACGAGGGTCTGGCCTACCTAGGAGAGACCGCCCTAGCCTGGAGCGCCTGTTTGGGCAACGAAACGGTCTACAATAAACTGCTGGACTTCGGTGCTGACCCCAACGTCCAGGACTCCTTTGGTAACATGATTCTCCATATGGTGGTCGTGTGCAACCAGCTGGTAAGTTTAATTATTTGTATACGGATGTCTTGTTTTCATATTCTGGCAAATAGTAGACCACTTTGTTCATATTACCAAAAAGGTTGATCATACAATGAAGAACTTCAGTACAGTAGTATACCTTAAATGGGAGATGTGTTGTTTATCTGGTCCCCCTTCTTCCTCATGTTTAGCTCCATTAGTTTTCAGATTTTAAGATGTTTGCCCCATTTGTTTGTCGATATTTAGATCTTTCGTGCTATTTTCCTGGTGAACGATAGTGAGCTTCCTATTAATTGGCAAAACACATCACTTAATGTCGAATTTAGTCAATCGATTTTTGCGTGCGACATATGTTTATCAGAAGCTTTGTTTCTGATATTATTTTGAGACTATTTAGAAGCAGTATCGGTAAGAAGAATGGAGGTAAATTATCTTAAGTGCCATAAATTCTTTCAAAAGTATATATCCAGGGCTTGTCAGATAATATTTATGGCTAAAGCTGTTGATAAAAGTCCTCTTGTATTTCCGAATTAACAGTGCTCACCCATTATAATAGATAAATCAAGTGTAAGGGACGAAATGTTCCTTGGTGTGAAGCAAAAACTGTAGTATATCTCTTTTCCTGGGTGTAATGAAGGCATGTTCTCCTACTGTAGTATATCTCCTTTCCTGGGTGTAATGAAGGCATGTTCTCCTACTGTAGTATATCTCCTTTCCTGGGTAAGGCATGTTCTCCTACAGTAGAATATCTCCTTTCCTGGGTGTAATGAAGGCATGTTCTCCTACTGTAGTATATCTCCTTCCTGGGTGTAATGAAGGCATGTTCTCCTACTGTAGTATATCTCCTTTCCTGGGTGTAATGAAGGCATGTTCTCCTACTGTATATCTCCTTCCTGGGTGTAATGAAGGCATGTTCTCCTACTGTAGTATATCTCCTTTCCTGGGTGTAATGAAGGCATGTTCTCCTACTGTAGTATATCTCCTTCCTGGGTGTAATGAGGGCATGTTCTCCTACTGTAGTATATCTCCTTTCCTGGGTGTAATGAGGGCATGTTCTCCTACTGTAGTATATCTCCTTTCCTGGGTGTAATGAAGGCATGTTCTCCTACTGTAGTATATCTCCTTTCCTGGGGGTAATGAGGGCATGTTCTCCTACTGTAGTATATCTCCTTTCCTGGGGGTAATGAAGGCATGTTCTCCTACTGTAGTATATCTCCTTTCCTGGGTGTAATGAAGGCATGTTCTCCTACTGTAGTATATCTCCTTTCCTGGGGGTAATGAGGGCATGTTCTCCTACTGTAGTATATCTCCTTTCCTGGGTGTAATGAGGGCATGTTCTCATACTTTATAGTCCGTTCATTCTAGGTTAGGCAGAAATCGTAACCCCTAACCTCTGTAACTTTTTTTTTCTATGTGATTGAGGGAGGCAAAAGGCATAACTGCCTATAGCGAGTGCCTCCCCCATAGTTGAAAGAGTGACAGGGCCAAAATCAAGGGACGTTCGAGCCAAAATGCCTGGACACACGGAGTTTGAAGCAATTTAAGTCATAGGAAGAGGGAAAGACTGATTCTGGGAGAGAGTTCCAGAGCTCAGATGTTGAGTAGAAGAAAGTTTGAGAGTAACGTTTCACTCTTGGGTTGGAGAGTTGCACAGAGTAGGGGTGGGATTGAGTTGCAAGACGGGTACCACGTGCCCTACGTAAAGGAGGTGGTATGCACTGGGATAGCTCTGAGGAACACTGATTATTATAGTAGCGATAGAATAGCGAGAGAGATGCAACATTGCGGCGGAGAGAGAGAGATTGCAGAGAGTTGGTGAGTGGACGGGAGTTAATGATACGAAAGGCCTTCCTTTCAACTTTGTCTAGGAGAGCGGTGTGAGAGGAACCTCCCCACACACTGACTGACTCTTCCCAAATAGTAGAACATTAGTCAGAATATCCTAGTCATTTCTGAGTTAAAGAGGTTAGTAGTCAAGAGTGTTGGCCTACTTATGGTGGATAGACTATAGTATATCTCTTTCCCTGGGTGTACTAGGGCATGTTTTCCTACTCTAGTATATCTCCTTTCTTTCGTGTAATGAGGGCTTGTTCTCCTACTCTAGTACACCTCTTTCCCTCCGTGTAAAGCACAAACTATGGTATATATCTTTTCCTGGGTGTAATCAGGGCATTTTTCCTACCCTAATAGGCCTATATCTTTTTTCCTCCGTGTAAAGCAAACATTCTAGTATATCTCTTTTCCTGTGTGTACTAGGGCATGTTCTCCTACGCCCTCCGCCACCCCCGGCTCCCAGCACAGGACGGTATCATGAACGAGGCCGGACTGACCCCTCTCACTCTGGCCTGCCGCCTCGCACGATCCACCATCTTCAAGGAAATGTTGGAGCTCACCTGTATCGAGTTCTGGCGCTACTCTAACATCACCTGCAGCGCCTACCCTCTCAACGCCTTGGATACTATCAGGCCTAGTGGGGAGACCAGTGAGTGATACACTATATTTCATAGATAGTTATATATATACTGATGGATAAGTAGTGGGGAATATATTGGAGCTCAAATGTATCACATTCAGGCAATGCTCTATCATCACCTGTAGCACTTATTCTCTCAACGACATAATGGGCTATTTATTTGATAAATTATTTATCTTATCATGTTTTTTTTCTTCATCCCTAGACCTCCATCAAGCTTATAAACGCCCCTCCCCCCCCCTCCCTATCGCTCGCCAGGAAAAAGCCGACACCTAAATTACACGAAAAGTATTAATATTGACGAAGAAAGAGGCCGAAAGGTCTTAAAATCTCCAAACTAAAGGGCCGAACGTCATAGAATCTGAAAACTAATGGGGCTAAACTTGACGAAGAAGGGGGCCCAGAAAAGCGACCCATCTTACCTTAATAAACCATTGGGCTGAGTGGAGAGATCAGTGAGTAGATATGATAGATAGAAAAACTAATTGACGGATAGAGCATTAGAGAGGGATAATGTTGGAGCCTATACCGGTATCAAGTTTATGCGCTACGATAATATATCCTGCAGGGCCTATCCTCTTATATCCTGCAGGGCCTATCCTCTTATATCCTGCAGGGTCTATCCTCTTATTACTTGAACACCGTCACAGTAATGGGGAGACCAATGGCTAGATTATATTACACTGCTTAGTTAGATATATACCAATTGATATAATGATGAATAATTTAGAAGATAACTATATACTGGATCATACCTGGATCCTTGCTAGAATTATATTAGTGGCCAGAGACTATTATATATACTGTATATATATACATATATATATATATATATATATATATATATATATATATATATATATATATATATAAATATATATATATATAAATATATATAAATATATATATACCGGTATATATATATATATATATATATATATATACGTATATATATTATATATATATATATATATATATATATATATATATATATATATATAAGAGAGAGAGAGAGAGAGAGAGAGAGAGAGAGAGATTTTGATTTTGATTTTGCCCCGAGGGGCGAGTTTATTGAGCAGCGCCCCCCATCCTGTGAGGGGACAACCACTGGTAAGGCGTAACAACAGTATCGTAGAATAATGGCTCTTTGAGCAGTATGTATTGCCTTACCAGTGGTTGTCCCCTTATTATTATTATTATTATATTATTATTATTGAAATACCACAGGAACGAAAATTCTTGGGAGCGAAACTTCCACCCCAACGAGATCCCTCTCTTTCTACCACCTCCCTCCACATGTTACACGTCTCGAGAGAGAGAGAGAGAGAGAGAGAGAGAGAGAGAGAGAGAGAGAGAGAGAGAGAGAGAGAGAGAGAGAGAGAGAGAGAGAGAGAGAGAGAGAGAGACGTTAACATGGAAAGATACAATACATAAACAAAACCTATCATAAAACCCGAAGAGTACACACCTAAAACCCTCTTTGACCCCAGACTGGAACTCTGCCCTGATGATCATCCTGAACGGCACCAAGCGTGAACACCTGGACATGCTGGAGGGCGGCATCATACAGAGGCTACTGGAGGAGAAGTGGAAGACGTTCGCCAGGGTAACTCTAGCTTATTAGGCTCATTATTAGGCACCTCTTGATATTTAGCTATGTCAATGATATGGTATTTCTTTAGAAGCTTAGAATTGAACTGTTTATTATTGATATGTACTCACCCCTTTTTATTCACCCCTTCTAGAATCCCATTTCTATTCCCCTCTCTTAGAACCAGTTCCTGAAGCGTCTGGCCATCATGCTCCTACAGCTGATCCTGATGAGCGTAGCGGTGTACCTGCGTCCTTGCTACTGTGGACCCAGGGATATGAGAAAGGTTAGCGAGTTCAAACCTTTTTATTTTTCCCCTCTATGAGTATGAAGGAAACAAAAGGCAAAGCTGTCTGTTACAGGTGTCTCCCCAAAAATCTGAAGAGTGATAGGGAGCCAAATTCAAGGTACGGTAGAGTAAAAATTCCCGGACACACAGAGTTTGAAGCAGTTTAAGTCACAGGAATTGGGGAAGACGGATTGAGAGAGAGTGTTCAAAAGCATACTTGATGAGTAGAAGAAAGATAGGGAAAATCGGTTCACCCCCCCTGGGGGTTAGGGAATAGAATATGCCCCACGTGCCTTCTGCGTGTCGTAAGAGGCGACTAAAGAGGTTGGGTCGGTGGGCTTGCGACCCCCACCCGGAAAAAATATCTAAAACGAACCAACAGCCTCGGATGCGGACGGAACCTACGTTGACGAACCACGACCGACTAAGGACATACCTTCGGACATTCTGAGAATGGCTACGTGGAATGTTAGTGGCATGCATGATGGCACAAAAGAGAGAGAGGTTCTGGAAGTGTTAATGAATGCCAGGCTGGATGTATGTGGAATGACAGAGACCAAATGGAAAGGTTCAGATGTGAGAGAGTGGGAGTGTGGAATGGGTGTGTGTGCTGGAGTGAGTGAAGGAACAGCGAGAGAAGGTGCATGTTTGTTTGTAAGTAGCAAATGGAAGGAATGTGTAAGAGAGTATGGGTCTGTGGGTTCAAGGATTGTGTGGGTGAGAATGAAAGTAGGAATACAAACGTGGGTGATTGTATGCGTGTATGCCGCGACAGAGGATATACTTGAAAGAAAGAAAGAGGAGTTCTGGATGAATGTGGAGGCGTGCCTGGAGAAGTTTGACAAGAACGAAAGAATATTTCTGATTGGGGATATGAATGGTAAGGTGGGGTGATAGGAAAGTTGAGGGAGTGGTGGGAGGGTGCCGGGTACCATCAGAGGTGAATGGGAATGGTAGTGCACTTGTGGACGTATGTGTGGGGAGGAGGCTGTGGATAGCCACCACCTTCTTCCGACACAGAATGATCCACAGGTACACGTGGAAACGGATGTTGACGATGAAGGATAAGACAGTGGTGGAACGAAAGTCATTGATTGATTATGTATGTGTGGATGAATGAATAAAGAAATCTGTGATGGATGCTAGGGTGTATAGGGGTATTGGAGGGGGTCTGTCTGATCATTATGTAGTGGTAGCTAAGGTTAGGATACAAAAGAAGTGGGTGAGGAGAGCTGGAGGGAGGCCAGAGGATCGCGGTGTGGTGAGGAGGGTGGAGAGGTTGCAGGAGGAGGAAGTCAGGGAGGAGTACAGGAGAGCAGTGGAAAGACGACTAGGTGGGTTCGACCTGGAAGTTATGGAGGAAGTGGAGGAGATGAGCAAGGTGTTTAAGGATGAGATCTGTGCAGCATGTGAGGAGGTGTGTGGAGTGAGGAGAAGAGGGAGGGGAGTGAAAGGTACAGCTTGGTGGACAGAAGAGGTAAGAATAGCTGTGGAAGAAAAGAAGAAAGCATATAGAGAGTGGTTGGGTAGTAGAGGGAATGAAGATTTCGAGAGACAGAAACGAGCGAGGTACGTGGAGAGTAAGAGGGTGGTGAAGAGAGTAGTGAAGGAAAGTAAGAGAAAAGTAGATGAGGAATTTGGAAGGAATCTGAGTGTAAAATGGAGGGAGAGTAAGAAACTGTTCTGGAAAGAAGTCAAGAAAGTTAGGGAAGGTAGCCAGGGAAACAGTAAGGGTGTGAAAGATAAGAATGGAAGAATGCTAGCCGAGAAGCAAGAGAGAGTCGAAAGATGGAGGGAGTACTTCAGTGAGTTGCTAAATATAAGGAATGAAGATTGAAGTTGGGGAAAGCACCAGGAACAGATGGAGTGTGTGGGAAAATGTTGAGGTATGGTGGTGAGATAGTGATAGAATGGGTATGGAAAATGTGCAAACTAGCATGGGAGAAGGGGAGTGCACCCGATGACTGGAAGACTGGCATAATAGTCCCCCTATATAAGGGCAAAGGGGAAAGAGGAGTGTGTGGTAACCACCGAGGAATATGTCTTCTAAGCATAGTAGGGAAGGTACACAGTAGGGTAGTGATCGAGAGCATGAGAGTGAGAACGGAGAAATGGATAGGCGACGAGCAGGGAGGTTTTAGGAAGGGAAGAGGATGTGTAGATCATATTTTTACCCTGAATTGTGTTGTGGAGAAGTATCTGGAGAAGAAACAAAAGGTGTATGTTGCCTTTATGGACTTGGAGAAGGCCTATGACAGAGTGGATAGAGGAGGTTTGTGGAAAGTACTTAGAATATACGGAGTAGAGGGCAAGTTGCTGAAAGCAGTGAAGAGCATGAGTATGAGGGTGCAAAGGCGGCAGTACGTGTGGAGAGTGAGCAGAGCAAGTTCTTTGACCTGAATGTTGGTTTGAAACAGGGGTGTGTGATGTCCCTGTAGTTGTTTACTGTATATATGGATGGAGTCATGAAAGAAATACTATCAAGAGCAGTGGATGTTGGTGTATCGCTGAAAAGGGAGGGAATTGAGTGGAAGCTACCTATACTGCTGTTTGCGGATGATACAGTTCTGATGAGTGATAATGAATGGGAGTTGCAGGGTCTGGTAAATGAGTTTGGAACAGTGTGCGAAAAACGGAATTTGAAGGTAAATGCGGGGAAGAGCAAGGTTATGGTCTTCGAAAGGGGTGAAGTCACAGAGTGTGAGGTGAAGCTGAACGGTCAGGCTATGGAGATCGTCAACTCTTTTAAGTATCTGGGCAGTCTGTTGAGTAAAGATGGGACTATGGATGAAGAAGTGCGGGAGAGGGTACAACAGGGGAAGAAGGTTGTAGGAATGCTAAAAGTAGTAACAAGAAATAGGGTGGTCAGTATGGAAGTGAAGAAGTCCTTGCATGACAGTGTGGTAATCCTGACACTGAATTACGGAAGCGAAGCATGGACGTTGGTTGAGAGACTCAGACCAAGAGTGAGAGCAGTGGAAATGAATTACTTAAGGAGTGCGTGCGGAGTTGCATGGAGGGATAGACAGACTAATGAGGAAGTAAGGAGGTGTGGTGTGGAGGTAGATGTGCTGGAAAGTGTGAAAAGGAACAACTTGAGATAGTTTGGCCATATGGAACCTATGGAAAGCGAGAGAATGACTAAGAGGGTGTACGAGAGCGAGGTGGAGGGACAGAGAGGGAGAGGTAGACCGAATGAGAGGTGGAAGGATGGAGTGAGGAAGTACATGAACGAAGGCAGTGCTGGTTGGGGGGAGGGGCGTCGACTGACTGGGGACAGAAGTGCATGGGGGCGGTTCGTTCGTGGCCACCCCTTCGGGGATCACGGCGTCAGGCAATAGATAGATAGATAGATTAAGTAAGGATGGGATTGTGTTGAAAGGCAGGTGCCCCCCACTCTTCGTAAGGTTTGAGGCGTACACTGAGAAAACTTTGAAGAACATTTATCATTGTAATGGTGGTAAAAGAGTGGGATAGATGCGCACAGAGATTGTAGGGAATTAGTAAAAGGAGGGGAGTTGATGAGTCGAAATGCTTTTGACTCTACCCTTTCGAGAAGTGCGGTACAGATCAAAAGCTGTGTGGAGGTTCAGAACCCATGGGAATGTAGATGGTTGAGCACACCTATCTTCTGGGAAGCTGTATCAGCAAGAGTGATAATATGATATTTCCAAGAAAGGTCAGGAGAAATAAAATTACCAAGAGGGGCACTTTATTGTCAATATTTTGCAAATAGCGTCTTTAGGTCACTAACCGAAGTAAGCTAGAGGCCTGCAAACCTATTTGCAAAATGTTGTCAGTAATGTGACCCTTCTTAATTACTGTCTTTATCCATTTTGTCAATTTTTTGGAGTTCATATTAAAAACAACGACAGCTACAATTAAACAGGGACACTCAGTCATAATGTAATACACCTTTATGTAATATTGCAGCGCATCCTCTGGCATATTGCTTAGCATGAGTTAGTATGTGCACAAAAGAGAGGACCTGGATTCCTCTATTCCCGGGTTGGATGAGATGGAAAATATACAAGTTTTCTGCACCTGATGCTTCTGTGGACATAGCAGTAAGGAGAAAGCTGGAGTGACCAGTCTTTTTATAGTCTATATGTGTTGTATTATGAGGGTGTGTTTCTGGACTCCCTTCTCCCTCACGTTAAGCCCCATTAGTTTTGATATTTTAAGACGTTCGCCCACTTAGTTTGACGATTATAACGCCTTTCGCCCCATTTTGTTGTCAACTTTAAGGCTTTACGTGCCATTTAATAGTCAATTTATTTCCTGGCAAGCGTAAGCGAGCCTGCAATTTACGAGGAACCTGCCTACAACCAGGACATTTGTCTACCAAAAAATTTAAAGATGTAAGTTTGATGGAAGTCTAGGGAGCAAAATAACAAGTATATACCCCTTATAGCTATTTACATTTTACAATACTAAAGATATATAATTAAACAAACTCCCCATTTAGCTACCAACATTACCCATTTATTTTCTTCCAGACTGACCCAAAGATCAAAGACTTTCTGTACGACGAATTCTTCAACACCGAGGCCCAGAGTATCGCTCGGTACTGTTTCGAAGGGGGCACGCTGCTGGGGGTGATCTCCTATGTTGTGTTTCAGCAGGGGGAGGAGATGATGAACCAGGGATTAGCTTCCTTCATGAGGGGTCTGGTGAGTGGTGGGCTGTGGTTTGGTGTGCTGTGTTGTGTAGTGTGCTATGGTGTGATTTGATGTGATGTGGTGTGCTGTAATGTGTTTTGGTGGGGTGTAGTTTGGTGTGCTGTGATGTGGTGTGGTGTGATATGCTATAGTGTGATTTGATGTGGTGTGGTGTGCTGTAATGTGGTGTGCTGTGATGTGGTGTGCTTTGATGTGATGTGGTTTGTTGTGGTGTGCTGTGATGCGGTGTAGTGTGCTATGGTGTGATGTGGTGTAGTGTGCTATGATGTGATTTTATGTGGTGTGCTGTGTTGTGGTGTAGCGTGCTATGGTGTGATGTTATGTTTTATGCTGTGTTGTGGTATGAAGGTTGGACTGTGTGATGGGGTTTGTTGTTGTTGTTGTGTGCTGTGTTTTGTCAAGTCATATAAATGACATGTTTATGTGAAGGGTTATTAGTGTGATAATCAGTTCCCTGTCTTTTATGCTGTGGTAAAGGCCGCATAATCTATCATAGTGTTGTAAAGGATAATAGGTGTAGGCATTTTCAAGGGGACACCCTTCTCCCTCATGTGTAGCACTATTACCTTTGATATTTTAAGACGTTCACCCAATTAGTTTGGCGATTTTAAGACATTTTGCCATATTTCTTGCCCAATATTAAGACCTTACGTGCCATTAAGGTGTCGATTTTTTTTCTTGGCGAACGATAGTTAGCCTGTATATTAGGAGAAACCAGTCTTCGGTTGGAACATTTTTCTACCGAAAGATATACAAATTGATCTAGAAGATATACAAATTGATCTCGAAGCGTGTGTGTGTGTTTTTTTTTTTTTTTTTTTTTTCTTGTTTTTTTTTTTAAAGCTTGATAGAGATCTAGAGAGCAAATGAAACAAAAACATATTAAGAAGATTCAGAACATCTTGTCGTTCTGTATAGTGGGGAGGACTCTGGAAGGGGCGTTCTCTTGTTAAACTTCAGCAGAGTGAGAAGAGGAAGAATCAGGGACTATCCCTGTTCCAAATAGATAGCCCAGACATCGTGAAGTCTAATCTCTGTAACTCAAAAAGGGCGAGAGCAAATGGGCTGCACATTTTCAGACCTATTACCTGGTTGACCCTACCCAAATGGTAGAAATATTAGCTCGATTACTCTAGTGATTGTGAGTTATAGAGGTTAATGTTCAAGAGTTTGTGCATACTTATTTGGAATAGGGACGAGCTTCCTTATTGAGGGTTCTGGTAAGTGTTGTGGTGTTTGAGAAATGTGGTGTGATATATGGTCTAGTGTGGTGTGGTGGGTGATATAGTGTGAATTCCTGTGCTGTAGGGTTGGGGTGTGCTTAGTAGTGAGGGCATGCGTGGCTTATGATGAAATGAGTGTTGTGGTGTGGTGTCAAGCAATGTGGTGCTGGGGGTGTGCTTGGTAGTAAGGTTATGAGTGGATTATGGTGGGATGAGTGATGTGGTTTGGTGTCAAGCGATGTGGTGCTGGGGTGTGCTTAGTAGTGAGGTTATGATTGGTGGGTGGTCTGTGTGCTCTGGTGAGTTACCTGATTAGTCTTGAGTGAATTCTAGATTGTAATTCAGCAAGGCAAGGATAACATGATCCAGTGATTATTTATCTTCATGGGGTGTCTGGTTAGTCATGTGTATTGTGCTGAAGTGTGATGTGTTTACTAGTTGGGTGTGCTGTGATCTGATCAGTATTCCATGGTTTCAAGCATAATAATGTGAGAGTTTCCATGACCTGAGTGGTGAGTGGTCCTTGGTATAGTACAATGGGTTACTGTGGTGTGCAACTTTCACATGGTCACATGATTTCGGGATTTTCATGTAATTTCTGGATCTTCACGTGATTTCTGGATCTTCATGTGATTTCTGGATCTGGCCCATGGACTGTACGCTATCTTTCCTCCTTCCCCAGGTCACCAACGCCCCCAAGGCTATCTTCATGGCGGCCAACCTGCTGATCCTGCTGTGTGTGCCCTTCCGCCTCGTGTACTTCTTCAGCCCGGAAAAGGACCCCGTGATGCGCGTTATTGAAGACGAACTGTTGGCCTTCGCTGTAGCCGGCTCCTGGTTCATGTTGATGTTTTTTGCTGGGTGAGTTCAAGATGCTGCTACTACTATTATGTCTACTATTGTTATTATGTCTACTTTTGCAGCCTAGACAAAGGCCCTGTTATGCGAATTAGGGAAGACGAACAAACATTTGGCCTTAGTTGTGGCTGGGTTCATGCTGGGTTAGTTAAAGATAAGATATAAATACAGTACAATACTACTACTGCTTCTACTAACCACAATGTCCTCAACCTCACCAGTCCTTACGTGGTGAGCTTCCAAATAGCACGAAACTCACAAGGGCTCAATAGGTTCACTCGCAGATGTAGGCATTGTGTTAGAGTTATGTGATAAATTACTTGATATGTAGTTACAGGGTTGTTGAGACCATCCAAAACCTTACATTTGCTTAACCCGTGTACTGCCGGAATTAATCCCCCCCCCCCCCTACCCCCAACCCTGGGTGCAGCCAATACTGGCCCTTTTTTTTTAATCCTCCAAACATGTATTTTCGTGCCCCAAACTCGATGCTCAAACCCTGTAATCTTCTACTGATACTCATATTATATTATTTTGGAGTAAGTAATTATGTCTTGTGTTTCCTAGTACACTAGGTACATGATATTATAATGAGTAAGTATGGTGACACTTGTTATTTGTTTGTTCACACTCGTAATACTTATTTGGTATTTCCTATGATGATATTATTCCCCATCTCTGAAATATATTTACAAACACTTACTTGAACTTTTCTATATACACTGTTGAATCTATTTCACAGAAGAAGTCAGCAAAACAGGTAATCACAATTAGGGTTCAAACTAGGCTGACGATTTTGGATGTGAAGTCAGCATGCCAAGTCAGAAGTGACTCATGCTATGGCTACTGGTCAACCAGAGGTCTGCCCACGGACTGAAGAAATCCCATTTACAAATTTCTTACGAATTTATAAATACATCATAGGCAGACGAAGAGTTAAACAAAGCCATTGAAGGTCAATAGGTACAAATGGTAAGGATTTTGAATGACATTGGCAACATTTTGAATGGTCATGATGTCCCATATCTAGCCATCATTCAATAAATCAGACAAAAAAGTATTGGACATACCACATCTCTGAATATCTCTAATACCAGACAATTCTATTCATAGCGCTCTGAAGCTGACCGGACCCTTCGTGGTGATGATTTACAAGATGATTTCTGGCGACATGTTCACCTTCAGCATCATCTACGGCATCATGCTACTCGGGTTCACACAGGCCTTCTACTTCCTCTACAAGTCACCCAAGCCGAATAGGGAGAGCAAGTTTTACTCCTATCGCAGTACTTGGATGGCGCTTTTCCACATGACGCTGGGAGATTATGATGTGAGTGTACTATAGTGCATTCACTATAACTTAGCCAAATATCTTGACTCATAATCTCTTCTAACCCAAAAAGGGTTTGAGCAAAATGACTGCACAGTTTAATACCTATTATGCGAGCCCTGCCTGGGCTTCTATCCTAGCTGAAACACATCACAAGACCTTGCAGACTATTCAAAACAAAGCCCTAAAAATCATCACAGGCTGCACAGCTACTACACCTACAGATCACCTACATCAAGAAACCAAGGTCCTCAAAGTCAAAGACCACCTGGACATGAGAGGCACTCAATTCCTGGCTGCAGCCTCCACAAACCAACACTACCCATTACACTATATGGCAGCACAACCACAGACACCAAGGAATATCAAAACAACACCCATCACACGGTATCACACACAAATACCGTCATCTCTCTCTCCTCCCCCCCCCCCCCCTATTGCCCACCCCAAACCAGCTTCCAGAAGCACATCCATACTCATATCTCTCGCCGTTCCATCCAATCACTCATAGACAATACGCAGCTGCAGGCTCGACCTCCCGAAATCCATCCTTCTGAATCCTCCTTTCATCACGAGGAGAGAGTACACCTGGCCAGGCTGAGATGTGGGCACCATCCAGCTCTTCTGAGCTATCAGAAGAGACTAGATGACTCAACCTGCCCAGGATGCAACACAGCACCTTATACTATTAAACACATCATAGAAGACTGCATTCTACACAATCACTTACGCCAACAACATAATATACACTCCTTGAGAGCCTTGTGGGAAAACCCGGGCCTTGGGAGAAAACCAAAGAAAACAAAATATTAAATTTAGCATTCTCCCTTTTAGTATGGAGCGATGAGCCTGAACATCTACAGCGGCATGAGCAAGTTCGTGTTCCTGGTGTTCACGATCATGGTGCCCATCATGTTGCTCAACATGTTGATTGCTATGATGGCCAACACCTACAGCACCGTCATCTCCATGTCCGAGAAGGAGTGGGTCAAAGCGGTGAGTTCTTTATACCACAATGCTGTATACTTGGAGTGAGAGGGGTGGTGAGTTCTTTATACCACAATGCTGTATACTTGGAGTGGGAGGGGCGGTGAGTTCTTTATACCACCATGCTGTATACTTGGAGTGGGAGGGGCGGTGAGGTCTTTATACCACCATGCTGTATACTTGGAGTGGGAGGGGCGGTGAGGTCTTTATACCACCATGCTGTATACTTGGAGTGGGAGGGGTGGTGAGTTCTTTATACCACCATGCTGTATACTTGGAGTGCCAGAATATAATGAACAAAAGTCACCGATACAGAAAGGGTTAAGCCTGATTCTGACACGATCCTCCAGCTCCACTGAGCTGTAGTGGTTGAAAAAGGTCAAATATCGCATTATTCTTTACTATCCTTCTGTACCGGTGATGTCTTAACTTTATTCTGGCTACTATTAGACGATATTATTCAGTTTAAAAAGGGTCTCCAGAAATTAACAGGTTTTGAACTATCTCACTTAACTCTTTTTATTACCATATATCCTTCTTAAACTGCACATAATCGCCTCTATATAGCTAAAAGAAAATTACAAAAACGTCGCCAGTATAGAAAGGGTTAACCACTATAGCTAAAAAGGAGTCATGGGTGGAAGAGTGGTGCTGGAACTGGCCTGAGAAGATACCGTAGAGGGACTTTTAGCTAATGAGTTACAATGTCCAAAAACTGAGTAACTTCCTCTCCTGGAGCACCCCTACCACCACAAACGAGGGTTAGCATCTCTACTATTAGTGCTCTCTCGTTATAATATATAATGAAAAAAAGGGGGATTAGGCTGATAAATTGTGTAAGAATTTTAGTCTTCATTTCCTTACCCTATGTTACGTCATGTAAGTGACCTGCTATTATGTTAACTACTCTTGGGACAGTACTTTTATGTGTTTTATTATTAGCAATATAAAGCTTAGCTATATTAATTGTAGCATACCATGTACCATGTTCCGTTCTTCTTGACGATATTCTACGTGTGTTTCCTATGGCATAATAATGATCACAATATTCAGAGGTGCATCATCATTATTGTCCATTATTTGTGATATAGTTAGTTAAAATAGGAATTCAGAGGCTATCAACCCTACTGGATTATTAAGACAGCACACTGTAAGTCAATTAATAATGTCAAGACTAGAGCCTCTATGCGAGAACTCCAGTCCCTTGCCTAGTGATATATGTTTTATATTGCCAGATATTCAGCATGACTGCTACTCTAGAGATTTGTTATAACCCTTGCAATTATTTAACTCTTTATGTACCAGCAAGGTCTATTATATATTATTCTAGCTATATTTAGACAATTTTATACAGCTTAGGAAGGATCTTTGGTAGTTAAAAAGGTATGTTGAGATAGTTCGAAGCCTTATAATTGCTATAGATCCTTCCTAAACTAAATAAGATCGATTATTAGTAGCCAGAATAAAATACAAAGGATGTGGTGGTACATAAAGGGGTAAGGGGGGATGGTTCACTTTATGGTCGATTTTTTCATTTATTCTAGTTTTGCTCCCTAGATCTCCATCAAACTTTAAAAAAAAACATCCATTAGAGCCCCCTTATAGATAAATTTGTAAATTTCCCGGCCGAAAGCCGGTTCTTCCAAAAGTTGAGGCTCACTATCGTTCGCCAGGAAAGAAATTGACACCTAAATAGCACGACAGGTCTTAATATTGAAAAGGAAATGGGGTCAAAGGTCTTAAAATCGACAAAGTAATGGGGCAAGCATCTTAAAATCTGAAAACTAATGGGGCTAAACATGAGGGAGAAGGGGTCTAGAAAAACAACCCATCTCCCCTTAATATACAAATCTGTTGACAAGTACAGTAGCTACTGTCTTGATAGCGTAATGCATAAGTGCGCGGAATTTCGATATGAGTATCCTAGGTTCGAGTCCTTGGAGTGCCACATGTATTTGTTGATTTCATTAATTGAGTTTAGAAGTGAAGTTGGTTGGTGAAGACACATAATAATACAGATCTGGTGACAAGTACCTACCATTAACCTCTCCTATCATCCCTCATCAGTGGGCTAAGATCGTGATCGCCCTTGAACGAGCCATCTCCAAGGAAAAGCTGAAGGACTACCTGTACATGTATAGCTTGCCTCTGGGGGGCGGCGTCGAAGGGGGGGAGGAGTGTCTGGGGGTCCTGGTCATCAAGAGTAAAGATAAGACCAAGGCTAAGCAACGCAAGGGAGCTCTTAGTAATTGGAAGGTAAGTTGGATTTCTGCAGGATATATTGCTACTAATGATGCATATAAACGCCGGTATCACACGAGCGCTTTTTCACTCACCATTTATCCTCAACATTGGTCTGGCAGCTCATAAGGTAAACATTAATTATCTTCTGTCACCTAAATTCATCTATCATCAGTCTAGTTTCCGATACCAGTGCAAAATACTCCAGAAATGTTGCCAGAAATGTTTTGATCATCGAACGTTGACTATAAAAGCTCTCCGTAATTGGAAGGTAAGTTGATTTCTCCTGGATATATATTGCTACTACGGATGCATTTAAGGGGGGTCACCGGATTTTTGTTTATCTTTCTCTCCTTTTCCCTCTTTCCGTGGCTTGTATCCATTCGGTCCCATTCAGCCAACTGTTTTAAGACGTTTATCCCAATCCAGGTGTCAATTTATCGCGAGCCAGCATTGTATGGAGAAATCCGGCTTCGCCGGAGAAATTTTTCTATCGAAAAAGGTACAAATTTAGCTTGCTGTCAAAACAAACATACAGTATATACTGTATATGCTGGCTCGTTACCGCTCGCAAGGAAAATATTGACACCTGGATGGGGGTAAACGTCTTAAAACAGTAGGCTGAATGGGGCCGAATGGATACAAGCCAAAGAGAGAGGGAGAGAAAGAGAAAAAGAGCGAGGTGGGCTCCCTTAAGTAACACCCCGTTATTAACATTAATCATCCATTACAAACCTCAACGTATTTGAAATAAACTAATGAAAGTACATACAATATACAATCCCATATGTATACAGTATATATATATATATATATATATATATATATATATATATATACAGTCCCATGGACACTATACTGTTTCTTTTCAACTGACGGTAAATTGCAAAGTTCACATCAAGATTTCTCTGTTAAATTGAAGATTTTGTAGTGAAATATGGTACTAAGTATATAATCTTGGTCTTATTATGATGCAGAGACATAGTGGTTATATATTTTTCCATTAAGTATCGATAAATTAGCTGCTAAGCGATTCAATTTACCGTCAGATGAAATGAAACCGAGTATAGTTTGAAACTATAAAATGCAAGTGAAACACCGAACCCCTCTACAAAGGATAAAAAGATTCACAAGTTTGCTTACAGAGACAATTAGACAAAGAGAGACATGGACACAAAGACACAATCAGCCAGATAAAAAAAAAAAAAAAATTAGATTGAACAGACAACCAGAGTAAGCATTACCTACTTTAAAGGGGGGAGGGTGTATTCTTTGGTCTCTTTACCAACTCTGCGAAAGCAGAGTTTGGTATCGCCCCCCCCCCCCCCCGTATAGTGGTACCATGCCGGCCGAACTTTATGTCTGCTGTCCGAATTCCGATTTCGTGGTAATTTTCTCAAGATACGCCAAGATTTTTAGATCGGGACAAGTTAACGTGGGATTCGTGAAAGTGGGAAAGCCCATTTATGCAGGCCTCTGGACCATCCACATATGTAGGCAGGCTCCATGGAGCATGTGACCCTAATATACTTCCATATATACCTTAATAAGTTAGTTAGCCTCACAAACAAAATTTTCGGCTTCTGCAATAATCTGTTGTTTCCATTCAATAAACAATTCATGCGTTTCAATAACCCACTTATTCTCTTCAATAACCCAATTGTGTTCCTCAATAAGCCAGTTGGCCTTTTCAATAGCCTCGTTGGCCTGATCCTTAACCCGATTGGCCGGTTCAATAACTTGGCAGAACTTGTGCATATCCACGTTGAACTTATTAATATCGTGGTTGGCCTTGTTGAATTAATTCATGCCCAGTATGGTCTCTGTAATAAGCTGGTTGGCCTTATTAGTACGCTCGGTGGCCATTTTAACATTCTCATTTAATCTTTTAGTTGCCTGGTTGGCCCCAACAGTACCATGATAAGCTTGTTCAATAGTCTGCTTGGCCTTCTCAATAGTCTGAAGGGCCTCTTCAATGCTCTCGTTGGCCTTGTCAGCAAGATCAATTGTAGACCTGTGAAGAGTTTTCCTCCCCCCTTTCCATTCAAGTTCAATACAATTAAAATCCTTTGTAAGTTTGACTTGCACCGCTGACTCAAAGGTATATACCAGTGTTTTATTCATATACGCCTATTTTTGCTTGTGGAGGATGATTTTTGTCTGTGTGTTTGAAGATGTTATTCCTACACCAGTATTTGCAGAATCGGCATTGTGTTTTAATCTTCAGTATTTCGGGGAGTTCATAAAGATAAGGTGATAGCGGGGGAGAATAGTTAACACTGTATAGGCTTGAGGTAGGCATGATAATAGTTTGGAGTCGAGGGATTCGACTTAGGCCTATATCAAGATAACAAATAACTTAATTCAACCAAAACTATAATATTAATACTAATATTTAATATTTAAAAATAAAACTAATATGCAAATGTTATATATTATAACAAAATGTAAGCGAAACAATATATACTGTAAATGTTATACAATGCAACAAAATGGAAGAGAACACGACATAATGCTAACTAATCAACCAACAGAGAGCTCAACATCACTACTACTGTCATCAGCATCACTACTATCAACATCATCACTCTGGTGATGGGCTGGTCTATCAGAGTGAGAACTGAGCGATCTCTGCCATACCCATAGCTTACTCTGACTGTTCCTTTTACTTATATATTTTCTAGATCTCAAGTGACGGCGTCTCTTCCGTGGATTGACCTCCCAATCTACCAAGATTGGAAGCCAAAGCGTCACATTTTTTCCTTTGCCCCTCAACTTTCTCTTCATAATTGCTGAGGGGCACAGGGCCCTGGGTGGGGCTTTGGTTTCCCGGGCGTTTCCTCACCCTCCCCAGCTCCCCGCCATGGAGTGGCTTCGGTCACCCAGGCTTTATTGTGGTCGGCAGGGAGGGTTCTGTGGGGGCGCTCGGTTATGGCCTTGGCCTTGCTCGGGGCCTTGGGGCTGTTCGGCCAGGCAGCTTGGGGAACAGCAACAACAACAACAACATCATCACTACAACTGTCATCATCATCACAATAGTGATAATGATGATAGACGTAGTGATAATGGTGACATTACTAATGATGATGGTAGTGATTATGGTGATGGTAATAGTGATGATGGTGACAGTAGTAGTGATAATGGTGACAGCAGTAAGGAATGGTAGCAATGATGGAAATAGTAGTGGTGATGGTGGTGGTATTAGTAGCGAGAATGGTAACCCATCGCAGAGTTAAGTGGTATGCCATTTTGATTTAGGGTAAAGCGGAACTTCTACTTTATTATTATTGACAACAAAATGGGACAAAAGGTCTTAAAATCACCAAACTAAGGGGGCCAGAATAGAAGACCCCCCCCCCCCAACCCTCTTTTCTTTTAACTGGTATAATCCATGCTTCTTCCTCCTACAGCGTGTGGGCCGAGTGACCATCGATGCCCTGGCTCGCCGGGGTGTGAGCGGAGAGTTCCTTAGGAGAGAGATGTGGGGACTCCAGACAGCGGCTTCCACTCCGGTTAAAGGGTAAGGGATTTAACGCTCACTCACTCTCTCTCTCTCGCTCTCGCTTTCGCTCTCTCTCTCTCTCTCTCTCTCTCAGGGGACCTTTATATCTGGTGGAGGAAAAAGAATATGTATGTAATGTATGCATTATACTCAGGCACATACCCCATTGCTGATGGTGGCCGACACGAAACAGAGCCCGAACAGAAACAATATTTAAAGTTCCTTTTCTCAGGGTCCAGGACCACTTTCACGTTCTCTCGCCCCTTGCTCTGTCTCGTTGAGTAGGGGAATATACCCCCACGTATATCCTACTGTGTGTCATACAAGGCGGCTAAATGGGAGGATGGCATAAGTTTGAACCTACAGTCATCTTATACTGTAAAGTCTCGTTATGTCACTGTCTTGTTGTAGCACTGTTGAGACTGAAGTGGCGCAGATACTGCAGGTGCTACAGGAAGATTGTGTTAAGTCTTGTTGAGGCACGGTTAGCACTATACCAACAACAGCCACAGTTAGCACATGATGGGGCAGTGTTATAGCAGGACGTTACTATACTACATTCCAACTGCTGAAAGGCAACCCTGTCTGAACCATAACAATGTAATGAAAAAGTACGTTATGCCAATGTGTGTATATCTGCCTTTTCATAGTACTAATAATGTATTTTAAAATATTACTCTTTCCCCATTTTATCTCTCTATTTTATTCACAGTTGAAGCCTAATATATCTACTGTATTTCAGGCCATCCAAGAAGAAGGGTTATGGTGGTCTGCTGGGTAGCGTCACAGTGCCTGGGTCCGGGGCCCTTATGGGTGACGCTCTCACCCATTCCATGTTATACGGTGATGACGTCGACCCCCATGATGAGATGGATGGTTTTGGGGCACTCACCGGGGCCATCGACCAACTCGCTTTTAATCACGATCTCGACTTCTCTGGTGACGGTGTTGATGATGATCCGCTAAAGATTATAGAGAATGGGGTGTCACGCACCTCTCTAGCTCCACCTAATGCCGCTGCTGTTGCCGCTGCTAAGAAGAAGAAAAAGAAGAAGGCGGAGAATGAAGGACATGACAATCCCGCATTCTTGGATGATGAACAGTTACTTTTGGCTGCTTCCCTGGTGCCAGCAACTGAAGATTCCGATTCGGACACTGACCTAGTAGAGGCTCGCCGTTTAACTCAACCTAGAATAATAATTCAGGCAGAGACCCAAGCTGCCACTGTAACCAAACCAATAACTGCCCCTGGTAAGGCAGTTCCAGCCACAACAAAAGATCCTAAGGACAAAGCTCCCACACCAATTCCACCGGCAGTACCACCAGTTTTGCCTCCAGTACGGCTACCTTCTGCAAAAATGAGAAGAATTGGATCGGCCCGTAAGCATCCGGCAAGATTCACCATGACCTTCACAGAGAAATACGATCTCATACCTGCTGGCTCAAGGCCCCCTCATTTAATGAGTTGTGCTCCAATCACTATGCCTGCCACTCAGCCACCTCCACCACAGCCATCCCCTCCACCAACTACCAACACACAGACTCCACCTCAGACCTCCACCGACATACCAGTACCAGAGGAAGAACCTGTTAAGGAGGAAGCCGAGGAGAAGTGGGCCGAGAAAAAGGCCCCCGGAAGCAGGAACAAAGTGGCCCCCTCCAGCAGCGGTAGTAGCGTGGAGGACGTTGAGGCCAGGGCCCAAGATGACCTCGGGGTGGGCCTACAGTCGGACACTGGGCAGGAGACAAAGCCGAAACAAAGACAGCGGCCCAAGACATCGGTGGCCTCGCAGAAGATGAAGAAGCGAGCCACCCAGGACGTTGGAAATATGAACACCATTCTGCCCTGGGACAATGAAGATGGAGATATCAAATAAGACACAATTTGGAGTTATGTTATTAGTGGAGTCTGACATTGAGTCTGGGTAATAATTGGGATGCTTAAGTGGTCAGGATTTTAATAAAGAATATAATATCTTGATCAGTTAGGTATATCCTTCATTCCCACATGGGTAGGAGTCCAAGAAACTTTTTGTCGTTCATGTGGTTGTTGATTAAATACAACGAAATTGATACACAAATATTAATGTATTTCTTACTTAGTTCAATAGAGTGTCGGTTTAAGAAACTGTCAAGTATTCCTAGATATACCTAATCAGTGTGGGTGGCAAGATTAAAAGACAGAGGGATTACTCTGTAGATATTGGTCGGTGGTAATTACTATAGTTCTGTCCTATTCCTACCAAGTCAATATGATACGCTTCTTGTTGTATTGGCAATGAAAGTACTTTAACCCCTTCTGTACCAACGACGTCTTTATAAATGTATTCTAGTTATGTATAGACGATTTTGAGCAGTTTAAGTAGGATCTGTAGTAGTAAAAAAGGTTAAGTGAGATAGTTCGAAACCTGTTAATTGCTGGAGGCCCTTTTTAAATTGAATAAAATTGTCTAATAGTAGCCAGAATAAAGTTAAAATGATGGCACCGGTACAACAGGGGTTAATAATGTTCCATTACTTTTCATTATAATTACAACTAGATAGGCACTCAGGAGAGCGCGTACCTCCACCTGCGCTGGCAGAGGTATGCGCTCTACCTATCTCCTCCAAAATGTAATAATTTCTTTCCTGGCGCATATCCTCTCTGGCCACCAAATTTCGTGAAGAACGCTTCATAACTTTGAGAGCTGCCTACGCTGGCGGAGGTATGCGTTCTACCGTTTGCCTCCAAAACGGAATAATATTTTACTTCGATCATATCTTATCTGCCTACCAAATTTCGTGGAAGTCTGTTGATAAATTATTGAGATATCCTGCTAAAAGACAAACGGACTAACCTACAAACAGAATAAAAACATACCCTCCTTCAATGTATTAAAATTCGTTGGTACCGTACTCGAGTAGGATGATAAACAAAAATGAATAATGAAAAATATATCATAAATATCAAATTAAAATATTGTTGAATAATAGGCCAATTAATTTTAAGAAAGAAAAAAAAAAGAAAAAATTACTGCAGCAAAAAAGAACATTAGGTATAGACTTAAAAGTAGAAACATTATCAGACTGCACAATCTCATTGGGAAAATTATTCCACAACTCAATCAAAGATGGAATAAAACACCTAGAATATCAAGACGTAGAAACATTAACACGATTCAAGGCAAAGTCAGTAAAATTCAAAGTAGACCTTATTACACGTGCTGTAGCAAAAGGCTCTGGCAAAACACCATGCAAAGGATGCTAAGCATTATAAAAGACTTTGAATAAAATGCTGCGGGCACCAACTTGACGCCGATCACTCAAGTCCAGAGACAACGTAGGACAAATATATTTTATTGAATTGAGAGTTTTGTCAAGCAAATTTAGATGACAGTTGACATCCAAACAGGTAAGCAATATCCATAATGTGGCAAGATAAACCCATAAAATTATATGATACCGATGGTGTCACAAGCAAATACTGTATAAAACTTGCAAAGCAAGCCTATTTTTTGAGCAATTGACGAAGAGAAGGACCGGAGATGCTTTTCGAAAGTCAATTTAGAATCGAGAGTAACACCGAGCAAACACAACCTTGTCACATCCATAATTTGTTCATCAGATATACGCGAACAAGGATGAGGACGAGCCAAAATACGGGATCTGCTATCTATAACCGAGTGCGGGTATTTTAGCATTAAGTTTCACACCTTGTACATGTATAATCGAAGGAGTAACATAATATAGGAGTGGTATGTCGGTGGTAAAATTCAAAGAAGTGACACGAATTTCACCGTAACGAAGTGACAATGTAAAGTGCTACCTAACCTAACGTAACCTAACCTAACCTAATACTAATTTGTTGTGCTATCCTATTATGTCACTCATCCTTCGTTGTATATCACCCCTTGGAACATAATGGCTTTGTCACTTGTAGAAAAATATCATTGAGCTTTAGAATACACATCTTATGCTTGTCAGGAGTATGCACATAATGTACCTTCAGCATATGGAAAGCTAAATCAACAATACAATAAGCTATGACAATATGGACTCACAAGATATACAGTACCAGAACACCGAGAACAATTGAGACACAACTGCATTAAAACTCTATATGTATAATTGACCTCAAGGTATTTTTCTTACCCCCTCCTCCCCCATGTTTAGCCCCATTCAGTTTTGAGAGCATACAATGTTCGCCCCATTAGTTTGGCCATTTTAAGACCTTTCGCCCCATTTGTATGTCAATTTTAAGAATTTCTTGCCATTTAGGTGTCGAATTTTTCCGGGCGAGCGACAGCAAGCCTGTAATTTAGGAGGCATCAGCCTTCGGCCAGGACGTTTTTTACCGAAAGATGTACAAAATTGCTTCGAAGGGGGATCTTCAGGGTATTTAGTAAGCATGATGGCGGTCTAAAAAAAAATAAAAAAAAATAAAAAATAAAAATAATAATAATAATAATATAATGCAAACAAATATCTACCCTTATATAGCTAAAGAAAATACTGTGGATATTGTATGTGGAGCACTACAGTGTTGTATGTGGAGCACTACAGTATTGTATGTGGAGCACTACAGTATTGTATGTGGAGCACTACAGTATTGTATGTGGAGCACTACAGTGTTGTATGTGGAGCACTACAGTATTGTATGTGGAGCACTACAGTATTGTATGTGGAGCACTACAGTATTGTATGTGGAGCACTACAATATTGTATGTGGAGCACTACATGTGGAGCACTACAGTATTGTATGTGGAGCACTACAGTATTGTATGTGGAGCACTACAGTATTGTATGTGGAGCACTACAATATTGTATGTGGAGCACTACAGTATTGTATGTGGAGCACTACAGTGTTGTATGTGGAGCACTACAGTATTGTATGTGGAGCACTACAGTATTGTATGTGGAGCACTACAGTATTTAGTAACATATGCAGTTCAATTTAGACACTTTTTCCCTCACCCGACAAAAGGACGGAAGTAACTCAGTATTTGATTCAGAGATTTACGTATTAACTTTATTCTTGTACATTTACATTGCAAATTCATCAATGCTTCAAATATAATAGCTAGCCTTCATAACTATAAATAATTTCGATATTGGCCGATTACAGTAAAATGATTCATAATATTTTGTATGGCTATCAATTATATTTATAGTCTATTGTTTTATGTGTTTAGGTGTGTTTTGTGGTTCAGTGTATTTGATTATATTTAGTATTATCCTCATATTATTTCATGTTATTCTTTGTGATGCTCTTCATGCAATTATACATTCCTCATATTAAGGGAGCTCAGACGGTATTGTGCACCATAATTTACTGGTTCGGCTCAATGGTTTAAGGAGGTGGTTTAGTTTGCTCTCTAAACCTCTATCAAGCTTAAAAAAAAAAACACCCACAAGACATCCCTTCGATATAAACTTGTACATTTTTCTACCGAAAAATGTCCCGGCCGAAGGCCGATTCCTCTTCAAAAACAGGCTCGCTGTCGCTCGCCAGGAAAAATGTCGACACCTAAATGGCACGAAAGGTCTTAATATTGGCAAATAAATGGGGCAAAAGGTCTGAAAATCGCCAAACAAATGGGGCGAATGTCTTAATAACTAATAGGGCTAAACATGAGGGAGGAGGAGGACTAGAAAAACCAACTGCCTCCCCTTAATTGGTAACTAACTGGTCAAGGGTCAGGAGGGATATATTGACTCAAACCCGTTCTTCTCTATCTGCCGGAAGATATTTTAGAATACAATCGGAAACTTTCATTTACGGGTTTCATTTTCCTAGCAAGTGAAATATATATATTGATCACACACTCTCTCTCTCTCTCTCTCTCTCTCTCTTCATATATGTATGCATATATACAGTATATATATATTTTTGTTTTTATATATAACAAAAAAACGTAAGTTGGATTTCACGAGAGGAGGTATGCCGTATGAATAAACCATGGTGTGGTGAGGCGGGAGGAGAGTGGAGGAAGGGTTACATGTATATTAAACTAGAGGAGCTAGGTGTGATTTTATTGGGAATATGCCTTGGTGTTAATACACATCATACAGAATTCTTGACTCCTCGTACGTAGTAGTGCACCTCATCCCAGGTTTCCAAAGTATCGGCCGCCGTCACGGCGCCTCAGATGTTGTTGACACTAGAGGGTATATCTTGCATCAACTTAATTATTTCATTATTGACACTATAGGAGCTGACTTAGTTAACTTTACATCATATATTTTATTCATTTGTGTTTTTAATTCAGTACATGATGTAGGCCTACCCTAGATTTCAAACCATAGCATTAATGTATCTGATCCGTTGTTGTTGTTGTTGATGTTGTCGTTGTTGTTCTTGTTGCACAAATATGACCTTTATGGGAATCATGAAGCAACAAGGGAGTCCCTTGGGCCCACACCTCCCCAGGTGGGGGGGGGGGGGGACGGTGTTGTGAGTTCCGTTTGTACATTTGTAATTCATTGAAGCTATAGTCAGGCATTACGATGCTTCAAGGGAGGCCGTAGTTTGATCAACTTGTTCACATATGCCTGCCAAGCTGGACTCACAGCTTTCATCGTTAAAGTCAAAGTAATAGTAAATCCACAGTGTCACACAGTTCTCGTCAATGCCACCATTGGGCTCCTGGTGGTCGTAAGCATTATAGGCCCAGTATGGAGAGTTCATCTTGACATCAGTGCCATCCAACCACAGGAAATGGCCTTCTAATTCCTCGTCCGAAGCACCGATCCAAAAGCTGTGAACGTTCAGGCCTGTAAGGGGGAGGAAAATATAGTGCAGAGTCGCTATCTCTCATTTTATTTATTTGCAATGTTTTTCTAACGAAAAGGGGGTGGGTGGTACGGTAGTTTCTGAACCCCTGACTGCTTCATGTTTAGCCCCGTTAGTTTTGAGATTTTCAGACGTTCGCCCCATTAGTTTGGCGATTTTAACACCTTTTGCCTCAACTTTAAGACCTTTCATGCAACTTAGGTATCGATTTTTTCCTGGAAGGCGATAGCGAGCCTGTAGTTTAGGAGGAACCGTCCTTTATCCGCTAAATTTGTCTACAGAAAAGTATACAAATTTATCTGGAATGGGGGTTTGGGTTTTTTAAGCTTGATGGAGGTCAAGGGAAGAAACTTAAAAAAAAGTAATAATAATAAACAAATTAATATATAAAACATTAAGCAAATATAAAAATCACCCTCTTAATCATGACGAACCCCTATTTTCTCGTAGTAAGCGGTATCAGTGTGGTACTAATTTCATCGCTCTCAGGAAATAGCCAGCTAGATTGATTTGGGAAAGTATTTCGCACATTAACAAGGGGTTAAAAATACTGTATATTATTCGATCGTCCTTGTTGGCTAAGAACAGGTACAAACTTAACCCCTTGAGGATTATGCCGCGTTTTGACAGTTTATACTGGATCTCATTAGACGATTCTATACAGCTTAAAAAGGATCATTGGGAATTAAAAGGGTAAAGACTATCTCAAACCTCTGATTTCCATATACCCTCCCTTGTCTGAATAAAATCATCTAATATTAGCCAGACAACAGGAAAGGAATACTTCATCGTAGCTTGAAAGGGTTACATGGTTCAGAAACAAATTAATCTATATATAATGCGCTATGACTATTAATTCACAAACAGTTCTGGTATGGCCTGGGGTCGAGCCCTGGCTGGGTCATATCACAAAAATATTAAATAAAAAACTAGGTATACTCGTTCTTAAGGGGAAATTTATATTCATGTATTTGTTAATTATATATTTATTCATATTTGTCTATTTATTTTTTTCTTTTGCTTTCCTTCCTGGACTTCTGTCAAGTTTAACAAAAATACCCTCAAGAACCCCTTTGAGATAAATTTGCGCATTTTTCGGTAGAAAAATGCACTGACCGAAGGCCAGTTTATTCTTAACCCATTGAGCACCAGCTGATTTATAATAAATGTACAACGGGGACCAGCAGGTTGTATTTTTTTTCTCTGAAAACACATGGGATGGTTTAGTAGCTTAATTCATTCCTCCAAAATATATTCAGTATTATATGTACATTTTCTTACTTACTCTGGTCATAAATGTACTTAATGACATAGTAGAGGATGTTGGCATCATCAAGCTTAGCAAGCTGGCCACCAAACTGTAAACAGTGTTGCTTCATGTCATACCAGGACCCAAGGTTAACTGTCTCCATCATGAAGCAACGACCAGCGATGTTTAGGAACGGGAGGCGACAATCTGTTTGTTGTCAAGAAGATGGTTAAAATGTTAAATATTTATAACACAGTCTCCATATTTACGTATGATCCCTCCGCAGGTCAGAGGGTAGCAAACCTGTCACTTAGATGTGAAGACCAGCGATCAAATCTCAGTTGTTAGTGAGCTATTAAAGCAAAAATCATTGGTACTGGTGGCGTGGATTTGACATATTATTAGTCACAGTAACATTTACTGTATGTATTATAAGGTCTGTGGAAAGTACTGAGAATAGCCTATCTGGAGTAGATGGCAAGTTGCTGAGAGCAATGAAGAGCATGTATGCGGGTGCAAAGGTGTCAGTACGTGTGGAGAATGAACAGAGCGAGTTCTTTGATCTTAATGTTCGGTTAAAGCAAGGGTGTGTGATGTCCCCATGGTTGTTCAATATATACATGGATGGAGTCATGTAAAAAATACAAGGAAGAGCAGTGGATGTTGGTGTACCACTGATAAGGTAGGAAACAAGTGGAAGTTGCCTGTACTGCTCCTAACCTTCCAAAACATATGTTCTGGAAGGTTGGGAGCATCTATGGAAGGGGATGGATAGGGATTATGAGTCCAACTGAAGCCAGTATAGTTCGGTTGAATAATGGTTGTGTTGTCGGGTCTTATTAAGGGGAGGTATTTAGTTTGTTCCCTAGACCTCCATCAAGCTTAAAAGTACACCCCCTTGAGCCCCTTTCAAGATAAATTTGTAAATTTTTCGGTAGAAAAATTTCCCGGCCAAAGGCCGGTTCCTCTTAAATTACAGGCTCGCTATCGCTCGCCAGGATAAAATCGACACCTGAATTGCACGAAAGGTCTTAATATGGGGTGAAAGTTCTTAAAATCGCTAAACTAATGGACCAAACGTTTTATAATATCAAAAGCAATGGGGCTAAACATGAGGGAGAAAGGGGTCAAGAAAAAAATCCCTCAAGTGGAGATCTCCCCTTAATGGAGGAGCCCATTGTTACATGTACTCTTTATTTGTTTCCTTCCTTTATTGATTATGACGAATACGCGGGTAGTTTAACAGTTACTTTTGCTCGTGTTTGCAAATAGGCAGTCATCGTTCCCGAGAGAATAGTCCAATTCTGCAATAGGGTTGTTAGGAAAAGTAACTGTTTTGCTAACAATCCATTACTTTAAAACATTAATCTATTTCGCTTTTCCACGTACCTTTGTTAATTAGATAATTGTGAAATTAACCCCTTGATTATTATTTTACAAACTCAAGTTCTGAGTATTGTGGGGAATACCAATATTTGGCTAAAATGTTTATAACATTTTCTAAAAAAATAGGTATTCGTTGCAAATATATTTCTACAACTTAATGATTAAATATAGATTGATAATATGTATTTCAGAACAAAAAGGAAGGCTTCAAACGGCATTCTTTAACAATGGCGTTAGGAATATTTTACCCTGTTTCGATTCCCGTACAATGAAGGTGTCACTGGTGAATGTGGTGGTGGTGGTGGTGGTGTTTGTTGTGGTCATCTCTCCATTGTAAGACACTTTAGCATCATAGCTCCCGTCAGACACATCGAAGAAGGTCACTCCACAAACTCCATCTGTAGGATCATGTCATGTACAACCATGGACAGGAATTTATGGACAATATAAGGATGCACAATTGTGATACACTGGCGAAGTATATTTTATTTTTCATCATTATTTGTATTATTAGTATTACTATTATAATAATTATTATTATTATTTATATTATTATTATTGGTATTATTATTATTAGTAGTAGTAGTAGTAGAAGTAGTAGTAGTAGTAGTAGTAGTAGTAGTAGTAGTAGTAGTAGTAGTAGTAGCAACAGAAAGACAGCAATACACAACATCACAGTAAAATGCCCCAGCTTAGCCACCTATATGTAGAGAATACATATAAACAGCCTGAGGACCTCTTCATAATAAACAACCAAAACTCACGACGTGGAACGGCACTGAAATCAATGGAAGGAACCATGCAAGGTGACCCCGTAAATGGCCCCCGCAATGGCAATGTACGCAATAGGTCTCTCGGTGTTGCAATCATTAATAAGACATGAGAAGACACATGTTAAGCAGGCGGCCTATGCAGATGATCTCGCTGGAGCAGAGAAAGTCAACAATCTCAAGAGCTGGTGAGAGCAAGTATCAGAAGTGGGCCCAGAAATAGGATACTATCCAAATGCTAGTAAATCTATACTGATAGTAAAACCAGAACATTATGAAAATGCCGTAGAAGCTTTCAACGGTAGTGAAGTGGTTGTAACAAAGGACGGACAGTGTCATCTTGGAGCGGTGATTGGCACAGATGAGTTCAAGAAGCAATACATGGAAGAGAAGGTCAGAGAGTGGGTAAAAGAAATAGAAATACTGGCCAAAATTGCAAAGACGGAACCACAGGCTGCATATTCGGCATTCACACATGGGGTCAAAAACCGCTAGACCTACTTGATGCGTACCATTCCAAACGTGAGTCCACAACGTCAACCGCTAGAAGATGCCATCAGAGACAAACACATCCCTGCTTGGGTAAAGTCCCACACCCCAAATGCTACAGATAGAGAGTTGCTCGCACTTCCTCCTAGGTTGGGAGGGCTTGGAATCATCAATCCTGTGAGGAGGGAGACAACGTAACACCAGAACTCAGTAAAGATAATAGAATCTCTCACTGAACGCATCGTAGCACAAGATTCTGATGGTGAAGTGGACCAGGCGGACATCTACAACATCAGAAAGACCATCACATCAGAGAGGCAAAACTCACAGAAAAATGACCTGGCACAATTGATGCAACAACTTTCCCAGAGATTAACAAGAAAAATACAAATAGCACAAGAAACGGGTGCTTCAAATTGGCTGACAACACTACCAATCAAGGCAAAAGGCTTCAATTTCAACAAACAAGAATTTAATGATGCTATTGCACTGAGGTATGGTTGGCCGATTGAAGGACTGCCCAATCGATGCGTTTGTGGAAACAACAATGATGCAGACCACTGTATGATATGTAAGAAGGAAGGATTCATCAGCATCAGGCACGATGAAGTAAGAGATTTAACGGCGAACATGCTCAGGGAGGTGTGTCGAGATGTGGTGCACGAACCATCACTTATTCCCTTGGATGGAGAGATCTTGCAGCACAGAACGGCCAACATGAAGCACGAGTGGACGTTAGTGCAAGAGGGTTTTGGACAAGAGCACAGTGAGCGTTCTCTGACATAAGAATATTTGACCCAATGGCCCATAGCTACAGCGAGCTGTCTCTGGATGCTGCACACATGAGTACAAAGGAGTACAAAGGAAATCAAGCAACAACAGTTCTAGTGACCCTTCTAGGCTGCTTGTCCTCCAAAACACTGAGGATCAAGTGTCCAAACAGTGGTTTAGAGTGGGTAAGGGAACATTGGAAAGGGAACTACTGCCCTGCCACTAACGTGGCAGGACTAGGAAGTTAGTAGGGGACATATGGGTTAGTAACTGAGGGGAGGATAAAATAAAGTTATTCATTTACAAACGCAATCAGACGCGGGTTTGATGCGAGATATTTGTCTAGACGGAATTTAAATGAATCAACGGTGCTGCAGTCTATAACGTCTCGGGGAAGCCCATTCCACAAGTTGACAACTCGATTGAAGAAGAAATTCTTAGATTCGTGTGAGTTAAAAGATTTACCAATAATTTTGCAACCGTTTCCCCGCGTGTAATTAGATTGGTCGATAGTGAAGTACTTACTACAGTTCATATTGTCGATGCCTTTGATGATTTTGAACACTTGAATTAAGTCACCTCTTAATCTGCGCTGGGTTAAAGGAAATAGATTTAATTCTCTAAGACGCTCTTCGTATGGTTTGTTCTTTAGGCTAGGTATCATTTTGGTAACTCTACGTTGAAATCGTTCTAGCTTGTTTATATCTTTTTGGTAATAAGGGCACCAGCATTGAACGCAGTATTCCAGAAGAGGGCGGACTAAGGAATTGTAAAGGGTTAGGATTACGTCTTTGGATTTATGCTCAAATGATCTGCCTATAAAGCCAATTATTTTGTTTGCCTTCTTAACAACTTCTGAACATTGTTGACTCGGTTTTAGGTTACTCGATATTGTTACTCCCAGATCGGTTTCTCTGTTTACATTCTTAAGCTGAGTGCCATTCATCGAATAGTTTGCTTTCTCATTTAGGTATCCGATATGTAGTACTTTACATTTATCCGCATTGAAACTCATTTGCCAAATTTGGGCCCAATGTGACAATTTATCTAGATTGTGTTGCATATCGTCAACTTGATCTTTTGAGAGTACGCTATTTGCAATTTTTGTATCGTCAGCAAATTTTGAGATTGTACAGGTGAGACCCTCATCTATGTCGTTGATGTAAATTAGAAAGATAATTGGTCCTAGGAACGAACGAGGAACGAGGAACGAACAAGAGAAGGTCAGGGCATATGGGGAAAGGATTTTAAGTATCGAACAAGGCAGCTTTACCCCACTAGTCTTCACCACATCTGGAGGGATGGGACCCAGGGCCCAGTGCTTCTATTCAAGGCTTGCAGAGATCATCGCAGAGAAGAAGCAACAGCCCAGGAGCCACGTTATAGCCTGGATAAGGTGCCGTCTATCTTTCTCATTGCTCAGATCAGCACTACTATGCCTGCAGGGAACAAGACTGTCTGCACCACAACCAGCGACGGTGACAGACGTGGACTACGAGGCAGCGGTGGCAGAGGATCGCATAGGGAGGCCACTGGATTGAAGTTGCATGGTGTAGAGTAGTATTATAGTAGAATAGTAGGAATAGAGTAATATCTGATGTTTGTAAAATAATATTAATGTATGTACAATATTAAATAACATTCAAAGACATAGTAATAATAGTAGTAGTAGTAGTAGTAGTAGTAATAATATTAATAGTAGAAGTAGTACTAGTAGTGGGGAGATTGTTGACACCAATCGAGCAGAGCAATACCCAGGGAAGGCCTTATATGCATGTGTAAAGGAATTGCTGGAACTCCTGTTTCATATCTCTGGCTTCCCTCCTGTTTCTTTTTGTCTCACGCACACAGAATAATCCAGCTAGCTCTCACAAACACCTCCTCCTCCTACTCATTTCACTACTCTTAACAAACACCAATTTTTTTTCCAATGCACCAAAATAATGGTAACTCTATTAATATATATATATATATATATATATATATATATATATATATATATATATATATATATATATATACAGTATATATATATATATATATATATATATATATATATATATATATATATATATATATATATATATATATATATATATATATATATATATAAAGTGTAATTTACCTTTGCCTATACAGTGAACGGTAACTGAGGGTAGAGAAGGTCCATATGGTTGGGTGAGCTTCACATTGTATTGGTTGACTCCTTCCACCACCCTCCACTCCACCCGGACACTGCCTCCACCCAACACCTCCACACCGATGTCCACACCTGTATGGAAATTGATTAACCCTTTGCATACACTAGGACAAAAAACCCAAGACCCCCTAAGATAATTTTTTTTACATTTTTCGGAAGGACATGCCACGGCCAAAGGCCGGTTCTTCCTAAATTCGCCAGGAAAACAATCGATACATAAATGGCACGAAAGGTCTTAAAATTGACAAATAAATGGGGCAAAATGTCATAAAATAGCCAAACTAATGAGGCGAACGTAATAAAATATCAAAAGTGGGGCTAAGTATGAGGGAGAAGGAGGTCCAGAAAGAAAACTCCCCCTTCAAACTAATATAGCAAGAAAGACACCAAGCTAGATACAAAAAAATAGACATCAAATACAAAAAATAAATGAAATACTACTCGGATAATTAAATGTGTCCTACCCGTGCAAAAACTAAATTTAAAAAACATCCATACATCCATACATACTTGCATACATAAATACATACATACATACATACCCGTGCCATAAGCCGAACTGATCAGGAAGATGATGAAGATGACTGCAGACATTTTCTTCTGCTGTCTCCTACCGCTGTTTGGATCCCTGTAATGTCTTATTGGGTTATATATCTTTTAGTGTTGTCAGAGCCGCTTCTATCACAGAACTGACAGGCAACACTGGCTTATCTTGTGTTCCTATAATTATTATGTTTACTCTTTATACACACACACACACACACACATGCTGTCTCTCTCCTTCGCCTTCTCACTCTCTCACACATACTTACTCTCCTTGCTCTCTCTCTCTCTCTCTCTCTCTCTCTCTCTTAAAAATGAGTGCACTAGGTACAGAGGTAACAAATTGGATAGAAAGTTGGTCTGAGGCATGGCAGCTACCTCTAAACTTGGAAAAGTGCAATTTGCTGCATATCGGCCAAGAAAACCCCAAGTCAGGCTATTCGCTATTGGGAATGCCTCTGGAAGTGACTTGACTTGGAAAAGGATTTAGATGTTCTGATTAGCAATGGCCTTACGTTTTCCAATCCGTGAATTGAAGCTTTAAGGAAAAAGAAACTCAAGACCCCCTCTCGAAATTTACTTGTGCATTTTTAGGTAGAACATTTCCTCCTAAATTGCAAACCCGATATCCCTCGCCAGGAAAAAACTACATCTAAGTGGCACGATAGGTCTAAAAATTGACAAAAGAATTATGCAGAAGGCCTTACTCGCCAAAACAGTAGAGCGAACGTTTTATAATATCAAAATTAATGGGGCTAAACATGAATGAGAAGAGTGTCCAGAAAAGAAAAAAATTAAGTATCGGCAAATCTACTGCTAAGGGATTGAATTTTCCATCATGGAAAAAATAATCAACTATTGTCAGTTTCCAGATTTTGTACTGAGATTTTGTTTTTTTTAACTTGGATAAGAATAACATTATGGGGTCTATGCTTGAGTGTAACAATCTTCACTGTCATACAAAATGGTTAGTTAAAGATATTACAAAGAGAATTTACTGATAAAACAATAACAAGAGGTAGTGGTATACAAACATGCAAGTAATCATGAGTGTCGGCCAAAACAGAAAACACCGAGTGAGAAAATGACACATTGTGAGAGAGTTGCTTGCAGATATGAACAAAACAGTATAATATTTCCCATGGTATAACCTTTTGATATTACCGCCCGTTTTGAAAGCAGATAATTTATATACAAGGATATTTCCATGTTACTGTTTGACCCCTTGTTTTATAATTTTTAATTATAAGATGCTATATGAAGGACGTTGAAGACACAAACCTAAAAAGGCAGGACTTCCTGAGTAGCATATATACGTAGTTATCATTGCCCAGACTCCTTTCCTTACTTATTTTGTGCCTCATTAATATGAAGAACAATACCAACTTTCCCTCAAAGCTCTTCCTTCATGTTCACAACATTACTACTACTGGACAGCATATCATATTTCATAAATATAGAAAGGGTTACAATACAACCTGTCTAGAATTGACAATGCACTCTAGGACAGAAATAGTGAATTTAATCTTTAAATATTTATTTACCTACTACGTATTGTACATTTCGGAGGTTCGTTTTGTTGTTCGAGGATTCAAATTGGGCCATGGTTTAAGTCTTAGAGTGTAAAGGGTACAGTTGGTCAAAGTTCCAGCTGACCCACCCTCGCTCGGGGTCTTGCAGAATTAGCTGGCAATACTGGTGTAGTGGTGCAGGGATACCACTTGCCATTAATGTTTTACCTGTGTCTGTCCTGTATATTACTGCAAATTAGACTATGTAGCCTAATATAATGTTCACGTTGTGAAGACTAAGTGCTCCTTCATTAAGCAGCCACCAATAAAACAGAAATATGTATTCTTATACAATCGAGTAAAGTATGTTGTGGCAGCCAGCAGGTTTTATATGCTTGCCAATCAGTGGATATAATAACTTGAATATTTAAGCAAATCTACTAACTTTGGGTGAATGTTCGGGATCATACATAGCGATGTATGCATTTTTATTTGAGATAGGCTTACTTTCCCTTGTTTAGTATATGTTCTAACAATGATATAGCCAAAACCAGATTCCAATCCCAATCTTTGTAAGACACACCTCCTTCCTACACCAGTATTGCCAGCTAATTCTGCGAGCCCCAGAGCGAGGGTGGGTCAGCTGGAACTTTGACCAACTGTACATCACACAGTCAGGAGTGCGAGCTAGAGTCACTAGGAGTAGGGGACAATTCGGACTCGCGGGCCTATTCGCGGTGAAAATCGATGACTCCTAGTGACTCTAGCGACTTCTGTTAGACTCCCACTTGCTCGCGGTGAAAATCGATGACTCCTAGTGATTCTAGGTACTCCTAGTGACTCCTGTTAGACTCCCACTAGCTCGCACTCCTGACTGTGTGATGTACCCTTAAGTCATGGCCATTTCTAAAACTTCGAACCACTTCAATGAACCCAACTTCCTATACTAGGTAAAGCATTTATGGAATGATTAAATTCAGTTCGGGATAGTTTCAAAAGCTTAAAGACAGGATATAGTCCTAGAGTTTTCAATAGTATTCAATAACTCGCAGAAGAGAGAGTTCTCGTGTGTGTTTATTAACCCGTAATTCGTACTATTAGTTTCAAGTAGTATAAGTGGATAGTTGATTTCCCACAAATTATCGAGCTGCTGATAATCTATTGATCTTGCAGTGTATGTCCAAAATCCCCCATTCTCAATCAGATAACTAATACTGATGGCTGCTTGTCAGGAGGAGCCTATAGGCACCCGCCGAACAGGGTGGTACTCCCGGGGAGTGTTATACAGTCGGTGGGTATTCAGGAAAACTAGAACTCCTGTTTCACCACCTGGCCTCCTTTACTGATCCTTTCCGTGCCTCACCAATACAGAGGGCAACCCCAGTTTGCCCTCCTAAACACCTTTCTCTTTCAATACACTATATTACAAACATATCACAAACTATACTTCCCTTTCAAAATTCTTAAAACACAAGAAAACAAGTCTAACACAAGAACCGCCTCGGAGTCCCCATTGAAGTGTGTGTGTGTGTGTTATGCTGTAAACATTTCCTCTTCATTGGGCTCCTCCGATCACAACCTTATCTCTGTTACCTGTCCTATCTTTCCAGTACAGCCATCCGATTCTCCCAGCTGGCGGCGCTTGTGGCACTTTGGCACTGTCGTCTGGGAGGCTCTTCAGCAGTACTTCTTTGATTTAACATGGAATGATTTTTGCTTCCAAGGCCGGGGCCCCTTCGAGTGTGCTGAATGCATTACTGAGGTAATTTTTATGGGCATGAAGGTGTACATTCCATTTTCATTCTCTTAGCCTAATGCAAAAAAATCTTGATTTACTCACGCTTGTTCTACTGCTGTCCGTAATAAGGAGGAAGCATTCAAACGGTAATGTTGCCTTCAAACTCAAGAATCTTGTGGTTATCATGTTTCTGCCCAGAATCAAACCAAATCTGTTTTACAACTCGCCAAAAACTCTTTCATTAATAACAAATGTTCTGAACTTTCCAACTCAAACTCTTCTAAAGCTTTCTGGTAAATAGCTAATAACCTCTCCAAAAATTTTACTTCCCTGTCTTTCCCTCCTCTTTTTCACTCTGACGGCACCACCGTCACATCTTCCTCTGACAAACCTGAACTCTTCGCTAAAATCTTTGCTAAAAACTCTACCTTGGATGATTCCGGTGCTATTCCTCCCTCTCCATCCCTCTTTCTCTTACTTATGCCTAATATCATGATCTCTTCTAAGGATGTACATTCTGCCCTCTCTGGACTTAATACTAAGAAGGTGTATGGACCGAATGATGCTCCTCCTGTTGTACTCAAAAACTCTTCTTCCGTGCTGTCTCCCTGTCTAGGCTCTCTCTTTCATCTCTGCCTTTACTCTAACGTCTCTCCTTCTTGCTGGAAGTTTGGCCTCATTCAACCTGTCCCAAAGAAGTGTGACCGCTCTCAACCCTCCAACTATTGTCCAATTGCTCTCATTTCTTGCACCTTTTAAGTGTTTGGAACTATTCTTAATTCAAAATTCCTTAAGCATTTGACTGAGGAATGAAGAGATACGTAGGAGAGTGGGGCAGCAGGAACATTTGTCAGCCAGAGTGGACAGAAGGGTGCTGAGCTGGTATGGTCATGTTGAACGAATGGGAGATGAAAGGCTTACAAAGAGAATATGTGAGTCAGGTACAAGGGGAGATAGAAGGGCAGGAAGACCCCCATTGAGATGGAGAGACTGTGTAAGAAAGGCTTTGGATGATAGAGGAATGACTATAGATCAGGCAGGGGAAGTGGTGGTGGACAGGAGTGAATGAAGAATGCTTGTGAATAGTTGAGTGAACACGTGGTCATTTGGAGTAAGGGGTCGGGCGCAAGTTGGACTAGATAATAGTCCATCAGGCGCCTGGCCCGGGGAGACGATTAATATGAAGGGTGCGCCTGGAAGTGTGGTGGGAGGGCTTGTGGCTTTGGCTCCGCTGCATGTCTGCCTGCCGAGATCGGAACCTCTCCGGGTGGTCGGGGGCCGGGGGAGTGCTGGAGCGACCTTGGTGACCCTGGTCTCTGGGTCTTCTCCTGGGTGACCTGGATGTGTGTGAGTTTGTGCTTTTTATCTGTGTTTATTTGTTGTTTTATGTTGTTTTTGTGTTTTCCCTGTTCTTGCTCTGTTTTGAGTCGGCTACCCCCAAAATGGGGATTGGGCCTGAGCATATAGATAGATAGATAGATAGATAGATTGAATTTGACTTCCCATAATCTACTTTTAGCTCGCCAGCATATGTTTCCTTAAAGGCCGCTCAACTGGTGATATTCTTTCTCATCTTACTAACTCTTGGTCATCCTCCTTTCAGAACTTCTGTGATACCTTTTCTATTGTGCTAGACATATTGAAAGCCTTCGATAGAGTTTGGCACAAATCTCAAATTTCTAAACTTCCCTCCTTCGGTTTCTATCCTTCCATCTGTGCCTTTATCACCAATTTCCTTTCTTGCCGTTCCATAACTTTAGTTGTGGATAGCCATTGCTTGCTTCCTCAACTTATGAACTCATGTATTCCTCAGGGTTCTGTCCTGTTTCCTGTTGTCTTTCTAATGTACATTAATGATCTCCTCAAATGTAACTCTGGTCCTATCCACTTATATGTTGATTACTCTACCTTACACTATTCAACTAGATTTCCACAACGACCCAGCATGCAATCACTCCAAAACTCATGTGATGAGGCCATAGCACTGCCATCTACTGATTTATCAACTATTTCCAATGGGGGCAGAGAAAATCTTGTTAATTTCAATGTTTCCAAAACCCAATTTCTCCATCTATCTACCCGTCACAATATTCCACACAACTATCCCTTATACTTCAACAAAACACAAATCAACCCTTCATCTTCCTTCATTATTTTTGGTGTGTATTATATTTTTTTCCTGACCTTTCTTGGAAAGATCATATTACCACTCTTGCTATACAGCTTCCCAGATATAAGGGGTCTCCGTGAGTTCTTCACCCCCGCACAGCTTCTTGCTCTGTATACGGGCCCAGTGCGCCCATGTATTATGTATTGTTCGCATGTGTGGGGAGGTTCCACCCATACTGCGCTTCTTGATAGGGTAGAGTCAAAAGAATTTTGTTTCATCAACTCACCTCCCCTATAATCTTTCTCTAAACACCACAATGTTGCATCTCTCTTACTCTTCTGGTATTACAACAATCATTGTTCTTCAGATCATTTTCAGTGTATACCTCCTCCCTTATGAAGAGAGTGTGGGGGGGTGTTTCCCGCCTTTCAACACGCTCCCACCCCTATTCTGTCCAACTCTCTAACCCAAGACTGAACCAATTTTTCCCAGTCTTTCTTCTACTCAACGAGTAAGCTTTGGAACAGTGTCCCTCAATCAGTCTTTCCCACATCCTACGACTTAAACTGCTTCAGGTTCCGTGTGTCCAGACATTTCGACTCTAACCTACCTTGAATTTGGCTCTCTGTCACTCTTTCAACTTTAGGGGAGACACTCTTTACAGGCAGCTTTGCCTTTTGTCTCCTTCTTAAACATTAAAAAAAATCTGGATTCCTATTGCATCATTTTCAATTTAACGTCTAAGGTTAAGTTTCCATATACGTTAGCAAAAATGTGACTTGTTCTAATGTTCTCGGTTATAACTCTTCCAAATTATCATTTGACTGGCTACTTCATTAAGTAAATGTTTCTGAGCTAATTATCATTCCCTATATACCAGTTACTATACAGAATTCTTTAACTTACTTATGGACTTGAAAACTCAACAAATTCTTGTCATATATATATTATTATTTTAAAATATTCCAATGCTTATAATCTTCAATTGCTTTCCTCTGATCATTTTGGTAAATATAGTTACGCGTTTTATAATTGTGACGTCTCTTTTACTTCATGCTTTCTTATGACTAACTTATATAATAATAATAATAATAATAATAATAATAATAATAATAATGTTTAAATAACCTGCCCTTAAGGGGATATGGGTCGTTTTTTCTGGTCCCCCTTTACCCTCATGTTTAGCATATTAGTTTTGAGATTTTAAGACGTTCGCCCCATTAACTTGGCGATTTTAAGACCTTTTGCCCCATTTAACACACGTTGCCGGAACTCAACGGGTTAATCAACTTGAAGATGTTTGCTTGGCTTAAGGTGATCAAAATAAGATCTTAATTTAATCAACTTGTTCACAGACGCCTGCATACATTTCGGTACATGGTGAATCATTGAAATCGAAGTAATAATTCTTCATCATGGCCCCACAGTTCTCCAGGGTGCCGCCATTGGGTTCGTGGGCGCTGTCATCGTACCCCCAATATGGTGAGTTCAGCTTCACATCGGTACCATCCAGCCACTTGAAAGTTCCCTCGGATCCCTCGTCTGAAGCGCCGATCCAGAAGTTGTGGGCACTCAGGCCTGCAACGAGAGGTAGTTGATCACACACACACACACACACACAGTAATAGCTCATCTGTCAAATAATAACCCTTTCAACTGGCACAGTAAATATTATACAGTTTATTCAAGAAAAGTAACCAAGTCTCCTCAAAACCTTACTCTTAGGAGTTTAATTCAAGCTACAAACTAATTACATTAGTATACTGCATATCACCGATGTGATGAGATTAAAAATAATATAAGTACTTCAATGGAAAATTAAGTCAAATTTCACTACAGTATTTTTCTATCTAACTCAAACTTTCTAGATAAATGGCTATAGTAACCAAAGCAAATTTGTCTACGTATTTAGACGGCCTCTTAATGGTTTATCTGATTAAAGAAGACTTTCTTTTATGGGATGGAATTAAGTGTAAGCTAAATTTAATGTTAATGGGAGTCTAAAAACAACATCTCCAAAGCTCGTAACAACCTAAATTGTTGGCGTTGTAGCTGTCATAGCATTATCATTGCCTAATGCTGAAGTGGTTACGTATAATTATTGTCTAATTAAGTATACTTGTTTTACTTACTCTGGTCATAAATGTACTTAATGACATAGTAGAGGATGTTGGCATCATCAAGGTTAGCAAGCTGGCCACCAAACTGTAGACAGTGTTGCTTCATGTCATGCCAGGACGCAAGGTTAATTGTCTCCATCATGAAGCAACGACCAGCGATGTTTAGGAAAGGGATGCGACAATCTATAAGTGCACATAATTATTCTTAAAGTAAAATAAAGTAATGTCAACGTAATTTACTGTAAGCAAATATTAAATGCTAAGTATTAATACATTACTAAAATTACATTTGTGAATGCTGATAGCTACACACCCATCTGCATATATATCAAAGGCAAACAAAATAATGTAATGCTTTAGTATACCCAAGATTCTCCAGAACGTGAATTGAAAGCTTTAACAAGAAATAGGGTGGTCAGCAAGGAAGAAAAGATGTTTTTGCATGATAGTGGGTAATCCCGACATTGAGGTATGGAAGTGAAGCATGGATGTTGTTGGAGAGACACAAACCAAGAGTGAGAGGGGAGGAAATTAGTTACTTGAGAAGTGCATGTGGAGTTACATGGAGGGATAAACAGACAAATGAGGAAATACGAGAGTGGTGTGGTGTATATGTGCTGGAAAGTGTGAAAAGAAAGACCTCGAGATGTTCGGCCATGTGGAATGCATAGGAAGCGAGATAATTACGAAGAGAGTGTTTGGTAGTGAAGTGGAAGGACAGAGAGGGAGAGGTAGACCAAGAGCGGGGTGGAAGGATGGAGTTATAGACAGATATGCATAGCGGTGATTCATTCGTGGCCACCCCTTCGGGGATCATGGCGTCTGGCATTAGATAGATAGACAATTATTTATGGGTGTATACCTATCAATGTTCACAACACTATCTTCTTTTATTTTCAGTGCAAATTAAATTATGCCATTGATCGTTAGTAAATATTCTCAAGCTGAATACATTGTTTCTGAAAATAATAGGTCATATAATACAACCACAACACCGCTTTTAAATATTGTCGTTGTAATTAGCGTTAAGACGAACCTACAGCACATATAGACATTATATTCGAGAGCTTGTAGTTCAAAGCAAGAGTAACTACATGACTAACATTATTTCAAAAATTGGATTTTAAACAATTAGGTAAGTTGTTTGAGTGGACTTCGATAAGTTACCCTGTTTATATCCCTGTAGGATGAAGGTGTGGCTAGTAGTGGTGGTGGTGGTGGTGGTGTCTGTTGAGGTCATCTCTCCACCATAAGACACTTCAGCCTCATAGCTCCCGTCAGACACCTCGTTGAAGGTCACTCCACACACTGCACCGGTATAAACAATACGTTGAATATGCAGGTGTATCAAAGCAATGTTCACAATGCCATAATATGCATTATACTCAGGCAATAATATATCGTCAAATATAGTTATATATGTCAGGGACTTTTTCTGAACACATCCTGAGACACATACACGATCGAGGTGATCTGAAGAAATGCTAATATTTCAATTTAACATTCATTATATTAATAATATAAATAATACCGTCAGATAAGGAAAAAAGGCAAACGATACACACAGACGTAAAATTACAAACATGGTATTTTTAAGACTTGGTTTTGGCATCGAATATGTTTCAGTATTTTAAAGTGACTGATTTAAGTATAGAGTGATCATGAAGACCCTGCTTGATCCCGTTAGCGCAAAAAAAACAAAAACAAAAAGTAAGCAAATAATAATAATAATGAAAAACTTTTAGTACCAAATGTTATACGAAATAATGGCGAAAATTATACGAGTGAGTCAAGGCAAATAATGCAAGTAGGATGGTGAGTGTATATATTTCAACATCCCGGTATGCGTTGATATGATTGGGCATGCCAAGTGAGATTGATCTGCAACACTTTGAAAGATCTACGCAACTATCATTGCTAAAATCATTATTATTGCAGAGACTGTAAACAGTAGTTGAAAGAAGTGGCCACGTTTGCAGCATAAGAATTTTGGATAGTCATTGGAATTAGGGGAGAGATGAACAGCAGATATTTTTGGTGAGCTAGTGAAAAATTAGCTTTAGCTAGATAGTTGAGAATTCAGAAGAGTCAAAGCTGGGAACACGAGAGCAAGTAAGATTGTTGCGTACGTACAGTCGAGGTTGATAAGTGTTATCAGATATTTCACAAAGTTTCGGACACTGACTAATACTCTGAGGGATAAGCACTTTTCCCTGTAACTGTAAAGATACCAATAACACTTTTTGAGCGAAAACCACTGGAATCTATGACAACACTTAATACCCCCGATTGTACATGCAACATGCACCTTTGGCTTTAAATTGAGGATGGAGATAGTAGGAAGATATAGAGAAGGGTTTGCTGTCTATTGCCTTCGACAACTGAATTTCGGTGAGGAAAAGTAAGTCAGGTTTGGTAGAAGAGAGATGGTGTTCCACAGAGAGGAAGTTACAGGAAAGGCCGCGAATGTTACAGTAATGGAGTGATAGAGTAGATTATTATGCCTTCAGTAGAAGGTAGAGGTTCAGGGCACTTTGAGGAGTCCAGGCCAGGGGACAAACCGTTGGGTGCATTTAAGGTACATTATTTTGTACACATGTGTATCACTAATACATATGCATGCATGAATACAGTGAAAGAAAATAGTATTTTATCCGAATACGATAGTTCAGCATTTATATTTCCGTTACAGCATTGTAAGTTTCCTTTCTTAATCCTTACACTGCTAGATACGTTGGCAAGACTTAATATTTATTATGTTCTCTCCACTAACCAAGTTTACTCCTAAACTCGATTAATGAAATCAACAAACACATGTGGCAGTCCGGGGATTCGAAACCAGGACGCTCACACCGAAAATCAACACACTTATGCATTGCACCATGAAGACAGTTATAACAAATTTCAATAATACAATGTTAAAATAGAATATGTGATATGATGTACCTTCCTTTAAACAGTCGACTATAACTGACTGCCTGGTCGCTCCATACAGGTGGGTGAGCTTAACATCGTACTGGTTGACTCCTTCCACCACCCTCCACTCCACCCTGACACTGCCTCCACCCAACACATCCACATCGATGTTCGCACCTGTATAACAATCACTTGATAAATGTCCGCAGATAAACAAAATATTTAGCGCTTAATGGAAGAATTATCTATCTTGCCCTATCTTAAACTGTCAGACGTTATTGAAAAAAAAAAGCATATTATTATTTTTGATTATATATATTTGCCATACCCGTACAGTAGGCCGAACTGAAGAAGAAAATTATGAAGATGAAGGCAGCCATCTTCTTGAGCTTCCTCCTGCCTCCTAGACCCCTCAGATATACGGTACTACGCAGCTTTATATCTTCAACTGTTGTCAATGCCACTCCTGCCACACCACTGGCAACAGTCACTCGCTTATCTTCGGTTACTTCTATAATATATTGACATTATATTCTCTCTCTCACTCTCTCTCCTAAATGTTTTTACTCTCAGCCGGGACTCGAACCACCGACAGTTAGAACGAGATGTCCATGCTTTAATAAACTCTACCACGGCGTGATAAAGCCTATTTAACCTTTTCCTCTTTAAATTAAGGAGAAGGAGAACTCCTACATAGAGAAAGTATGCCATTCCATGCACAAATCGTAGGACTCATATTCCAGAGAACCATACAGGAATGTTTACAAATATTCCCACACAACTCGGGTTGAATTGAGTTAAACAGAGCATTGAATCTCGACCTGACTGTATGTGGTTCGGCTGATTTTTTTTTTTTTTTTTTTTGGGGGGGGGGGGTCTATGTGAGTGAGGGAGACAACAGACAGAACTGCCTGTAAAGAATGCCTCCTCCAGAGTTGAAAGAGTGACAGGGCCAAAATCAAGGGACGTTCGAGCCAAAATGCCTGGACACAGAGTTTGAAGCAATTTAAGTCATAGGAAGACATTGCGGCGAAGATAGAGAGGTTGCAGAGAGTTGGTGAGGGGATGGGAGTAAATGATGCGAAAGGCTTTCCTTTCTACTTTGTCTAAGAGTACGGTGTGTGAGGATCCTCCCCACACATGTGAACAATACTCAATACAAGGACGCACTGTGCCCCTGTACAGAGCAAGAAGCAGTGCAGGGGTAAATAGCCCCTTGAGGCAGTTGAGCCCACCCAGCTTCTGGGCTGCCTTAGCAAGGCTGGTAATATGGTCCTTCCAAGAGAGAGCAGAAGAGAAAGAGACACCGAATATATTGAGAGAAGATGAAAGATTGATTTTTGTATTGTTGAAGTATAAGGGATAGTCCTCTGGGAGTTCCCGACAGGTAGTCTATCTATCTATCTATCTATTGCCTGATGCCGTGATCCCCGAAGGGGTGGCCACGAACGAACCGCCCCCATGCACCTCTGTCCCCAGTCAGTCGACGCCCCTCCCCCAACCAGCACCGCCTTCGTTCATGTACTTCCTCACTCCATCCTTCCACCTCTCATTCGGTCTACTTCTCCCTCTCTGTCCCTCCACCTCGCTCTCATACACCCTCTTAGTCATTCTCTCGCTTTCCATACGCTCCATATGGCCAAACCATCTCAAGTTGTTCCTTTTCACACTTTCCAGCACATCTACCTCCACACCACACCTCCTTCTTACTTCCTCATTAGTCTGTCTATCCCTCCATGTAACTCCGCACGCACTCCTTAAGTAATTCATTTCCACTGCTCTCACTCTTGGTCTGAGTCTCTCAACCAACGTCCATGCTTCGCTTCCGTAAGTCAGTGTCGGGATTACCACACTGTCATTCAAGGACTTCTTCACTTCCATACTGACCACCCTATTTCTTGTTACTGCTTTTAGCGTTCCTACAACCTTCTTCCCCTGTTGTACCCTCTCCCGCACTTCTTCATCCATAGTCCCATCTTTACTCAACACACTGCCCAGATACTTAAAAGAGTTGACGATCTCCATAGCCTGACCGTTCAGCTTCACCTCACACTCTGTGACTTCACCCCTTTCGAAGACCATATCCTTGCTCTTCCCCGCATTTACCTTCAAATTCCGTTTTTCGCACACTGTTCCAACTCATTTACCAGACCCTACAACTCCCATTCATTATCACTCATCAGAACTGTATCATCCGCAAACAGCAGTATAGGTAGCTTCCACTCAATTCCCTCCCTTTTCAGCGATACACCAACATCCACTGCTCTTGATAGTATTTCTTTCATGACTCCATCCATATATACAGTAAACAACCACGGGGACATCACACACCCCTGTTTCAAACCAACATTTAGGTCAAAGAACTCGTTCTGCTCACTCTCCACACGTACTGCCGCCTTTGCACCCTCATACATGCTCTTCACTTCTTTCAGCAACTTGCCCTCTACTCCGTATATTCTAAGTACTTTCCACAAACCTTCTCTATCCACTCTGTCATAGGCTTTCTCCAAGTCCATAAAGGCAACATACACCTTTTGTTTCTTCTCCAGATATTTCTCCACAACACAATTCAGGGTAAAAATCTGATCTACACATCCTCTTCCCTTCCTAAAACCTCCCTGCTCGTTGCCTATCCATTTCTCCGTTCTCACTCTCACTCTCTCAATCACTACCCTACTGTATACCTTCCCTACTACGCTTAGACGACATATTCCTCGGTGGTTACCACACACTCCTCTTTCCCCTTTGCCCTTATATAGGGGAACTATTATGCCAGTCTTCCAGTCATCGGGTGCACTCCCCTTCTCCCATGCTAGTTTGCACATTTTCCATACCCATTCTATCACTATCTCACCACCATACCTCAACATTTCCCCATACACTCCATCTGTTCCTGGTGCTTTCCCCAACTTCACTCTTTTCATGGCTTCCCACACTTCTGACCTCCTGATCCCCACCTCCTCCTCCACTACTTCTCTTCTTCTCCCTCCCATACCATATCCAGCTATGTTTGCTGGCTCTTCATTCCTTACATTTAGAAACTCATTGAAGTACTCCCTCCATCTTTCGACTCTCTCTTGCTTCTCGGCTAGCATTCTCCCATTCTTATCTTTCACACCCTTACTGTTTCCCGACAGGTAGTAAGATGCAGAAATTGGGTTTTGGAAGCATTAAAGGCAACAAGGTTTTCTCTGCTCCAATTGGAAATGGTAGTTAGATCAGAAGATAAGTAGTGTATATCTTAATTACGTTTGTTTTTGAAGGATTGCTGGCTGGGGAGTCCTGGAAAACTAAATGAGTAAAAAAAAAAAATATATATATATATATATATATATATATAGCCTACCGTATATATATATATATTGTAGTATTTCTTTTCTTTTCTCGACTATACTACTTACGTGGGGGAGAAATCGACAGTCATCTAGAAGTTCGTATACATTATTTAACAAAACTTCCTAACTACTCTAATAACTGTTTCTCTGTCCGGGCCGAGATGAGTTCAAGACACGGATTGAATATTACGTCGATTCACGATAGGTTGTACTTTGGAACCCTAGAGCCCCCGTTACTCCCTAGCTAAATTCTCGTTATTCAGGTATTGACTCAAGTCGACTTCGATCCAAAGGCACGTTGTTAGTTTCTATTTTACTATAGTTTATTCCGAGCCCTGCTGTGTGTACGGTGGAGACTAGGGCCTAATAAATCAATCGTTATTTACCTATTTAACAAAAGTTATATTCCTTATCTATCCTTAAGAATTAACCACATCCACTGGGCCTATTGTGTCTACTCCCGAGACCAAGGCATTAATACATATAATCTCTTTACAACTCTTTCCTATATCTTACATTAACTCATATAACAAAGACGTCGTTACAACAAGGGTACCGTAACACTCTCTGAATAGACCATAAATTCCTACAAATGAACCGGCCGGAATTACAAGTTAGTTAGATTTTCCTCTCAAATACAATCTTGGATTCTATCACACAGTTACTCAAATGAACAGGTTGTTTACACTCTTTACCTTGATGAATCTAATTGGTAACACCCTCCAATTATACGCTCACGCAATCCTATTACAAATAAGCTATATTCACAATAAACACTTAATCAATAATATTTCTTAAATGGGTAAACTATACCTCAAGACCTCTACACGGAAAAGATTCACGGTTATAATCCTTTATATAACTTCTTATGAATACATTACTATATTGGATGTGACGTCCTTAATGCTCCCTCAAAACTGTCCCAATTGTCCTCTCAAATGATAATGAATATAGTTTCCTTTGTAACAAATGAGTTCGTTATTTATGTGGACTAGTGTCCTTTCCTATCTATAACTGACCTATCGGGCAGCTTACCAAAACTGTTTTCCCCTGAGACTATTGGTTGCCCCTCTGTCTTTAAGAATTGATTTTTCCCCCCTTTTTACTTTATACTTAAATCTTTCCTATCAGATCCTATCTAGGTACAACTCTCGGCATTACGCCTTTGCTAGCAAAAATAACTATTCTTAACACATCATCAGTTTATATCAATATAAGGCTAGGATCTTTTCTCTTTAGTCTGTCCTATAAGGACACATCAAGTATTATTTCTGGTGGCCACTGGGTTAGTTCTGCAGTCTCTCTCTCTCTTTAAATCAACTGTACATCTTTGCTCCCCTCTACTATCTGTCGTCCTCTTGAATTGCTTGGCTGTAGGTATGCAAGCCTGCGATGCGACGACAGGCGGCCAGATACTGAAGGTGTATCTGCCTTAGTAGGGAAGAGCTGATGATAGGCCTGAGGTGGGCCTTCTGGAACAAAGGGCGAAGGCTGGGAAGCTGGAGCCGAGTTCCCGTGGGTGCCCAAGCGAGAGAAAGTAAGTAGGTTACGAGAAGCTAGCCCAGTGCCGTCCGAGCGGCGAATGATCTGGCAATGGTAATTGTGAGGTAGAGTCCCACAAGTGTAGAAAGTAGAGGTTGAAGTTGAAAGTAAAGTGGTGAGTATGAAGAGTTGGAGAGATGAAAGATGGTGGGCTAACCACCTTGCTTAATCCTGGGGTTCTTGGTTGTAGAGTTGCAGCATTCTGGACTTCTTCAGATGGACAAATTTCCTTGGTCTTGGTGGAGGGCTTTTGATCACAGACTGGTCGTACACGGGCTGGTCGTAGATCATTGGGATTGATGGTAGAGGCTCAGCGAAGGTGTCAGGCTGGAGGTTTGCAGTGAGTCGAGGAAGGTTGAGCTGCAGCTTGGGAGTATTTTTTGGCTTCGTCGGTGGTGGTCCTTGGCGTTTGGTGTTTACTCGAGTCTTGGCGTCCCTTGGTGGTGTTCTGGCGACGATCTCTGGAGGAATGATGATAGTTGGGAGTTTGTTAGCCTTCAGAAGAGCAGGTAGAAGCACAGATATTCGGCTTCTGTCCTCCCCAGCAAGCGCTATTGCAGTTTGCACTACAATAGTGATGATGTCGATCTTGTTGCTAGATGTTGTTTTGGGAATTGTTGTTCCTTGCTGCTTCCTGGGTGCGTGTTTTGAGCCTATCACAGGTTTGTCGTTGACGGCTCGTACACCCATTGCCTCCTCTGTTCCCTTTTTCCCGATCTTGCGGTAGAAGATTACCTCCTCTCCTTCTCCCAGTGATGATATTTTGTGGTCTGGGTTGGGTTTGTCGATATTTTCTCTGTGTATAAAGAAATCTTCATCTCCACAGGTGATAAAACCATAACCTCTCTGCACATTGAACCACTTTACCATTCCACGAGTGTAAATGTGGTGGTTTATAATAGGGCAAGCGGCAGACATGTTGGTGAAAACAGGAGGTCCCAGGGAAGGTGTATTGCTGCCCCCCCCCCCCCCCCTTGCTTTATAGTCCCGCCTCCCGCTCTCCCGCGCTGTGCTTGGCTGAGCGGCTCACGCGGAAGCCCGCTTACTTTGATTTCTCGACTTCTCCACCTCCACTCTTTTCTCTCCATAATAAGTTCCTGGAAGCTGGTTGCAAATGTTTTTCAGTGGCTTACGGGAGTATAGGGCGGGCACCGAGGTATTGATCTATTGCAACTAGAGAAAACTGTCTGGGAAGAGAACGAGAGCGAATTTAGAGGCGAGGTGGAGAGTCCAGCTTTGTGCTCCGAAAATGGAGGCCGCTGATTGGCCGGCTGTGGAGGTGTGTCAAACTCAGCTGGTGAGGGAAGCAGGTAAGAGGGTGCGGTGATTGGTGGATGGCCTTTTTACTTTATATATATATATATATATATAGATATATATATATAGATATATATATATATATATATACTATATATATACAGTATATATATATATATATATATATATATGGAAATGGACGTAAAACAGAGAGTATTTGAAGGAAGGAAGGTTTTCGGAATATGTGGAAGATGAGAAATTTAGAAATGAAAGTAAAAAGTGAAATGTATCAAGGAATTGTTGTGCCACCAGTGATATATGGGGCTGAGAAATGGGCGCTGAAGGAAAAGGAGATAAGAAAGCTGGATGTGATGGAGATGAGCTGCTTGAGGAGTATGTGTGGAGTTACTCGTAGAGACAGATTGAGGAATGACGAGATACATAGGAGAGTGGGGCAGCAGGAACATTTGTCGGCCAGAGTGGACAGAAGGGTGCTGAGCTGGTATGGTCATGTTGAACGAATGGATGATGAAAGGTTTACAAAGAGAATATGTGAGTCAGATACAAGGGGAGATAGAAGGACAGGAAGACCCCCATTGAGATGGAGAGACTGCGTAAGACAAGCTTTGGATGATAGAGGAATGAACATAGATCAGGCAAGGAAAGTGGTAATAAACACGAATGAATGGAGAATGCTTGTGAATAGATGAGTGAACACGTGGTCATTTGGGGGAGGCGATCAGGCGCAAGTTGGACTAGATAATAGTCCATCAGGCGCCTGGCCCGGGGAGACGGTTTATATAAAGGGTGCGCCTGGAAGTGTGGTGGGTGGGCTTGTGGTTTCGGCTCTGCTGCATGTCTGTCTGTCGAGATTGGAACCTCTTCGGGTGGTTGGGGGCCGGGGGAGTGCTATATATATATATATATATATATATATATATTAGATGATTAGTGATATGAAATTGTGAAAACCAAAATTAATGTAAAAAGATAAATAACCCAATAGTGTCCTCTATTGATCAGATGATTGGAACATCTGCATTAAAACTGTTGTGGTTGTAGGTTGGTGGAAAGTTACTTTTGTATGCTGGGTGTGCTCAACCGCCTCCGAGGGTTCTTTACCACGGTACAGCTTTTTGCTCTGTACAGAGGCACAGTGCGTCCATGTATTGAGTATTGTTCACATGTGTCGGGAGGATCCTGTCACACAGCACTTCTTGACAAATTAGAAAATAAAGCTTTTCGTCTCATTAACTTAAGTATGTCCACTCACCGACTCTCTGCAATCTCTCTCTCTTCGCTGCAATGTTGCATCTCTCTCGCCATTCTACCGCTATTACAATAATCAGTGTTCCTCAGAGCTTTCTCAATGTATACCACCTCCTCTACATAGAGTACTTAGCACCCGTCATGCAACACAATCCCACCCCTATTCTGTGCAACTCTCCAACGCAAGAGTGAAACGATGTTCCCAATCTTTCTTCTATTAAACAGCTGAGCTCTGGAAATCTCTCCCTGAATCCATCTTCCCCTCATCCTATGACTTAAATTGCTTCAAACTCTGTGTATCCAGGCATTTTGGCTCGAACATGCCTTGATTTTGGCCCTGTCACTCTTTCAACTCTGGGGGAGGCACTCATCACAGGCAGTTCTGCCTTTTGTCTCCCACATTCACATTGACAAAAATATACAATTTCGAACTCAGATGATCAGGGTTGGCATAATTTTGAAATCCATACGTGAATACACCTTAACCCGGTGGACCCCAGCGACGCACGTTATGCGTCACCTACTGTATGTATGTAACACAAAACCCCAGCGACGCAACGGTTGTGTCGGCCTTAATTACTCGTCCTATGGCACCTAGAGGGTTCAAATTTGTATGATATCTGCTTTAGTATCCCACACATAAATATCGATGGTTGGAAACCATCCAAGTCCAGCCGCGTGCGTGTGGGCTCGCGCGACAGTGATTTTCCGGTATTTTTGCCTACCCATTTCCCATGTTAATTGCGACTTTCCGCCGCCCCGCAGGACCCCTAAATGACCTAGGAGAGCGTTTTTTTTGTGGTGTTTCCTTCATTACTAACCCATCCCCTGTGTTTTTAGGAGAAAAAAAAAATACAGCCTGCTGGTCCCTCGTACATTTATTATAAATCAGTTGGTGCTCAGTGGGTTAAGTATTATACCCAAATGTACATGATTGGATTCTCTAACCATCGTGCCGAAACAAAATAAAGTTAACCAACAAAGCAAATTTTCCCTCACAACAGGGGAAATGATAGAATAGGAAAACACCGCACCAACTCACCAAGATTTCCCCCACCCACCTAAAATTAAAGAACATGGAGACCTGATATGTGGCAAGACGACCTCTCCCAGTCAGGCAGTCAGTCAGGCCCCTTATCTATCATGCTTAGCCCCATTAGTTTTTAAAATTTAAGATGTTCACCCAACTATTTTTAATATTTTAAGACCTTTTGCCTCACTTCTCTTTGATGCCATTTAGGTGTCGATTTTTCTCTGGCGAGTGATAACAAACCTGTTTTGAATGAGGAAGCGGCCTTTGGCCAGGATATTTTTCTACAGAAAACTGTTCAAATTTATTTTGAGGGGGTCTAGGGGATGTTTTTATAAGCATATTAGAGCAATCCTTCTAACTGTTCTCAACTATTTTGTCAGTTTCACAGCCACTGTTAAGCGGGTGTTATCAGAGACTTTTTAAGACCATTCGTCCTATTTCTTTGTCAATTTTAAGACCTATCGTGTCATTTAGGTGCCGATTTTTTTCTCCAAGCGGGGTATTTACTAAAGCTTGTTGGAGGCCTAGGGAAGGAAAAAAAATAAATAGAAAAAAAATCCCCATAAACTGCACTATGATGGTGACAATCCTTCTCTTTGTTCTCAACTTTACTGACAGCTTCACAGTCACTGAGCCCCAAGCAATATAATATATATGTACACTCCAGGACCAGCAGGTTGTCAAAAAAAAATTGTTTTCCAGAAGACATCTGGAATGGGTTAGAAATGAAGGAAAAACCACAAAAAACGATCCCCAAGGTCATTAAGGGGTCCTACAGGGTGCCTGAAAGTCGGAATTAACATGAGGAAAGGGGTAGGCAAAAACATGCAAAAACAGGTTTTTGCATGCTCACACACACGCGGCTTGACTTTGAGGGTTTTAAACCATCGGTATTGTTGCGTGGGATACTTATGCAGTTCCCATACAAATCTGAGCCCTCTAGGTGCCATAGGACCGGAGTAATTAACCGTGATGCACCCTATGCGGCGCTGGGGTTTAGCGTTACATAATATTGCCGACGCATCACGTGCATCGCTGGGGTCCAGTGGGTTAAGGATACCTACTACTCTTTACCGAAATATAGTATTATTTTTATATCTCAGGGGTCTGTAATACCACAAGGTTTCTATTATTATTTCATCAGTGACGTTTTTACATCTTTTAGTCCTATCTTTCCATAAGTTGATAAAATATATACTCAGAAATGTTAGCAGAATGAATATAAACACCATATAAAGTGCTACTCCTCATATGATGTTTATATTTACCATAAGTTGATGATTTCATCTTCTGCTATTCCAAAACTCTCATTTCGCCTCTTTAGTATCCCAAACAATAGCAAATAAAACAATGTATTCAATGCTCCAATATTTGTATCTGTATTTCCACAAACATCTTTCTATCACTTATACCGTATGTTATAAATCCACATAAATCAACACATCCTTTTATTATATGTACCCCAAGTTTCCTTCGTTAATTTTCTTTCCGGAAACCATCATATATTGCTCCGTGCAGGTGCTTGGTTTACCCATATGTTGTACCTTAAGGGAGCCCACCTAGCTTTTTTTCTCTTTCTCTCCCTCTCTCTTTGGCTTGTATCCATTCGGCCCTATCGTGGATTCACGATAGTCAGTGGTATAACCTACATTTTCTATGTATCATACCCTAGATACAGTTTGTACAGTATGTAAGCTTAATAAGTTAGATAAGGCCTATTATACGAAAGTATAGTATTTAAGTGTCTTTAGGAATGCATATATGATTTATCATATAAACCATGCTGTAATATTATGAAAGCGGTGCGATATTTACCGCTAGATATCCGCTACTAACTTAACAGTAGCCGCTAGATTCGTAGCGTAAGACGATGACGTCTTGGATTGTGGCGCACCGCGTCAGAACACTTTTATACTTCATCCAAGCAACAACTCCACTCTTTAGTTCGCCGCGATCCTGGTTCCGGTTTCATCTAGCTCTCATCATTAACTTAAACTCAACTACATCCTACAGACAGACCGACTGACAGCTAAGCCTTATTATCATGATTTAACTTTCTTTAACCTCATTTATTCAATATTGTTCAGGTGCATCCTCGTGGTCACCTTAAGGTAAACATCCAATGGTGTTCGAATAGCATCCATTTGCCTACCATCTATCAGCACCTCCATCAGCATTTTCACCTTGCCTAGCTGTATTCTATGGTGCTTTTAATAAGTGAGTTAGACTCCGGTATTATTATTTATTTACATTATATGACCGGACCTTTTCAGTCTTAGGTAGCCTAGAGTAAACTTATCTTCCTTAAATCCACCATATTGGTGCCCAGACCATCGGGACTTTGGCCCACAGTTAAATTTCCTAAGTTAGGCATGAGCAAGGGCAACGTTGAGGGAGGTTGTAGATCAAAGGATCCGGGGGGTGTAGATCTGGGTTATAAACCGGTGCAAGTAGTGGCCGAGGTAGATCGCATAGCGATCTTTGGCCACTCATACGCAACCCGACTGAGGGCAGCAGGCCAGGGCCCTGTTGACTACAGGGGAGCGACCGGGGATCGAAAATTTCAATTCCGCTACTTTGGGGTGCCGGGGGCTAATATCACAAGTCTTAAGTCCTCCGATGAGTGGGGTAAGCTGGTATTATACAGGCCCCTCTACACCTATTTACTCATCGGGGGCAACGACATAACCCCCGACACCGAACCCCGTGCTCTGGCTGCGGAATTAGGGGACCTGGCTCTGGCTGTCGAGAGGGACACGGGAGGGAAATGCATCCTGATTTCCCTAGAATACCGCTCTAGAGTATGGGGAATGCCAGCAGAGCAGTATAATAAAATCAGGAATTCTGTTAACCGGTCATTGCGCTCTAGGCTAGACGTGACACGACATCGCTTTTTGTCTGTCTCGTCAAAACCGCAGGATCTTGACATCGACGGTGTCCATCTAGACCTCGACACTAACAAGATCCTGCATAACAAGATCACGGTCATGACTAAACGATGGCTAGACGGTGATGCCGGAGTAATAAGCCTGCGACTCCCTAAATTCTGTATCCCGCCCATCACCTTCCCCCAGTAACTTATCCTTTTTTCTTTTTTCTTTTCTTTATTTTTTTGTTAACCCTGCATTTGTTTCCCTAATTTCATTATGATTTACTTTTTGACTTATGACTGACCTACCATCTCATATTTCCTTCATTGTTTACTCATATCCCAATCTCTCGTGGTACTGTATTGTGTAAGGTAAGCGGTTTATATAGTCATTTCTACCTCTTTACTTTAATTACATTAATCTATAAAGGATAGGCTGATGTGATGTAATATTGCATATGTGGACTGAAATTGTAAGTACATATGACAATTACTAAAAGGTGTGCTTATATTTCACGATTGAGACTTATTATAGAGGTCCGTATTGGCTGACGAAGGGTTAGGCTAATTCGTGTAATTAATTTAATGGCTAGTAAACCAGAGGATAAAAAAAACATAATTATGTCTATCACAGTCTTGAAAAACCAGAGAGGGGGTTTGAGGGGTCTCATCACTAGGCTAACGTCCGATTTGGAAGACTTTGTAGCTAGTGCAACTCCTGAAAAGCTAGGGGCTAAGTTAGAATACCTACAAACTACCTATCATCGGATAGCTACCCTGAATGAAAGTATAGTATCAGGTTTGGAGGAAGAGTCAGATATTCAGGCGGAGTATGAACAGCGCGCTGTCCATGATATCCGCTGCAAGGCACGTAACCTACCCAACGCTAAACCATAATTAGTGGGTAAACTGATATTATCATGTTTCCAGGGGAGACAAACTTCGTATTGCTTTTCCGTGGTCAAGTAACGCACAGATTCCGAGAATTTCTCGATCGCGAATTTTGATTCCTGGTCATTCTCCACAGGTTTAATTCCTATGTGGTCTAGTTTCCACAGTCTTTCTAGATTGAACTCAGCAGCTAACTTTGGGTCCTCAATGTGAGTATCATCTTCGGTGAACTCTTCTGACGCGGTCGTGCTCATCCTCAACACGGATACCATGTCAACCAGAACATATGACTGGGTAGTTTGGACTGTACCGCTCATGCAGTAGCCAAACTTAGTGGGGATCAAGATCACTCCACTCTCTCTTTTAAAAGCCGGGTGTACTACATCATAATAATAATCTGCTCCTAACAGTATGTGCACCTCCTTCAAGTCACCTACGGAATCAGACAGGTAAATACCTTTCCTACGAAGTGCATGCTCTACTTTATTAATTCCTACAGATTGGTAGTCTGGGAGTTCATCTACCACTACACACTGTAAGAAGTGTTTCTTCTTACGGTAGATGTAAGCAACTTCAACAACTTCGTAGTCTCTACTGTCGGTCACTCCTGTAAAACCTTGCAACCTAAGGGTCTCACTACCTACTACACGGTATTTTAGACCGTCCAGCACCGATCTCTTTATAAAGGATCGTTGTGAGCCCTGGTCTAGGAGTAGCCGACAGACTTCTGTCCTGCCACAACCCTCTATGGGTATCTTGATTGTGGGTAAAATGGTGGTGTCCTTCCTACTACCTAGCATTAATGTTGCAGTACCTCCTACTTTTTCATTCTTGACTAGACTACCTGTGGGGCATAACTTGTCAAAGTGATGACCCTCACAGTTGCGACAGGGCCTCAAATAGGAAGCAGTACATTTACCCTGCATACCATGGTCCTTACTCAGACAACCATTGCACAATTTTAGCTTCCTTGCTTGAGCTAATTTGGCTTCATTGGTTTGATATTTGGTACAGCTTAGCCATTTATGCTTGGGATTGTTGCATAGCCTACATGGCATTTGTGGTTTCTTTCGTGATTCTTCAACCTTCCCTTTAGAACCTACCATCATATTAATTGAACCCCTTCTGATCCTCCCACCGTCCTACCATTGTTCAATTGTATGTTGCTAATCTCCTTGCTAAATGCCTCTTTGAACTCCTCCAAGTTAAAGGTATGAACCTTATCCAGAACAGGTAGAGGTAATTTCTGTCTTAAAATTATGACCAGCATTTCTTGTGAGGTTACCCCCAACGCATCTAATGATCTTGTATGACACTCCATATCTGCCCTAAACTTTGTCAGTTCATCAACCCTGTACTTAGGCTGTGCTAGGTTCAACAGGGCGTTCACGTGGGCTACTTTGAGCTGGTCAGTGTCTCCATACGTCGCCTGTAATAACCTCACAACACTATCATAATTTTCACCTACGATGGAAAAACCTTCTACCAAATGTAAAGCTTCATCCTCGAGTTGGCCTTTCAGAAAATGGAACTTTCGTACATCGTCAAGTTTTGAATCATGCACTGTGGATTTAAAGACGTCCCAAAATGCTAACCACTCGGTCAAGTTTCCTCTGAACTTCGGTAAATTTAATTTGGGCAAGTTGGCTTCATGACGGGGGTCTGTCTGCCTGGCAGCGCTGCTAGTCGAGGTTATCTCTACCTTCTTCACCGCCCTTCGCAGTAAATGTATTGCCTCTAAATTAGATTTCACGATATTCGCGATTTTATGACCTTTCGCGTCATTTAGGTGTCGAGTTGTTCCTGGCGAACATTAGTGAGCCTGCAATTACGTTTTTTTTACGAAAAATGCACAAACTTATCTAGAAGGACGGCCTTGGGGATATTTTTTGAGTTTGATGTAGGTCTAAGAAGGAAACCAAAAAATAATAATTAATACATAAATAAATGCACAAATAGAAAGACTCGCCCTAAGAACAAGATCCCATCGACTCCCTCTAATAGGTCAATACCTAATGCTTTGACACAATAATTGGGTTATCACTCATGACTTAAACTGGCTGAAACTCAAACGTACTTTGAATTTGTCTCTCTTACTTTTTCAACCAAGGGGTAGACAGTTGTTACATGCAACTTTGCATTTTGTCTCCTACATTCACATTGAAAAATAATTGCTAAACACATCATCATGAAAAGCAACCCTTCATATTCTCTGAACATTCTTGGTGTTATTTTTGTTTTTCTCCTTACATTTCTCGGAAAGATCATATTACCACTCTTGCTAAAACAGCTTGTTACAAGCAGCTTTGCCTTTTGTCTCCTTCATACACATAACAAAGGGAATAAATAATACTTCTCAGAGTATTGGAGCTTGTGCTGAAATGTAAATAAACACAAAATACAAATAAAAACCCCGAAGAGTTTTACAACTGTTATGGTAGATGTGGGCGAGCTCTTTAACTTTTTTTTTTTTTTTTTTTTTAAGAGACAATGAACGGAGGAAGGAAAAACACATAAAACAAAAAGGTCCATGTGCCTAAAGGCATCCTCCATTCATAAAATGTTTGTAACAACTGGATTTAAACATTTGTAGATTGTAAGTTTGTGGAAAGCAATTCGAGGGAAGTGAATTCCAAAGAGTAGTAGCTCTGGGGATAAATGAATTCTGATAAGCAGAAGTTCTGCATTGTGGAGGAGAAAGAGTAAATTCATGGGCGCTCTCAGCTGCCCTAGTTCTACGGGGAAAGATGTGGAGAGGCGGCACAATTGAAGCAAGTTCCTCGGAACAATTGCTGTGAAAATATCTGTAGAATAATGCAAGGGATGCAACGTTTCTTCGTATGGATAATGTAGGAAGGTCCTGTGTGATTGCAGGGTTATTGATTAATCTAATAGCTTTATTTTGAATTTTGTCCAACTGCCTCAATGCAACCACTCCACTTCCACCCCACAGAGGTGAACAGTAATCCATCTGAGAACGCACATGACTTTTATATATCACGGCCAACTGCTCGCCAGTGAAGAATTCTCGAACTCTGTACAGGAGTCCCAGTTTTTTAGAGGCATTCTTAGCAATGCTTCTAACATAATGTGTCCAGCTCAAGTTAGTAGTTAATGTTACACCGAGAATGTCAATACTAGGGGAAGTGGGAATATTTACATCATTACAAAATATATGGGAGTCAGTGAGATTCTGTCGGTTAGAAAATTGAATGTACTTGGTTTTCTGTGCATTAAAGGAAACTAGATTCTTTTGTCCCCATCCATCAATTCTAGAAAGGTCCTGGTTCAGAGAAATTGCAGTGTTTATTTTTGAATTTATAAGATCGGGTTGGGTGAAAGAATTGGTAAATGTGAAGGAACTGTGGAGTGTTGAGTCATCTGCGTAGGAATGTATTGGATTATGAGTGGTAGATATGAGATCATTGATATGAATGAGGAACAGAATTGGGGCCAAAACTGATCCCTGGGGAACACCAGCATTTATTGAGTGAAATTGAGAATAAAGGCCATCTACCATTACACGTATTTTTCTGTTATGAAGATAAGAAGAAATTAGTGGAACTAATGATGCAAGGCCGTAGTGTGACATCTTCGACAATAAGGATTGATGCCAGACTCTATCAAATGCCTTTGATATATCCGGTGCTATTGTATGTGTTTCACCATGTTGGTCTGTAGCTTGGTTGATTTGATGCGTAAGAAGGCAAAGCATGTCTGCAGTTGATCGACATCGTCTAAAACCATATTGCCTATCACTGATTAATTTATTATTCTCAAGATGCTTAATTATGTGATTATTTAATATAATTTCAAAGACTTTACCAAGAGTGGAAGTTATAGCTATTGGTCTGTAGTTTGATGGATCTGAAGAGGCACCTTTTTTAGGAACTGGATGGATGTTTGCTTCTTTCCAGGGTACTGGGAAGCATGAGGTATGAGTACACAGACGGAAAATGTTTGCCAATACAGGAGCGAGCACCAAGGAGCAATTCTTAAGTACTATTGGAGGAATTTCATCTGGACCAGGAGCCTTATCTACCGAGAGATTCTGCAAAATAGTTTTGACATGTCTGGTGTGGATCTTAAGTGAGGGAATTTCAGGCGAATTAAAATGAAGTACAGGGACATCTTGATTTATTTCATCTAAGGTTGAGTTGGTGGAGAAAATATCCGCAAGAAGGTTAGCTTTACCTCGTGGGTCACTTACAAGATTGCCAGTCGGAGATTTTAATGGTGGAATGGATGAAGCAGTAGTGAAGTTGGATTTAAATGAGTTAAGAGTAGACCAAAATATTTTGTTATCATTTGGATTATTTAGAAGTTTATTTGCCTGCTTGTGGAGAAAGTTTGATTTAGTTAGGTTTAATACAGTTTTGGCATGATTTCTGATGTTTCTAAAGTAATTAAAGGCTTCATGTGTTTTTGATCTTGTGTATGCATTGTAGGCTATTGCTTTTTGTTCAGTTACTCTAGCACAATTATGGTCAAACCATTTAGGTGAATTAGATATTTTACTGTACTTTTGATGAGGAATAAAAGTTTCCATTCCAATTTTTACAAAATCTTGTATGTGGCTCAAGGTGGAGTGTGCATCATTAGAAAAGAAAGAGGTCCAGGGAATATCAATAAAGAAACCTTGAAGACCCTCCCAGTCTGCCCTATCGTAATGCCATTTAGTCACCAAAACAGGTTCAGAGTGGGAAGGTGTGGTAGGTGATAGACAGGTGGCCTGTATCAGACAGTGATCAGAAGATCCAAGCGGGGACCTCACTGTAACATCATAATTTTCTGAATTGGTTGTTAAAAATAAGTCCAGTAGGTGGGAATTATGATTAGGATTATCTGGTACACGGGTGGGTTGGTTGACTAGTTGAGTGAGATTAAATGAGTCTGCAAATAGCTCACATTCAAGACCAGCATCATCAGTCCTGGCTGAATGAGTGAGCCATTCAACATTATGGACATTAAAATCACCCAACACAGTGATTTCAGAAGAAGCATTTAAGTTGAGGACACTGAGTTGTGAGGACAGAGAATCAAAAAGACTTTGCTCTGGAGGAGTATTTGGGGAACGGTAGATGCAACATATGTATTTAAATTTACCAGCAGAAATTAATTTGTATATAGAATAATCAAAATAGGGACAATTGAAACTAGTAACCTCCTCCAGGGCAATTTCAGATTTTGCGAAGCAACATACACCTCCTTTAGGTCTGAAATTTTGGAGCAGTTGATAACCTGGAAAATTAAATCTAGACGTGTCAGATGTGGATGTTACTTGAGTCTCTGTCAAAAAAAGGAGAGTAGGGGATTCTGCTTGAAGAAATTGGTGTACAGAATTGATGTTAGAGTGAAGTCCCCTTATATTGCTAAAGAAAAAGCTGCACCGACGAGCAGCTTTGGGACGTTGCAATGCTCTTGACACAGTCGCATGATGACGACCGGGAGGGCCCTGTGTCAATGACCCAACCCTGCCGGGGGTGGATATCCGAGGGACCACCAGGTTTGCTCTTAACAATTGTACTGCCATGTTTATTGGGTAAGGTGTATGGTGTTACATGTATGATATGTAGTGGGAAGAGTAGTGTTTTATGGATAGAGGATAGCAATGTAGGGCAATGTCGTGAAGTTGGATGTGTATGTTATATAAAGAGGGTTTTCCTGATACCCCTGATGTGTGAGGCAGAAAGATATGTATCCAGCTACCAAGGCCTGGGAGAGAAAATGGAATTCAGGCTATTCCCTGAGTCTCCCGAAACCTTGGCGGTAGTACTTCCCTGGGCGGGGCTGCCTACCCCTACTACCTACTGTACATCCTACATCAACTGTCTTGATGGTGTAATTGAATTTTTGAATTGAATTGAAATCTTTTTATTTAGCCTTTAGTATACAATACAATTTTGCTTACAAATGATTTGTTAAAAACAAAAATATATAATAATAATACAAACAAATAAGGCTGAGCCTTTTGAGAGATGTCTCTCTTAAAGGCACCTGGCTATAACTCGATCTATCAAAATGCAATTGTATATAATATACTTATCCACAGCTATAATGGTTTGAATGTTTAAGATCTGTGTGTGGTAACCCAAGTTCGAGTCCCGGGTGGAGCACATGCTTTCATTAATTTCATTAGGTGGTGTTTGGTGTTGTGAGTGAAATCAAAGAAATAGATTGGTCAACCTGTTCACAGACACCAGCATAATGTTCGCCACAATTTGCGTCATTAAAGTCGAAGTAAAAACGAACCATCAAGGCCACACAGTTTTCCTCGCTGCCACCATTGGGTTCATGACCGTCATTATGAGTGTAGCCCCAATACGGTGAATTCATTTTCACGTCGGTCCCGTCAAGCCATTTGAAACTTCCCTCTGATCCTTCGTCCGAAGCGCCGATCCAGAAGTCATGGGCGCTGAGGCCTGCAGAGCAAATTGATTGATCATACGCTACTCTCTTACACACTGATTCCGTCATTTACTAAGCTATCTCAAACCGAATTGAATCGTCTTCTTCTTTTTACCTAATTTTTGCATTTCGGAGGTTCGTTTATTTCTGATGGAGGAATTAGAGAGGGAGAGAGTTTGTGTTTTAGAGCATACACTCTAGGATACATATTCTGTCTTTTCTGAATCCTTGAACTGCCAAATGAACCCCCAACATGCATATATTAATTGGTAAAGATGATTTATATACTAGATAAGAATATTCAATTCAGTGCGAGACAAATATGGACAATCAGATGGCATTTGTGTATTAAATTGCATAGTGCAGCCACAAGCAATAATATGCATATAGCCATTTGAATCTGTATAAAAGCCACACATATATAATTGACCTATGTTAATGTTGCTGGAAAATGAAACGTTCAAGCATAGTATTATATAAGTAGCGACTAAGCAATTACTCTGAATGTAATGACATTTTGCAAGCAATATGTACAGCTACTGACAATAATTGTTCGAGAGCTCTTGCAATTTTCTTTGAGTAACTATATCCATTTAGATTGATGTTCAGATCAAATCAGCTATATTGATAAATATATATTATGTATTTATTTATATTTAGCAGATTTGATCTGAATTCATTCAAGCTAAATGGATGTAGTTGCATAAAGAAAATCGAAAGAGCTCACGAAAATATGTCAGTAGCTGTGCCTTGTTGTTTGCTATGTTCAAATCAGCCAATCACTAAACAGTTGGCCAAATAAACCAATTATTTTGTAACAAAAAATATTATATCCCAAAACATTAACTCGTAATTAAATCATTACTGTGTTAAGTTATTGAAGTTTGTAAGACAACAAATGTATTATATCAGCAGAGTACAGGTTTCTAGCATAAACAATTGGCTAAAATATATGCCTTATTCAACATTTACGACCTAGAAAAAATCTATCTATCTCTATATATGCTCAGGCCCAATCCCCACTTTTTCTATTTTTATTTTTATTTGCTATTTTATTCTTTACAATCGCCTACACAAGTGGATGTTGCACTAATATGTGAGAACCTTAAGGCAGGAATGATTGAATGAGGGAAAGCCCTAAATCGAAAATGTGTCTGTAATTCCGACTGCCCATAACATTATTCAGACTGTCTATAATTCTGTCTGTCTATAGTATTCCCAAATCATAATATCTGATTAAGTTACTGACTGACTGAAGTTATATACTTGTTTTACTTACTCTGATCATAAATGTACTCAATGATGTAGTAGAGCATGTTGGCATCATCAAGGTTAGCAAGCTGGCCACCAAACTGTAGACAGTGTTGCTTCATGTCATGCCAGGACCCAAGGTTAACTGTCTCCATCATGAAGCAACGACCAGCGATGTTTAGGAACGGGAGGCGACAATCTATAAGAACATTATTGGATAAAGAGTTATAGAGAAACTTAAGTATTGCAGTTAAATGCATTTCAATAAGTTATCAGAGTACTTTTCTGAGTGGGATGAGGGCAAAAATCTCAACCTTAGGGATGAAGAAAGCTGGAATAAACATAGAGTAGATTGAAAAATAATAATATACAGATAAGAAGAGAAAAATGAAAGGAAGCAATTTGCTGAAATATATAATATACCAGGTACAATGTTGAGACGTAGTTGTAGACATAATTGATAGGTTATGTAAATTCGCATGTGAGAGTGATAGTGTACCAGAGATTGAAGGAGAACAGTGATTATGTCTCTGTACAAAGGGAAGGGTAGTAAAGAGGAAACTACAAGTTATAAGAGTATTTGTCTATCGAACATACCTGGAAACGAGTATGCAAAAGTAGTAACAGTCAGATTACAGAAGGCAAGGAATGATGATAATAGTTGAAGAGTAGGGAAGTTTCAGAGAGGATGGGGGTGGCACTGACGAGATAAACTCAGCGAGATTGTTTGTAGAGAACTATCAAGCTATAATAGAAAATTGTATGCATGAATTTGGAAAAGCCCTACGGAAACGTGGAATGGGAGGGCCTGTGGCATGAGTTCACAGTATTTGGTATGGGAGGGAAGTTGCTAATGGTAGTAGAATATATATCTACTGTATATAAATGCATTGAAGGTAGGCAATTATCTATACGATTGTTTTGAGGTCAACATACGAGTGAGACAAGGATATGTCATAATTTTATCATCTCATCTTAGCTGTTTAATATATACAACATGGATGGTGTGAGAAAGAAATTGACTACACCGGTATCTGGGGACTGTTGGCAACAACCTTCCGATAGGGTAACCTCACTAGAGTGAACAATTTCCTACCAGAACCCGGTGATTGTATATATTGTAGAGAATAATTAATATTAAGTAATTTAGTACTGTATAAGATTACCTTGGCCAAGTGAATTTAGTTATAAAACCTTCTATGATTAGATTTAGAGGTACTGTATCCGGTATCACAAGGACCCCAATGGAAATACGCCTAACGGCCTTATTGGGCTATCCTTAGTTGGAATTATGCAAGGCTGGTACATGTCATTTTTGTAACATACTATGTGGCACCAACTCTGTAAATTGCTAAATGAATAAATATTATTCTATCTATCTATCTATCTATATGCTCAGGCCCAATCCCCATTTTGGGGGTAGCTGACTCAAGACAGAGCAAGAACAGGGAAAACACAAAAACAACATAAAACAAAAAATAAACACAGATAAAAAAACACAAACTCACACACATCCAGGTCACCCAGGAGAAGACCCGAGACCAGGGTTACCAAGGTCGCTCCAGCACTCCCCCGGCCCCTGACCACCCGGAGAGGTTCCGATCTCGGCAGGCAGACATGCAGCGGAGCCAAAGCCACAAGCCCTCCCACCACACTTCCAGGCACACCCTTCATATTAATCGTCTCCCCGGGCCAGGCGCCTGATGGACTATTATCTAGTCCAACTTGCGCCCGACCCCTTACTCCAAATGACCACGTGTTCACTCAACTATTCACAAGCATTCTCCATTCACTCCTGTCCACCACCACTTCCCCTGCCTGATCTATAGTCATTCCTCTATCATCCAAAGCCTTTCTTACACAGTCTCTCCATCTCAATGGGGGTCTTCCTGCCCTTCTATCTCCCCTTGTACCTGACTCACATATTCTCTTTGTAAGCCTTTCATCTCCCATTCGTTCAACATGACCATACCAGCTCAGCATCCTTCTGTCCACTCTGGCTGACAAATGTTATTATTATTATTATTATTATTATTATTATTATTATTATTATTATTATCAGTTTTGAAATTCCCACGCTTGCAGGCGCGATCCACAGCTTGCTGTAATATCCAGATCGCCTGGATAATATGTTTACTAAATCGTTGTGAAACGATATTTATATTAGTATTTATACAATTAAATGCTTATTTCTCATTTATAGAATAAAGTGAAGAGGGAATGAACCCTTGGTAACGAATTAATATCTAGTTTATTTAAGAGTCCGAAATTGAAGTTCCGATCAGACGCTAGTAAACTTTTGAACGGTAGAGACGTGTCCCGTGATCTCCTCTACCACAATCTCCGCGCCAGGCCCGGAGTCCTGACCCTTTCACAGTCTACAGATAATTATAAGGTCGGTCCACCAGGCGACCCAAAAATGGTCAGTTTCCCATAGTGACGTCACTCATCAGTACTCAGTACTCAGTACTCTCCCTCCCTTTGACTTGTGAAGGTCGTGCATCTCTCTCCCAAATTAAGTGAATTAAATATGCATAACCCTGGTGTCCAACTTTATTGATTGGTTTTATTCAAGTGTGAAGACATGCCCAGCAACTGTGCAGTGTTTAATTGTTTCTCAAACAGTAACACACAGAGTGATAAGCATCTTTCTTTTCACAAGTTTCCTAAGAATGAGAGTCTTAGGAAGAAGTGGATTCACCTTTGCAGTAGGAAAGACTTTATTAATGCTGATTATGCAAAGGTTTGCAGTTACATTTTCACCCTAGTGCATATGAAAGATATCTAAAATATGAACTGCTAGGCATACCTCTACCAAAACACCTGCACAGGATCAAATGTGATGCACAACCATCTCTTCAATTACCAACATCAAGAGGTGAGCATTGTTTTTAACAAGTGAATGTGTTTTAGTGTTACGAACTTACGATTTCTTACTATTCCTATTTAGTAAATATGTTGTGTATGTGCAAGTTTGTGTGTTTGTGTTTGTTTTAATCTGTGTATGTGAATTTGTGGAAGAGTGTGCATATGTTTGTGTGAATGTGTGTATGTGTGGGCGAGTGATTGTGCTTCCTGGTGTGTGTGTGAGTGTGTGTTTATGGGTGTGAATTATTGAGTGTGTAAGTGTTGATGTATGAGTGCGCGTGTGTGCGTATGAGTGGCTGTGAGTGAATGACTGTGAGTAAGTAAACGAGTTTGAGCAAGTGAGTGATTAAGTATCTGTGAATGTGTGAACGAGTGCGTATATGTGTGAGTGAATGGCCTCCTCAACCACTTATACTTGTACCTTGTTTGTTAACTTAGCTGCTTATGATGCCCTTTCCAGTCCATAGATTTCTATACTCCCTGTTTTTACCACAAATTATAAATTATCTTTGGGCTGGCGCATCAGCAGTGTGTGGCTTCTGTGGACCCTGACCTACTACTTAGCTCTGGGGTCTGGGAAGCCCACCAGGTAAGAATGAGTATATGTGAGTGAATGAATGAATGTGAGCGAGTGAGTGTGCATGTATATGAGAGAGTGAATGAGTGTTTGTGAGTGAGTGAATGAGAGTGTGGAAAGGTGTAGCAGGTAAAGTACCTTACTGTTGATATATATATATATATATATATATATATATATATATATATATATATATATGTATAAACCGGTATGCTGTATTTGATTTTGGTAATATGATACTACCCCCCCCCCTCCCCCCCCCATTTCCTCACCTGCTGTAGGGGTATACTACACACAGAGACTGATATATACACACACACAGCAACACACTTATACACACACAATTACATGCACACAAATACACTATTAAGCATACACATGCTTACACAAGTGCACACATACCTAGGCCTATATACGCATATGCATGAACACTTACACATTCACATAAACGCACAGTCATTTATAAGAACATAAGAAAACGGGAGTCTGCAGAAAGCCGATCGGCCCACACAAGGCAGATCCCTATCACACCCAACCCCCAATTACAAGTCCTAATTATAAACCCAACTCACTAATACCCTGAGGACTGACTTCACCAAAACGGTCAGAGATCAACACAAGATTACGGGGATCTGCAGAGCGCCGATTGGCCCACAACCGGCAGATCCCCCCTCATGCCCAACCCATCTCGTCCATATGCCTATCTAATTTTATCTTAAAGCTCCCTATCGTTCTCGATCCTACCATATCACTCGGTAGCCTACACCACATGTCTACAACTGTTACCAAACCAATATTTGCTTATATCTTTTCTGAAACGAAACTTATCTTATTTAAAACCATTTGTTCGAGTTCTTTCGCTATCACTGAGCTTCAGTACATTTGTCATGTCCCCTTTATTAATCCCACTAACCCCCTTGAACACTTCTATTATATCCCCTCTAACTCTGCGTCTTTCTAACGAATGTAAGCCTAATTTGTTCAACCTTTCTTCATTTGGTAGATATCTAATATTATGAATCATTTTTGCCGTTCTTCGCTGTACTCTCTCCAACGAATCTATGTCCATTCTGTAATAAGGACACCAAAATTGGACAGCTTAATCCATATGAGGTCTCACTAATGATAAGTAAAGTTTTAAGATAACATCAGCAGTTCTGTTACTCACACTCCTTGAGATGAACCCGAGAATCCTGTTTGCCTTGTTACGAACGTTTATACCCTGTTTTCTAGGCTTCAAATCGTTGCTAACAAACACACCCAAATCTTTCTCGCAGTCTGAGTTTTTAAATTCTGTATTAGCTAGTTTATATTTTGCAATAGTGGAATATAATTATGTACAAGCTCAGATTAATATGCAGGATTCGAAACTGCATAATACATCTAGGCTTGTCCATATTTCTTTAACTGTCTTGATAGCGTAATGCATAGTGCGCGGAATTTTGATGTGAGTATCCTCGGTTCGAGTCCTCGGAGTGCCTCATATATTTGTTGATTTCATTAATTAAGTTTAGATGTGAAGTTGGTTGGTGTAAGAAACATAATAATTCGTCTTTCCTATTTTTAATAGCTTGCATTTGTCAAAAGTTAAAATTCATCTGCCAATTTACTGACCATTCGTGTAATGTATCTAGATCCCTTTGGAGGCACTCTATGTCGCTATCACCAGTGCTACCAATATGGCGGAGGTTGGCCAATCTCTTGAAACTAGCCTATATATAGTATCTCGATCTATAGTGTACCCTAGTTACAGAGATCGGCTAACACGCGACACGATTCTGCACATACAGTATACTCTATTCTTTATTCACCTTTCTTTTCTACAAGCCCCAACACTCTAAAAAAGGTTGTCACTGAAGAAAGGTGTTATATGTGTAGCTAATTAGCTATATACTCGTATGTTGGTACGCGCGTGTTTGTGTGTCGTAAATATAATTAAGTTACCCTATAAACTGTAGTTTTCTATGATTTAAGAAATATAGAAAATGACATTATATGATAAACTTAAGTATATATACTTCACAATAATTATTCTGTTTTAAATTATAAAACACTTGTAATCGGTTCAAAATCTTTATTATCTTCTTGATCGTAGCTAATATGATTTATTTCAAAACTACACTCGAGTAACTATCCTAATATAATATAAAAATAAATCCATCACAACCTGTTCCCCAGAAGCTAAATTATAATTTTAAGTTTATGACTGCGTCATTCTCATTCAAACTTCTGCTCAGGTAAGACGTTCAAGTACTTACTGTAGTTTTTATAGTGATATTTGTATGTTTCTAGCCATAAATCGCGTGAAGATTTTATCTACGAACTTCTTGAGTATTAATTAGAAGTACTGTACTGTACTTATATAACTATATTTACGACAAAGCTTAAGGTTTCGTCATAAAATAACACAAAATGACTGACCGTGGAGTCAAGCGGCCGCGGGACGGTTCCCATGCTAAATATAATGAAAGGTGTTACCAGAAGGATATAATGATGAAGAACTTTGCCAAGAAGCAAAAACTGGAAGTGATTAAAGTGCCTCGTCCGCAGACACAGGTGTCCCGGGGCCTCGTTAAAATTATCGACCCCAAACCTTTGAGAAAAACTCTGCCAAAAACTAATAATTATCGTCCCGGCCAAGGTAAGACTAACCCCGCTACAATGTCTCTGAGGCAGCGGTTGTTGCAAACCATCTCTAAGAATAGTTTCGCATTTGATCTGACTAACCCGTCTTGCAAGCTAAACAGCAAGCCAGGTAGCAGCTTCAGCGTGCGAAATACAGTCGCACCAAAAACCGCCTTCCCCAAACCAGTCCAAATGGTGGCGAATGAGGTCCGTGAACGAGCTGCCAGTAGCTGGAAGGCCAGGACTTCCCAGGTTATTACTACACAACAAGCACGTGATAGCAAGAAACCCCCCTCATTTATATATTTTTCAAGAAAGGTGTCTTTCTGAAATGTGGCGGTCAGTATCGCTAATAATCCCGAAAATAAGCATTTTCCGATTAAAACTCCTTCCCGGAAGAATTCCATTTTTATGTTGCATCTACGAGAATTAGGCATTCGTTAATTACTGAAATATAGTTATTTCAGCTGATTTGCTGTGATCCATTTATGTATTAGTTATTATATATAGTTATTTTATATGTGATTATATACGGAATGATTTGTTATAATAAAAGGAGCTTATTCTATAATTACTTTTCTGTTATGTTATCGTTAGGATTATCACACTTCAGTGAGGAATATGACTGTTTTTAAACTTTTAGTTACATTAAAATTGAAAACAAACTAAATCAAAACAATAATTAAATAAGCTAAGAATAGTTTCTAAATAAGTAAATACAATAATCAAGAAAGTTATAGACACTTTCTAAATAAATAAATACAATAATCAAGAAAGTTAAACACTAAATAAATAAATATAATATACAAAAATAATAATAAAAAAGCACAATAATCCCTCATACGATTTTTTTTAACCATTTATTAACCCATTTAGGAGTCCATGACGCGTTTCTTTATTATCAAAATGTATATTTTATTTATGAAAATGTATACCGTACGTATTAAAACATATACACACATACAGTAGATATGCACATGTATCAGCATGCACACGTCCCACTTCCACACAAGAACACACAATCTTACACTTCCACATACACAAGCGATAGGCTATATACACTTACACATTTTTAAGCACATTTACATACATGCTTAAGCATACTAACAAACCATACTTACAACAAGAAGACACACATGCACATAAGAATACAAACACGCACACAGACGAGTCTACTGTATACACACGCACATTTACCCATGCATGTCCTTTTTTTTTGTACATACACATACATCATTATATTGAATAGAAATATATATTCAGCACGTAAGCAATGTAACAAAATGCTTAAAGTAGTTAAGTAAAACAGTTATTGCGTTGCTAATACAGTATAAATTCACAATCCTCTCTGAATTATTGTAAGAGACATTATTATTGTCCCCATATACTTCTCTTGTTAACTTAAATAATATACTGTTTATATCCAAATGTTATTAGACTTTTATTACTACCCTTGTTTACTCATCCTTTGTAACTGCTTTAATAATGCATAATTGAATTGCACATTTGCCTACAATGTGCAAGATTGAAAAAAAAAAAATATATATATACCGGGTATACAGTATATATATATATATACAGGTATATATACTGTATATTAGTTGAATAGATAGAAACTTTTATAGAGATACTATGTGATGGAAATAAGAAGTTAAACACACATGCAAACAACCATAAATATATACAATATTCTAACACAAATGCGCTTAAGCTTCACATTCATCAACACACACACACACACACACTATCTAACACACACAGAGGGGTCATTAATCAGTTTTGGTGGAGAGAGGGAGAGCGCGCGCGGGGAAGAGAAAGAGAGAGAGAGAGAATGAACTAATTGAAAGCGAGAGAGAAAGATAGAAGGAGAAGGAAAGAGCGCGCCTGGGACCGGTGACGTCAAAGGGTCGCCTGGTGGACCGACCTTATATCTGTAGACTGTGGACCCTTTAACCCTGGTCTACCGAAGCCGGAATCCTCGGAACTACACAAGGACCCTAGTATAGCTAAGTCATTGATATACATGGCCATTGATACAATGTTTAGTTAGGGCATCCTGAGAGATAGGCTACCATGGATTAAGACTAGGCTGCTATAAACAAACTTCATCTGCTCCTATAGTTCATGCCATAAGGTAGGCGATCTCAGACTTTATTTCTATTTATGTTTATTAATTTTATATTTCGATTGGTGTGGTAAGAGATAACCTTTGGCCATATTATCCCCCACAGATGGTGTGATCATAGAATGACGGGCGAATTAAATGGGCATTGGAGCTAGGTTGGAGAAGGAGGGAATTCATTTGAACAGCTAACATGCCTTTATGCGAGCGATGCTACTCTGATGGCGGAATATGAGGAAGAACTTCATAGAATGATCACTGACTTTGACAGGCTGTGTAAAAGGAGGAAATTAACCCCCTGGACCTCAAGCAATTTAATATAAAAGTACACTCCAGGACCATCCACTTGTCAATTTTTTGTTTTTCCTGAAAACACATGGGATGGGCTAGTCTATCTATCTATCTATTGCCGGACGCCTTACTCCCCTTATGAGGGTGGCCATACACAGAATGCCCCCAAGCGGACCTATTCCCTGTGAGAGGGACAACCCGAGCCAGTTTAGTGAAGGACTTACAGGATTGATCACTCAATTTAGGATCCGTCCGACTCCGAGGCCCTCTTCGTATCTTGTTAGCACTAATTTTCTACAGTGGTGTTGGCTAATCCATCCACTAACCTGCCTTACCCTTAGGTAAGCAGTATGGATTTGTATCAGGTTTACTCCCCTAGACAGGTTGCCAACCAAGGCTGACGAGTCCCATCCACCCGGCTTTGTATAAGGTTGTCTCCCCTAGATGAGTTGCTGACCAAGGCTAACGAGTCCCATCCACCCGTGGTTTCTGATGAATGGGTTAGTAATGAAGGAAAAATAACATAAAACCGCTCACCTAGGTCATTTTGGGGTCCTGGGTGGCGGTGGAAATTCACAATTAACATGGGGTGATGAGTAGACAATGTAGTGGAAAATCACTCCCGCGCGCCCACACGCACGTGACTGGATTTGGGGGGTTGCCACCATCGGCATTATTCCATGGGATCCTAAAGTAGTTTCCATACAAATTTGAACCCTCTAGGTGCCATAGGACAAGAATAATTAAGGCGGATGCAACCGTTGCATCGCTGGTACTGTGGGTTACATACATAGGCGACGCATAATGTGCGTCCCTGGGGTCGCAGGGGTTAAGGATTAACATAGGGAACTTTAAGACAATGGTGTTTATGTGAAGAACAATATAAAACTATAGACCTTAAAACATTATGCAGAGTCAAGAAAGCACATGAGTACAAATGTAAAATCATACTGAGGAACGAGGAAGTGGAAGAAGTTAAAAGTTTCAAACATATGCAAATACAGCAAAATAGATAGTGAGATATAAGACAGACAAATTCGAGATAGAATGGTGACTGAAGAATTTGATAGCATTCTGAAAGTAACAATGATTAGTAAAAAGTGAAAAAGGTCACTAAGGAACAGTGAACTACTCCAAAAATGTCGTATGGAAATGAGACTTGGACAGGAAATGATGAGGACCTCTCCACACTGCGATTTCTGTCGTGAGTTATTTCAGAATGGTAGCTGGTATAAACAGGCTGGAGGGACTACGTTATAAGGAAGTGTAAGGGTAATGTTCTTTGAATGTGAAGTGGTTGAATGGATGAAGACAAGTACTTTGAGGTGGTTTGGCCATGTTCAAAGAAAGGACAAGTACAGATTGCCAAGAAAGGTACAAGGCAATGAAGTGAGAATGGCAGCTGGTATTAGAAGACTACATAATTAAGGTTTAAAAGAAAAAGTGGAAAAGTACATTGACGAAAAAGATTCGCGTAGTGGAAGGGGCAAAGGGAGCATGTCTGGAAGAAGTAGCTTGAAGGCGTTTCTGCCGTGGCCATCCTTTAGCGGGGATTTCCCCGGAGGAAGCAAGGCGACGGAGATGATGATATTGATGATGATGCCATAGCAATTGGGTAAGAGTGCTACCTGCAACAAACTATAACATGATAATTGCAGTATACGAATGATAATTGAACCTAAATTTAGACATAACATAGATTTGATAACACCAATAACATGCATGGATGATATCTTAACGCTTACGATGCAGGCATATTTCCGCTATATTAGGGTTCATTCAGGCACTCTTGAATGATTAAAGAAGTGCATGAATGTAATAAAATATATTCAGCCAAAATCTAGAAGAAAATAGCTTTAAAATGACACAGAACGAGCTTCGTAGTGTGCGGGGTTCATCCGCAACGCTACCATAGACTTTGGCAAATATTCGCTAATTATGAGCAATGTTGCGCTACAGTTGCCTTTGGCAGCGCTGCATTGTCTCGCGAGTCTCAGTGCCCCAGCCAACGTGCTGAAAAGCGGAGGGGAGGATGCCACGCTCCCGCTCACTACCACTCATCTCCACAGGCTTTAAGAGGTTTTAAGAGCCTGTAAATTGCTTTAAATTGCCATGGCGTTCCAGAACGTCCCCCGGAGCCAATCGGTTATTAAAGGGGTTATCACACTTGGCTATTTTTTCGTGGTTTCTGGATCTTCGTTCATAGTTTGGACGACAAGTGGTTTCCCTATCACACATGCACCTAGATAATCCACGAAAATATGTACACTCTTTTGTCCGCACTTCGAAATTAATTGGTCTTATTTCGGCCGTTTTAGCTTCCCGTCATGCTATTAATACATCTCAATCCCAATGATAAAGCTGAGCATATATAAAAAACATGGTAAGTATGACTATATTGCTCTCTAATGCTTAAAACAAGCGACATGAATCCACGTCTGTGGTAAAAGTGAAAGTCGGTGGAAGCAGCAGCACGCTCAAGATTGGCTATTTTATCAGTACCCTGATAATTTATTTGTTATCTGTATTGTTCCTTATTTATTCATTAAACTATATATCTTATAAGTAATTTTAACGATTACTTAATAAATTACAGTGTTATCCGAATCTAAAGAGCTATTAAAAATCATAGGAAACACAATAATAAGGTATATATCGTAAAGTAAACACAAGCGAGATAAAGAAATTATAAACGCAAGCAGCAAGCGAGAGAGTAGACTGACTGACTCGGGCCAACGCCTCTTAACCAATCACAGGCCATGATTTACGCATTAGCACATTTAAAATAGGCATTGACGGTCTTTCTTCCCTTGCTTGTTTATATGTACGATTTTATATGTTCTATGTGATATTTTATAGCTCTTAAGGTTCGAATATCACCTATCACATTATCATTAGATATATTAAAACTTATCTAGTTTAATAATTATATGGAATATATACTGTATATATTACTATATATTTATACATAAGAAATGTATTTTCATGACATAGCCTACTAATTCATGCCCGAACATTTCTGTGGATAGACGAAGATCTCCCAAGTTGCTCGGGAAGCGTGGATTGTCGGCAAGACCACGGAAAATAGACCAGAAACCACGGAAATCGCGGAGACCACGGAAATATTGGCAAGTGTGATAACCCCTTAAGATGGCTTAAAATATGTTGGGTCATTTGTGTCTCATTTTCATAAGTTACCCTGCTTAGTTTGCTGTAGGTTGAAGGTGTCACTGGAGTAGGTGGTGGTGGTGGTGTCTTCTGTGGTCCTCTCTCCACTGTAAGATACTTCATCCTTGTAACTCCCATCATGCATCTCATTGAAGGCCACGGCACACACTCCATCTTGTTGTATATGTGCGAGAATCAAAGGTCTGTAGAATGTGTCATATTTACATTATTGGTGGTGTAATGGATTAGAATCTTTAGATGCTTATGTTGTGGGTGTGGTTTCCAGAGTTCGAATCCCGGGAGGACCATATGCTTTTATTAGTTTATTCAATTACATTGGGGTTTGTAATGGATGATCGATGTTAAGAACGGGGTGTTTCTTAATACATATTGTAGTAAATGGACATAATAAAGTAATATCCCATAGCAAGTACTAATAAAATCCTGCATGCGAGAAGCGACCTTATTAACATATTATTCGACTATTCCCCCACCATTGGCGACAAGAAATTAACGCTAATAAAACGTATTTCATGATTATAAGTTGCTCTAGACCTTTCCCTCTTTACCCTTCATTTGGTAATATATATATATATATATATATATATATATTTCTAATCTCTCAGTGGGGTTCGAACCGCCGCCTGTCAGGACAATAGCCGACGCTCTAATCAACTACACCACGGCAGTGGTGTAGTGGCTCACGTGTATTTGTGATATATACTCAATATATATACAGGTATATATATTTCCCAGTTGCTATGCTTCACTATTTCTTACGATGCTTACGCTCTCTCCTTGCAACATATATATATACTGTATATGTTAAGGTTTCCCCAACAACAATAAAATTAATCTATGGTAGAATATTTGCTCATATTAGCTAGTGACAGCAGCCTCCCTTGTCAATCCTTTACCTCCGTGATACGTTTACAGGACCTGATACGTACAGGATCATATTAACATTTACATATAAGTTTTTATATTTCATTCTAGCAATCTTGAGTCAAAACCAACTGAATTATGCCTCTGAATCCCACAGAGCCTTTCTCAGCTGAATATAGTCGTCTAAGGATAGCCATACAAAATTGTATAACAAATACCGGCATAATCCTAAAGGACCTAACTGTCGGAAGCCCCCCAATATCAATAATGTTTACCTTTACGTTGACAGTCGACCAGAACGGATTGTACGGTCGATCCATCAGGGTGGCGGAGCTTCACATTGTATTGGTCGACTCCTTCCACCATCCTCCACTCCACCCGGACACTGCTTCCACCCAACACCTCCACACCGATGTTCACACCTGTGCAACAATAACTTTAGGGGGCAGTGCTTGGTTTTTGGTCTATGTATTTATTAATTTATTTATTTTTGAGTTTCCTCGCTAGACCTCCATCAAGCTTAAAATAGTACCCCCTAGATAAATTTGTACGTTTTTCGGTAGAAAAATGTCTTCCCTCTAAAATTACAGGCTCGCTATCGCTAGGAAAAAATCGACACCTAAATGGCACGAAAGGTCTTAAAATCGACACACTAACGGAACGAAAATCTTACCTCAAAACTATAGTATGCTAAACATGAGGCAGAAGGGGGTCCATAAAAAACGAGTACTACGGTACCCCCTTGATTAATAGTCAAAAATGTCTGTGTGTTAGCTCAGATATACTGTATTCCTTTGTGATTTATTTCATATTAGGTGTCACAGAATCACTTTTACTAGCAATCATGTTTGTGTTTGTGTGTGATTTTGTATGCATTTACGTATATTATTCGTAACATCGCTAACCAACCAATTAAATTACAAAAATACGACTTAATTAAATCAATTAAAGTCATGAATAGGCCTATATGTGGTACTCCCAGGATTCGAACCTAGGATACTCACACCGACATCCAGCGCACTAACCAATACGCTATCAAGACAGTTAAAGGTTTAAGCACAAGCTCAGGATATATTATCCATTCTCGAATACTGGATATTAATCTAAGCATGATGACAGCCAAATGAGTATACAATTGGAAGGGATACCTTTGTTTAAATGTATGAGGATATCTAAAAAAATATTCCTTGAATGTGCCATACCGTAAGCCGAACTGATTAACAAGGCAAGCAAGATTAAGGCAGCCATCTTGCTTTGTTATGTTGGTCAGCCTCCCTCTGGATCCCTGCACTATGTTCTTCACCTTTATATACATTTTTGTTGTCATGGCCACAATTTTCTCAGAACTGATAACCAACAAGTATCTTATCTTAGTTATTCCTCTAATCAGTATTCTAATTAACCACTTGCGAGTTTCGGGCCTTAACCCACTGGACCCCAGCGAAGCACATTATGCGTTGCCTATGTATGTAACACAGTCCTAGCGACGCAATGGTTGCATCGGCCTTATAATTACTCTTGTCCTATGGCACCTAGCGGGTTCAGATTTGTATGGGAACTGCTTTAGGATCCCACAGAACAATACCGATGGTTGGCAACACTCCAAGCCCAGCCGCAAGTGTGTGGGCATGCGCGGGAGTGATTTTCCAGTATTTTGCATACCCATCGCACCATGTTAATTGTAACTTTCCACCGCCACCCAGGACCCCTAAATTAAGTAGGTGAGCATTTTTTGGGTGTTTTTCCTTCATTACTAACTCATCCCAGGTGTTTTCAGGAAAACAAATGACAAGTGGCTGGTCCTGGAGTGTACATTTATATTAAACCGCTTGGGGCCCAGTGGGTTAAGGAAGTTGGATCTATAAGTATCAATGTCTAGGCAAATTACCAGCTACAGTACGGTTGCATTACATATATAAAAAACATAGTTGACAACTCGATTGAAGAAGACATTCCTAGACTCCTGTGAGTAAAGAAAATAATACCAATACATTTGCAACAGCTTCCCAGCGTGTAATTTGATTGGTCGATAGTGATGTTCATATTGTCGATGCCTTTGATGATTTTGAACACTTGAATTAAATTGCCTCTTAATCTGCTCTGGGTTAAAGGAAATAGATTTAATTCTCCAAGACACCGCTCTTCGTATGGAGAGAGTGAGAGAGAGAAAGTATGTGTGTGTTTTAGAGAGAGAGGGAGAGCATGTGTGTGTGTGTGTGTGTGTGTGTGTTAGGGAGAGAGAAAGAGAATGTGTGTGTGTGTGTGTGTGTGTGTGTTAGGGAGAGAGAAAGAGAATGTGTGTGTGTGTGCGTATGTATGTGAGAGAGAGATAATTTTTGGTGTCTGTGTGTGTGAGAGAGCTAGAGAGAGAGCGAGAGAGAGAGAGAGAGACATGAGAAACAGCGACATAAACAGGCCAGGCAGAAGATACAACATAATGCGTGAGATAATAACACATTGTGGGAAGCACAGTCGTGGTCAGGAGTTTGTGGACAAGTTCTGAAAGACCAATTATGATACACTGGCGTTTTAAGAGGGGTCACCTGCTTTTTTTCTCTTCTGGTTGTACCCATTCGGCCCCATTCAGCCTACTGTTTTATGACATTTATCCCCATCCAGGTGTCAATTTTGTTTCTGGCGAACGATAGCGAGCCATCATTTTATGGAGAAATCCGGCTTTGCCGGAGAAATGTTTCTATCGAAAAATGTACACATTTACCCAGCTGTCTATCACATTATACAAAATAAGGCGGCTCGCTATCGCCCGCCAGGTATAAGTCTACACCTGGATGGGGATAAACATCTTAAAACAGTAGGCTGAATGGGGCCGAATGGATACAACCCAGAAAGAGAAAAAAAGCAGGTGACCCCCATTAATATCCGCCATTGCCGAAGGACTATATAACTGGGGTTCACTAGTTAAGGGGAGATTTTTATTTTTGTATTTTTTTATGGGTGCATTATATTTTTCAGTTTTCTCCCTAGATCTCCATCAAGCTTACAAAAATACCAACAAGACCCCCCTGCGAGAAAAAAAATTGAATTTTTTTTTTTCGGTAGAAAAAGGCCCCAGCCGAAGACCGATTCCTCATAATTTGAAGGCTCGCTGTCGCTCGCCAGGAAACAAAATCAATAGCTAAATGTCATGAAAAGTCCTAAAATCACAAAAACTAATGAGGGGAATGTTTTAATATATCAAAACTAATGGAGCTAAGTTTGAGGGAGAAGGGGGTCCAAAAAACCCACTCGTAATGCCTCTTGTATTTTATCATTAGAAGGTGTTGACGTAATTCTGACCACGACTGTATAGGGAGACGTGGCAGATGCAGTATAATAATATCAACACACTTCATAGAAATTTCGCTTTTTGTCTTCCTATTTTTAGATTTTCATGCACTCTTAAGACATAAATTGTGGCCTCAGGAATAGAGCCGCCCTCCCCAGTCAATTAGTCCCTGGCCGCCGGCCTAACTCCGGTCCCACCTGGCTATTGGCCTAATGCCGGTCCCAGTCAGCTAGGCTTGGACCACCATTTTAATGTCAGTCCCAGTCAGCTACCCCGAACTGCCGGCGTCACGATGGTCCGGTAAAATTGCCCTGGGCCGCCGGCCTAACACCTGTCCCAGTCAACTAGCCCTAAGCCACCGGGCTAATGCCGGTCCCTGTCAGCTAACCCTGGGCCGCCGCCCTGAAGCTAGTTCCAGTTAGCTAGCCCCATGCTACTAGCATAATTCCGGCTCCAATCAAATAGCACTGGGCTGCCGACTTCACGCCATGTGGTTCCAGTCAGCTAGTCCCAGGACACCAGCTTAATGCCATCTCCAGTAAATCAGCCCCTGGCCGCCGGCCTAACTACAGCCCCAGTTAGCTGACACCGGCCCGACGGCCTAACACCGGTCCCAGTCAACTAACTTCAGGCCGCCGGTGTGCTGTCAGTTCCAGTCAGCTAACACCAGCACCAGTAAGCTTTGCCTAGGCTGCTACCCTAATTCCGGGCCCAGTCAAATAGCCCCACGCCACTGGCCTCATGCCAGTTCCAGTCAGCTAGCCTGATCTTTCAATCTAACACTGGTCCCAGTCAGCTAGCCTCGGCCCGCAGGTCTAATGTCAGTCTCAGTCATCTAACGCCGGTCCCAGTCAGCTACCCCCAGGCCGCCGGCCTAAAACAGGTCCCAGTCAGGTAGTGCCAGGCCGCTGGCTTATCTCCGGTCCTAGTCTGCTAGCACCGGACCGCTGGCCTAACGCTGGTTCCATTTAGCTAGCCCCGGGCCACCAGCGTAACACTAGTCATACTTGTCAGCTAACCCCGGGCTTCCTGCCTAATATCGGTTTCTAGTCAGCTAGCCCCAGGCTGCCGGCTGCCCGACGGTCACAGTCTCCAAGCTATGAGCTGCCGGCTTAACATCAGTCCCAGTCTGCATGCCCTAAGCCACGGGCCTAACATCGGTCCCAGTTAGCTAGCCTCGGGCCGCCGTTTAAATGTCAGTCACAGTCAACTACCCTAGACCAGTCACCGAGACCTAACCTAACTCCTGGCCCAGTCAAATAGCTCTGGGTCACTGGCAACATGCTGGTTCCAGTCAGCTAGCCCTGGACTGGAAGCCTAATGTCATAGCCCATGGCTTAACACTGGTTCCCATCAGCTAGGTCCATGGCACCAATCTAACACTGTCATTAGTCAAATAGTCTCGGATCGCCAACAGGCTAATGCCGGTCCAAGCCAGCTAGCCCTATCCAGCCGCCCTAACACTGGTCATAGTCAGCTAGCCCCGGACCTCTAGCTTAATACTGGACCCAGTCAAATAGCCCCGGGCTGCCTGACACAGGTCTTAGTCAGCTAGCCCTGAGCCGCCGACCTAACACCAGTCACAACCAGCTAGCATCAGGCCGCTAGTCTAATGTCAGTCCCAATCAGCCAACGCCGGTGCCAGTCAGCTACCCCCAGGCTGCCTGCCTAACGCAGGTCCCAGTCAGATAGTGCCAGGCCGCTGGCTTAACGCCAGTCCGAATCAACTAGCTCGAAGCTGCCGGCCTAACGCTGGTTCCACTTGTCACCTAGCCCAGGCCACCAGCTTAATGCCATTCAAAATCAACGAGCCCGGGCAGCCGGCCTCACACCAGTCCAAGTCAGCTTGCCCTGGGCCGCCATCTTAACTACGGCCCCAGTCAATTAAGCGCCTCGAGCCTCATGCTGCTTCCTGTCACCTAGGACTGGGCCACCAGTCTAATGCCATCCCCAGTTAGCTAACCCCAGGCAACCGGCTTAACGCCGGTGCCAGTGAGCTAGCTTCGGGCCACAGGCTTAATTTCAGGCCCAGTCAGCTTGCCTAGGGCCGCAATCCTAACGTCGGTCCGAGTCAACTAACCCTTGGCCGATGGCATATTACCAGTCACAGTCAGCTAGCCCACGGCCCCCGGCCTAACGCCATCCGAGTCAGCCAGCCTCTGGCCACCGGCTATGAGCCACCGGCCTAATGCCAGTCCTATGCAGCTCGGCTCAGGCCACCGCCCTAATGTTAGGTCCCATTCAGCTAGCACCAGACTGCCGGCCTAACGCTGGTCCCAGTCAGCTAGCCCCGGGTCGCTAGCCTTAGACTGGGCATTGTCAGATAACCCGGGTCCGCCAGCTTAACGCTGGTCCCAGTCACAGTCAGCTAGCCCCGGGCTGCTGGCTAAATACCTGTCTGATTCAGCTAGCCACTGGCCTATTGCCAGTCACAGTCAGATAGCCATGGCCTGCTGGCCTGATGCTGGTCCCATTCAGGTAGCACCAGGCTGCCAGCCTAATGCTAATCACTGTCAGTTAGTCTCGGGCCTCCGGCCTAACACAAACCCAAGTCAGCTAGCCCCGGATCACTGGTCTAATGCCGGTCCTACTCAACTAACCACATTCAGGCATGCCCTCAGCCTAACGTCGGTCCCATTCAGCTATCCCCAGGCCACCGGCCTAACACCGGTCATAGTCTGATAGCCCCAGGTCATCGGCCTAATCCTGATACCAATCAGCTAGCTCCGGACCACCAGCCTAACACCGGTCCCATTCAGCTGGCCCCGGGCCGCTAGCCTAAAGGCAGTCCCAGTCAGCTAGCCTAGGGCCTCAGGCCTAATACCGGTCCGAATCAGCTCGACCCTGATCGTCGGTCCAAAGCTGGTCCCAGTCAACTAACCCCAGGCTGCCGGCCTAATGCCGGTTCCATTCATCTAGCCCATGGCAGCCGGACTAACATCAGTCACTATCAGCTAGTCTTGGGCCATCAACTGGCCCCGGGCTGCCAGCCTAAGGGAGGTCCCAGTCAGCTACTTATGGATCGCAGGTCTAATGCCGGTCCCGGTCAACTAACTACATGCCGGTGGCTTAATGCCGGTCCCATTCAGCTAGCAAAAGGCCCTCAGCCTAACGTCTGTTCCGATTACCTAGCCCCAGCCTGCCAGTCTAATGCTGGTTCAGTCAGCTAGCCCTGGGCAGTCGGCTTAAAGCTGGTCCTGGTCAGCAAGCCCTGAGCCGCTAGCCTAAAGGCAATCCCAGTCAACAGACCCCAGATCACAGGCCTTATACCGGTCCCAGTTAACTAAGCCTGGGCCGCCTGCCTATCACCGGTCCCATTCAGCTAGCCTAGGGCCACAGGCCTAAAGCCGGCCCCAGTCTGCTAACCCCAAGACACTGGCCTAACACTGGTCCCAGTCTGATAGCCCTGGACCACCAGCCTAACACCAGACCCATTCAGCTAGCCCCAAGCCATCGGCCTAAGGGAGGTCCCAGTCAGCTAGCTCTAGGCTGCCATCATAACTCTGGTCAGATATCCCTGGGTCGCTGACCTAACGCAGATCCTATTCAGCTAACCCTGAGCCACCGCCTTTTGACCGGTCTCAGCCAGCTAACTCCGGGCCACCAGCCTAACAATGACCAGTTACCATGTAGATCAACACGCCATTCAGGGAGGAACTATTATAATAGTATATGCACCATTTATAAACGGACACAATTACAATAACAACAACAACAACACTCTCAATAAACATATACACACGCAAACCCCTTTCCACCAACTATACACCTTTTCCACACACCCCCACCCCCATACACAGAACCCCATGCAAGAGTGAGGTTTGGCATCCTCTACCTAACCATAGCCGTTTCTGTCTATCTCTTTTACTGTACTACTTTTTCTTGCTGGCGAAATCGCCCGATTAGGTGGCACTGCAAGGGGGGCTGCGGATAGTGGCCCGGGGGTGCAAGCCCATGGGCTGATGATCCCCTCCCCCGCTGCCCTCTCAGGAACAAATCTCATCTCACCCTGGCTCCTTCAGGGGCCCGAGCATCAGGAGCGACTCGGGACTGTTCGGCCATACAGTCTGGGGAACTACAACGTCAACAACTTCCCTCCACCTTACCCCAACACACCCTACACACACGCACACGCATGCATACACACACACACAAACACACACCACTGTCCTCTCCCTCACACATACTGTAGGCACACACACACACCCTCTATCTCTTTCTCTCTCTCTCTCACACACACACACACACACACACATGACAACCCTACAAAGAGGCAATATTACCAGATGCGGCATTAACAAGGAATTTTATATACGTCTCATCTACACCAGCACAAGGGTATGGATTAAGGGGGAGGGGGGTCTGGAACCCCTTCTCCCTCATGCTTAGACCCATTAGTTTTGATATTTTAAGACATTCCCCCCATTAGTTTGGCGAATTTAAGACCTTTCGTACTATTTAGGTGTCAATTTTTTCTTGGCTAGCGAAAGCGAGCCTGTAATTTAGGAAGAACTATACTGAAAAATGCATAAATCTATTTAGCAAGGGGGTCTTGGGTGTATTTCTTCAAGCTTGATGGAGGTCTAGGGAGGAAACTATAAAATTATAAATCAATAAATATATAACACCCCTTCCCCAACACATCCATCATATTACGGAACCATGTTACTGTTAAGGTATGAATCGTTCCTCATTGCTCTGGTACTAGGAATATCTAAAGTTTTCTCTTTCTGAACTTAGCAAGGTCCAGGGAGTTGAGGATTGCGGGGTCCTGGTTTCAGAGACCAGCTGCTGGTGGTGTGGCCAAGGAGACTGATCTCATACTCGTAAGTACTCGTTGGAGGATCAGCCAGAGCTGTAGGGTATTTAGGAGTGCCGAGTTCTTTGCTTCCGATCACAGGCTTGTTGTTGCTACACTGAAGCTACTACTGAAAACCAAAGGAATCTCAACATTTTATCCCCCAGGGTTTCTTCTTGAGAGGCTCAAGGATGAGGAGTGTGCAATATATTATGCAGTGGCAGTCTCATACCGGTTTGAAGCGCTTGGCTCCCTGGAGGACCCTGTATAAATATGGGAAAACTTTAAACGCGGAATCCTGCCGGCAGCTGATGAATGCATTGGAGCCAAACTGAGGTCAAGGAGAGGTTTTCTATCAGCGAGACGTTGGACATAATTGAAGAGAGTCTTGCTGCCAGATTGGATCGAGATCTGGGTCAGCATAGGGCCCTGTCTCGCAGAGCGAGCACTTCTCTATACTAAGGAGAGACAAAGAGAGGCATGTCAGGGGAATTGCTGAAGAGGTCTCTGGGAATTTCTCTGCAATGACCTTCGGCCTGCATTACTGAGCTCTAAAGAAACTCCACTCAAAGCCTACCCCCAGATTAGTTCAGTTTGGATGGCAGATGGCCAACTCATATCGGGTGATTATGAGTGCAGAGCACGCTGGGCTGAGTACTTTGAGCAGTTGTACATAGCCAGTGCCCCCCAACGGACAGCTACATCCAGTGAATGTCCAACCACCAGTTACTGACCCACCAATTAGTGAAGACCGTCCCTCCTTTGCCGAGGTAAGGGAGGCTGTGGCTAAGCTGAAGGGTGGTAAGGCTACTGGTATTTGTGGCAATCCTGAAGAACTATTGAAAATTGGGAGGTGAGTCCATGGTTCACTGGTTACATGCAGTCCTGAGTGCTTTATGGCAGACAGGTACCATTCCTCTTAACTGGAAAAGGGATCTAGTCACCCCAATCTGGAAAGGTAAAAGGTACTGACAGGACTGCAATAACTACCGTGGTATCACACTGCTCAGTGTGCCTGGCATGGTCTTTGCCATTTTCTACAAATGCGAATCCGAGGCCACCTGCTAAAAGAGCAGAGACCTGAGCAATTTGAATTTACATCCAAGAAGTCAACAATTAACCGGGTTCTGGTGCTCAGGGTTCTCGTGGAAAGTTGACTTGATTTATTAAAAAGGCTGCTTGCAGCTTATGTTGATATCAAGATAGCATTTGACTTAGTGCACCAAGAGACGCTCTGGGAGCTACTTTAGCTATGCAGGATCCCCATGGTGATTGCTAACCTGGTATCTGGACTTTATACAGGAACAGAGAGTGCTGTCAAGTGTGGTGGCGGAGCATCCTCCTTCTTCCCTGTGAATTAAGGTGTGATACAGGAATGTGTTCTAGCACCTACACTTTTTAACACTTGTATGAACTGGTTACTGCCCTTACTGAGCCAGTAAGTTGGGCAGAGTCGCTGTGGAGCAGACGTTGGCAATTTCAAGATCACTGATCTTGATTATGCAGATGATGCAGTTATCTTAGTGGAGACGTTGGATGTTCTCAGATTTGCCCTCGAGACACGACATGAAGAGTTGGAGCCACTGCGTTTAAAGTTATCTTGGACTATGACCAAAGTCCAAACATTTGGTGACTTATTGGATGATACAGTGTAATGTATGTTTAAATTTTATAAATATGATTTAAGTTTGTCATTAATTCATTTTACCAGACAGGGTAAAAACAATTCTCCAACAACCCCTGCGAGGGGCTCCATGAATATCAGCCATACGAATATTTTAATACGAGGGTGCTAAGGTTGACTAAATATCACGTACCACCTGATTGTTTTTTGTTTTTTTTATGAAGGAGGCAAAAGATAAAGCTGTCTGTAACAAGTGTCTCGCCCACAGTTGAAAGGGTAACAGAAAAAAAGTTGTTTGTGTATTGGAAAGAAATGTGGTGTGCTTGTTTAGTGTAGTGAAATAATTAGCAGGAAGAGGTGTTTGTGAGAGCTAGCTGGATTACTGTTCGAGTAGGTGAGACACAAACAGAAACAGTGAGGGAAGCCAGACAAATGTATAGCCTACATCACATGAATCTAAACTATTCAGTACTGGTGATATCCTTTTCATTATATTATGGCAAGTATTAGACGGTTTTATTCAGCTTAGGAAGGATGTCCACCCGTTAAAAGATTAAAGACCATCTGAATTAATCCTTATAACTACCATATATCCGTCCTAAGCTTCATAAAATCGTTTAAATGCAGCTGAACTAAAAACAAAAAGACGTCGCTGGTACAGTAATAGATAATACTAAACTGCTCCATCTTTAACAGCAAACTTATAATCGACTCGCCCCTATCCTCTAGAAACTAATATGTGTTTTACACCAACTAACTTCACATCTAAATTAAATTGATGAAATCAACAAATATATGTGGTACTCCGAGGACTCGAACCCAGGATACTCACATCGAAATTCTGAGCACTATGCATTACGCTATCAAGACAGTTAAAGAAATATAGACAAGCCTACGATTTATTATGCAGTTTCGAATCCTGCATATTAATCTGAACAAGTGCATATATTCCAACTGCTCTATGGTAGCCTAATGTATAGACGAATGGAAGGAGTAATTAATGACTTAACCCTTAGGAAGGCCTCGCTATAAATTGCTCCTGAACAATTGGATGCGTGTGTATACAGTATATGTATGTGTACATAACATTATGTAAGTACTATGCGTATTCTATGTACTAGGAGTTTGTATAAACGGCAACAACAAATTATACATCAGTTATCCATATAAAGTACGTTTTCTCTTATTCATGTGAATAACAGAAACTTAGTTAAGGGTCTCACTATTTAATCCTACTATATTGCCTACCATACCTTCCCCTGCTGAGTTGCGTGTGTTTGCTAAATTGCTTATCAATGCACTCTGTATATTGCGTGATAGGTTTGCCCTTGGTCGACTTCCTCTGGTATGGTGTATTCCCGCCTGCGTGTCCGTGGTGTGTGTGTTTCTACCCGGGAGTGTGCCGTTGTGGGTGCTTAGTATTGGGGGCATTATGGTGCCTTTCCTTCTTAGGGAAGTTAGGGAAACGAGTTGATTATATCGATACAGGCCTTTTTAAGTTTCAGTTTTCCTTTAATGGATGGATGGGTCTTTTTTAGTTTTATTCTGGCTGTAATACTGTATATGGACGGGTATATTTAGTTATATTTTAGATATAATACATGGATGGGTCTTATTTAGTTATATTCTAGCTATAATACTGAATATGGACGGGTATATTTAGTTATATTCTAGATATAATACATGGATGGGTCTTATTTAGTTATATTCTAGCTATAATACTGAATATGGACGGGTATATTTAGTTATATTTTAGATATAATACATGGATGGGTCTTATTTAGTTATATTCTAGCTATAATACTGAAAATGGATGGGTATATTTAGTTATATTTTAGATATAATACATGGATGGGTCTTATTTAGTTTTATTCTGGCTATAATACTGAATATGGACGGGTATATTTATTATATTTTAGATGTAGTATATGGACGGGTCTTATTTAGTTTTATTCTGGCTATAATACTGAATATGGACAGGTTTATTTAGTTATATTTTAGATGTAGTATATGGACGGGTCTTATTTAGTTTTATTCTGGCTATAATACTGAATATGGACGGGTATATTTAGTTATATTTTAGATGTAGTATATGGACGGGTCTTATTTAGTTTTATTCTGGCTATAATACTGAATATGGACAGGTTTATTTAGTTATATTTTAGATGTAGTATATGGACGGGTCTTATTTAGTTTTATTCTGGCTATAATTCTGAATATGGACGGGTATATTTAGTTATATTTTAGATGTAGTATATGGACGGGTCTTATTTAGTTTTATTCTGGCTATAATACTGAATATGGACAGGTTTATTTAGTTATATTTTAGATGTAGTATATGGACGGGTCTTATTTAGTTTTATTCTGGCTATAATACTGAATATGGACGGGTATATTTAGTTATATTTTAGTTGTAGTATATGGACGGGTCTTATTTAGTTTTATTCTGGCTATAATACTGAATATGGACGGGTTTATTTAGTTATATTATAGATGTAGTATATGGACGGGTCTTATTTAGTTTTATTCTGGCTATAATACTGAATATGGATGGGTATATTTAGTTATATTTTAGATGTAGTATATGGATGGGTCTTATTTAGTTATATTCTAGCTATAATACTGAATATGGACAGGTTTATTTAGTTATATTTTGGATATAATACTGTATAATGATGGACGGGTCTTTTTAAGGTTAATTCTATAATACATTCATTATAAGTAGGCCAGCCATCTTGACCTCTATCCTCTGTAACTCAGAGGGGGCAAGAGCAAATGAGCTGTAAATTTCCACGCCTCCGAAGTGGTAGAAGTATTAACACGATTACTCCAGTCTATTTTTTAGACTTCTGGAGGTGAGTGGTCAAGATTTTTGGCCTAATTATATTGAATGGACTATAGTTTTAACATATGGATGGGTCTTTTAAGCCTTATCCTAACAATAAATAGATCTGATGATGTAATGCAATATAGGAAAGCTGTGTGGGAGTTAAAATAATTAAATAAGTAAATATATACAATAATTGTGATTGTTTGCATCTCTATTACCTCTAGGGAGCGTTGCAAAGTTGATTAAAAATCCTCTAATGTTAGCCAAAATATAAGGAAGAAAAACGTCTGGATGAAAGCCGGTTCCTCCTAAATTGCAGGCTCGCCATCGCTCGCCATGATAAAATCAACATTTAAATAGCACGAAATCTCTTAAAATTGGCAAAGAAATGGGGCGAAAGGTCTGAAAATCGCCCAACTAATAGAGCAAATGTCTTAAAACCACGAACCTTATGGGGTCCAGAGGGAGAAGGGGTCCAGAACAAAACCCTTAAAAGGATGAAGTACTCTGGGGTACATAATGTTAGTTCCCATATGCTTGTCATCATCTGTGAATAATAATTTCCCTCGATTTAAGGGGAGGTCTAATAATTTATGTATTAATTTATTTTTTTAGTTTCCTCCCTATACCTTCACCAAGCTTAGAAAAACACCCGCTAGACACCCCTTCGAGATAAATTTGTACATTTTTCGGTAGAAAACTTTCCCGGCCGAAGGCCGATTCCTCTTAAAATTGCAGGCTCGCTATCACTCGCCAGGAAAAAATCGACACCTAAATGGCACGAAAGGTCTTAAAATTGACAATGAAATGGGGCGAAAGGTGTTAAAATCGCCAAACTAATGGGCCGAACGTCAAATAATCTAGTGGGGCTAAACATTAGGGAGAAGGGGGTCCAGGAAAAACGGTCTGTCTCCCCTTTAATTAAATGGCAAGACCAGATCAGGAAAATTATAGTCTGTGTGTGTGTGTTTTTTCCCAGCTGACGGTAAACTGCCATATCCTCGCCTTATTTAGTCAGCTATTACGAAGATATGTTGGTCAAATATGGTGTCAATTGTGAAAACTTGGTATTTTTAGGATACCGAGATATAGTAGCTTCGTATTTTTTCAGGTGAAGGTATTGAAGAAACTATCGACCATTCTGCTACACAGTGATTCAATTTACCGTCAGTTGGAAGAAACTAGACTATAACAACCTAAACTGACGCTACATGTTTCATCGCTAGCACTACCAATATTTTATACTTTTGATGTGTTCGCCACTCTTCTAGCGGCACCAAGGAGCGCGGCGCCCCTCGTTATGGGTGGTGATTTTGGTGCAGTAGACTGTTTGAAGTGACAGCTCGCTCCATTTTCCTCCATCTAGTGTTGTGACATGTTATAGTAACAACTTTACTGATCTCAAGCATTTCTAAATGGATATTCAAGAGGTTTCTTATTTTGTCTAGCCAATGTTTGTGTTGTCTGTCCCATCTAGCGACTTTAGTAACGAACCTAGCAATGTTTGTTGGGTTGGTGACGCTGGCCAAAACTCGTGGAGAGAGACAGTGTGCTGCCAGCTACCAGGGCAGGAGTATCACGGCTTGAGCTCTCTCTCACCAGGTTCACTCTCCCCCTCCTCGTGCTCACAAGTATAGTTAAATCTGTATTGTTATTCTCGTTCACATCATCTCTCTTTTCCGGGATTCTTGATCATCTCCCATTCCAGTAAGGTAAGCTTTGCTGCTTTAGTAAGGTTTGTTTCATTGTTTGTCTATTATATTTTCCGTGTAACAGTAATAAGCTATGGCTCAGAGCAAGGTTTTAGAATAGTGCCAAAATCGTTGTACCATTAGCGCTTTTCCTGTCTACCACTTTAACTTGAGTTTGCAATTGTGTCTGGCGTCAGTTAAGCTTACTATTGATTAATTTTGCTTAGGCTTAATCCACATTACGTAACACATACATAGGATATATATATATATATATATATATATATATATATATATATATATATATATATGCCTACTGTATGGTCAGTGAAACATACATGAGTGATCTGGGGCACCGCAATTTCTTAAATAACAGGACAAAATACGGACAGTGCTTCGACCAATTAGGCCCTCTTTATTACACATTTCCGGCTGTCAACCAGCAGCCATCCTCAGGTATACATCTTGATCCTAATGACATATAACAGACAACTTTAACCCATACAATATCGGTGACGTCCTTTTCATTATATGTTTGCAACTCTAGGACGACTTTATTCAGATTAAGAAGGACCTCTAGCAATAATAAGGCTCCAAACTATCTCGACAAACACTTTTAACTATTGCAGATCCTTACTAAGCTGCATAATATGGTCTAAATATAGCTAGAATGAAATATAACACTCGTCGCTTGTACTTAAATGGTTAATAAAAGAAAAAGTATAAATACTCGTGGGTGTGAACAGTTAAGCTTGACAATCGGTTAAACATAATAACTTGCTTATTTAAAGGGGAGAAAACACGAAAAGGAAATATTTTATAATTATTATTTCGTTACTACAATTATACTGTACTGCAAATCGTGTGACGCTAACATATGATAATTATTTATATAAATTAGTCAAGAAGATCAATAGCGATACCTAGTCATATAAGCATGAATAACAATATAAAGAATGAGCCTAGTAATGTAATGTACTATAAACGACAGAAGTCCGTTCCCAAAACCAGCCTCGAGTGAATCCGAAGCATCTGACAGAAGTGCCATTTACACCCAATACTTCGTTTTTCGACCCCCAGGTGATTCGGATTCACACAGTTATAGATTTAGAGAACTAACGTTTGTCGTAGATAATACAGACACATGAAGCATACCCTACTGATTGGACTATCGTTTACTACCGGAGATATCAGAGCAACTAACAAACAATAAGTAATACATTTTTTAAAATCTACACTGTGTCAGTAAAAAAGAAAACTCATACCCATCCAACTGAAGCATTATGAACAACGCTAAACATTGTTAAACACGTTAAGTTCCATTTCTTTATGAGAAGCTTTTCATACTACATCGCATCATGCTGATTCACGAAACAAGCAATTATATTATAATAGTCCAGTGTTGCGTAATATGGTTAGAACATTACTGAAGTTTTGCTACTTCAGATTCTTGCTTCATAATCAAAGGTGTTCTATGTAAACAGGTAGATGTCATAAGCGTGGGCTTTAGCTTATCTTCAGTAATTGTGAATGTTTTTATGCTTAATAAAGACACGAGTTGGTTGGATTATTGTGCTGTATAATTTAGGTTATTATATTACAGACGTTATGTTGACGATTTTTTCCTGATTTTTTAAGGATAGTGTTGCTAATGCAGGTATTTATAAGTACGTCAATAATCAGCATAAATATATATAATTCACATGTGAAAGGGAAAACAATGGAACAATATTAAGCTTAGATCTCAAATTTCTTCCATCTATTGTATCGTGTCTTATAGGTCTGTCATACCATATACTATACTGTATTATGGCATTACCTATCGTGTCTTATAGGTCTGTCATACCATATACTATACTGTATTATGGCATTACCTATCGTGTCTTATAGGTCTGTCATACCATATACTATACTGTATTATGGCATTACCTATCGTGTCTTATAGGTCTGTCATACCATATACTATACTGTATTATGGCATTACCTATCGTGTCTTATAGGTCTGTCATACCATATACTATACTGTATTATGGCATTACCTATGCGAATTATATTATTTTGCATTAGACTGTATGGGTTACATAAGGGTGTAAGTATAAACAGTGGCCATCTTGAATTGACACAACACTTTTTGTCACTGTTCTACCTTATTTTTAGTATTTTGTCATTGTCTATATACATGTAAGACCAGCGGAGGTCTAGGTTAGGTTGGGTTGTTAGGTTAATGACATAATAAGGTTTTCGGGGTGTATCGATAAATGATAAAAATGCAATTATGTTGGAAATAATACCTTAAGTAACACAACAAATTATAAAAAACTACAAGCAAAAATGTTTACCTAAACGTAATGCTATTTGTCAGATTCATTCAAATGTTGTATGTATATAAATGCCAGTCCAGTATGTGCATTAAAGATGGCCGTGTACGGTGTTTAGTCCATATTAATTGTTTTCCTGTTGAAATGTATAATACAGTACAGTATATATACGGTATATACTTTATATATAATATATATATATATATATATATATATATATATATATATATATATATTATTTTACATGTATTGGCTTACTTAGTGAATTTTGCTGACTTGGCACAATTGACTGCTTTAATGAAGTTTACTGACTTGGCTGCAGAGTTGACTAGATTAGCAAAGTTGATTAACCTGTTGGATGTGACTGACCAGGTGGAGTTGACTAAACAGGTGAAGATGACTGACTTGGTGAGGTTGAATGACCTGGTGGGGTAGACCATGGAGGTAAAGAGGTGGAGACGGCCTCAAGACCTGAGAGTGAGGCACCTAAACTGTCAAACCGAAATCTTGGTGTAGACTACTAAAGCTCTCGGGTCAACCACCAGTCAGGTCTTACACCTGGAATTCCACAGTGTGGAATGGTCAATGTAGGCTTATTTCTAGTTCAGGTATGAGAGTGAGAGTTAGTGTCTATAGCTCTCAGCTACATCCATAAAAAATACCGACGTCTTGTGTTGCATTTCGGTGTAATGAAAGACCAAACACAAATCTGAATCATCCATTACATTTCATATGTGACTCTATGTGAGTACCCATAAAGTTAAATATTTTTATGACGTATGTCTATGACAATTAAATTATGTGACCACTATGTGGTCGTTTTTTTTCATATTATTTTGCTAAATATTCAATGTGTTATTTTCCCAAAGTGATTTGCATAAGTTATTTTGAAGTTAACTGACTTGGGGGAGTTGAATGATCTGTTAGAGTAGACTGACCTAGTGGACTTGACTGACTTGGTGGACTTCACTGACTTGGTGGAGTTAAATGATCTGGTGGGGTAGACTAACCTAGTGAAGTTGGTGAAATTGACTGACTTGGTGGAGTTGTTCTTGGTCCTCAGACTGTCTGGCCGAACAGTCCCGAGTCCGGTTGACCGAAGCCGCACCAGATGCTCAGGCCCCCGAAGGGGCCAGGGTGAGATGAAATATGTCTCTGAGTGGGCAGCGGGGGATGGGATAAGCAGCCCACAGGCTTGCACCCCCGGGCCAATACCCCCACCGTCCTCAGCCCCCCTTGCAGTGCCACCCAATCGGGCGATCTCGCCAGTACCTAGAAGGAAAAGTATTACAGTAAAAGAGACAGACAGAAACGACTTAGGTAAAGGATGCCAAAGCTCACTCTGGAGTTGACTGACTTGGTGGAGTTGACTGACTTGGTGGAGTTGACTGACTTGGTGGAGTTGACCGACTTGGTGGTGTCGACGGAGTCGGTGGTGTTGACCAATTTGGTGGATGTGTCTGTCTTGTTTGATCTGACTGACATGGTGAAGTTCACTGACCTGGAAATGTTGACTGGCTTAGATGATTCAACTGCTCTGGAGCGGTGGAGTTAAAGTCAAAGTAGAAGGGGATAGACAGGTTGGGAAGGTGAGAGGTCTCTAAGAATTAGAGAGAAGTAAAGGAAGAAAGAAGAGCAAAGTAGAAGTGTGTTTGTGTGTGTGTGTGTGTGTGAGTGTTAGTATGCCAAAACTCCTTCCTGGTAGTCTATTACGAGCTACTTCACAACGTATACGAGCTAATTACCAAAGTGTGGCGCTCGAGTAAGGTCAACAGTTGAGCCTGAATAGAGAAACAGGGGATTCAATATTTAGCTTTGACGGACACCAAGACGTTGCAGGCAAGGGGGTGTCGCGTTGCTTCACTCTTGTCTTAGCGTAACATATTATACCCTGTTCATTATAGGTAGGCCAAAAATCCCGGTCCCAACCTCTCATACCTCATGAAAGGTCTTTAGTAATTGAGCTGTTATTTCAACCATTTGCAATGATTCAAGGAGTAAATAGGTGTGGAACATTACATATTTAAGATTTGTAGTCTAATAATAGTGAACAGCCTATAGTAGTAGTACGGATAACAAATCCTTGGGTTGCTTCTGTTGCACATAATGGGGGGTGTGGTCAATATTAGGGGCCAGTGCTTTGATTTGTTGGAGCACGCCATGTTGCGACGGCACATCCATCCACTCCAGCAAGGGGAAAATTGTAACGGATCTTTTGTTTTTACAGTTTGGTTGCAATTTTGGAAGTTCTCATTCTGTGTGTATATCTGTTTCTGGTTTTGCTGGGACTGTGGGCTAGGTTGCGTGGGGACCTGACTGACTGTGCATATCTGGCCCTGATTTTTGGCGGTTAAGAATTTACGAGTAAATATGATATTCTCCAAATTTTTAGGGTCATGGATAGCGAAGTGTTGGCGGACGGGGTCAGGCAATACCCGTATCAAATGCTCAAAAACTGGCTTACAAACTATTTCTAACTGGTAGGGTAACTTTATTAGCTTTCCGAGGTTTGACGCTGTGTTATCTAGGTCACCGGCATACATTGTATTTTTTTTTTTTTTTATAAAAGCCATAGGAATTCGGATGTAGTTCGAAAATTTACGAAATTATATATTAGGAATATATTTAATATATGATTATTTGAGGTTATATGGATTTTTCTATGGTGATATTCTAAATTAGCCTTTCATCTATCTTTTGAGATGTCACGGTCTAAGATCGATTCTGCAGGCTCCTCGATGTAAGTTTATCAACACGAAAGTACAGTATATGTGTATTAACCGTAGATTTGTTCCAAACAATATGTAACACTAAATTTAGGAAATAGAAAACGGATATTAATACAAGAGGTATACTGTATATAACGGTGCGTCCACACTGGCAACAAAACATGTTTGCAACACACAATACAACATATTAGGCAACAACGTATTAAGTTGTTAATGATACAGTGTTGCAGACATGTTGGTACTACACATTAGTACCAACATGTCTGCACCACTGTATCATTAACAACTGAATACGTTGCTGCCTACTATGTTGTATTTTGTGTTGCAAACATGTTTTGTTGCCAGTGTGGACGCACCTTAAGGCTAATAACATGCGTACGTTTTTTTTTAAATATGTATACCATTAACACATACACACATAGTCAGTTGTGGATGCCAATCATACGCATTACCAAATATGTATACCGATTTCTCTCTCTCTCTCTCTCTCTCTCTCTCTCTCTCTCTCTCTCTCTCTCTCTCTCTCTCTCTCTCTCTCTCTCTCTCTCTCTCTCTCATTAATGCAAACATAGATCATCTCATTTATTTCCCTCATACGATACTAGGACCATTTTGAAAAGCCCTGTCGTGGCAGAGCGGATAACTGGTGTCATTTGTACCAGTCCGTCTGTGTGTGGGGTAAAAACACACGACCAACCAAGCATCACTATACCTTCAGTGATAGTCGCTCGTAACACCGAAATATATTTTTTAGTCATGGGTTTAATCGGGAAACGGCAATGGGAAGTACTATTTTTTTTTTTTTTTTTTGTAAAGTTGCCAGTCTGCATACTACGATTTTAAATGTTGATAGTATATATAATTATATATATATATATATATATATATATATATATATATATATATATATATATATATATGTATACTGTATAATTATATATACTGTATATATATATACACAGTATATTCAGCTGTATTTCTGTGATGGGGCTGTCTTTCTCTACAGGGGCTATTTTGTTCTGTAAAGTGGATATTACACTAGGCCAAATTGTCCCCATTCTACAGAAAAAATGGAAATACCTTCATTCTCTGGCACAAATATCACCATTTGACGGGAGCCACAATGCAGCTCACACTAGATGGAGGTAACCCTCCAACAATTATCCAATTGCTCTCATTTCTTGCATCTCTAAAGATTTGAAACTACCCTTAATCAAAATTTCTTGAGCATTTATCTTCCCATAATCTATTTTCAGATCGCCAGTATGGTTTCCTTAAGGATCGCTCTACCGGTGATCTTGCTTATCTTACTAACTCTTGGTTACCTTCCTTTCGGGACTTCGGTGAGATTTATTCTATTGTGTTATATATATCGATAACCTTCCATTAAGTCTGGCACAAATCTCTATTTTATAAACTACCCTCCTTCGGTTTCTTTCTCTCCATCTGTGCTTTTGTCTCTAATTTCCTTTCTGACTTTTCCATAGTTGCAGTTGTGGACGGTCATCGCTCACCTCCTAACCTATCAACTCCGGTGTTTCTCAGGGTTCTGTCCTGTCTCCAACTCTCTTTCTAATATTCATCAAAGATTTCAACTGTACCTCTAGTCCCATCCACTCATGCTACCCTACACTAATCAACTACATTTTCACAATAACTCAGTATGCAGTCACTTCAAAAGTCATGTGACGAGGCCATACAATGCCTATATTCTGATTTATCAATTATATTAGGGCAGAGAAAATCTTGTTACTTTAAATGCTTCCAGGACCCAATTTCTCCCTCTATCTACCCGTCGTAATCCTCCACTAAACTATCAATGACTCTTCAACAAGACATAAATCAACCTTTCACCTTCTCTCAATATTCTTTGTGTAACTTTTTCATCCAACCTTTTTGGAAATATCATATTACCACTTTTTTCTAAAACAGCTTCCTAGAAGTTTTGTTTTCTATGTGAGTGAGGGAGACAAAAGGCAGAACTGCCTGTGACGAATGCTTAACCGTCTCCATGGGTTCCTCACCCCTGCACAGCTTCTTTTTCTGAATAGGGGCACAGAACACCCATGTATCAAGTATTGTTCGCATGCGTGGGGAGGTTCCACTCATAACTCACTTCTTGAAAGAGTAGTCAAACGCATTTCGCCTCATCAACTCCCCTCCTCTTACTAGTTCCCTACAACCTCTTTCTACATGCCGCAATGTTGCATCTCTTTCACTCTTCTATCGCTATTACAACAGTCAGTGTTCTTCAGAGCTCTCTCAGTGCATACCCCCTCCTTTGCAGTGAGTGTGGAGCACCCACCTTTCAACAAAGTCCCACTTCTATTCTGTCCAACTCTCCAATCCAAGAATTGGCAAATTTGATCAGTCTTTCTTCAACTTAACTAGTGAACTTTGGAACTCTCTCCCTCAATCGATCTTTCCTTCATCTTATTACTTAAAACTGCTTTAAACTTCATGTGCCCAGGCATTTTGACCGCAATGTCCCTTGAATATGGCTCTCTTTCACTCTTTTGACTCTGGAAGAGACACTCATTAAAGGAATCCTGCCTGTTATCTCCTTCATACACATACAAAAATATGTTTTGTCAGCCTGGTAAGGGGATGTATTTTATATGTGGCTATTTTTCGGTAAGGGGCTGTTTGGATATGGGTCTATTTTTCCATATGGGGCTATTTTTCCATGTGGTGCTATTTTTCTATATTAGTCTATTTTTCCATATGGGGCTATTTTTCCATGTGGGGCTATTTTTCCATGTGGGGCTATTTTTCCATGTGGGGCTATTTTTCCATGTGGGGCTATTTTTCCATATGGGGCTATTTTTCTATATGGGTCTATTTTTCTATATGGGTCTATTTTTCCATATGGGTCTATTTTTCCCATATGGGGCTATTTTTCCATATGGGGCTATTTTTCCATATGGGGCTATTTTTCCATGTGGGGCTATTTTTCTATATAGGTCTATTTTTCCATATGGGTCTATTTTTCCATATGGGGCTATTTTTCCATGTGGGGCTATTTTTCCATGTGGGGCTATTTTTCCATGTGGGGCTATTTTTCTATATGAGTATTTTTCCATATGGGCCTATTTTTCCATGTGGAGCTATTTTTCTATATGGGTCTATTTTTCTATATGGGCTATTTTTCCATATGGGTCTATTTTTCCATGTGGGGCTATTTTTCCATGTGGGGCTATTTTTCCATGTGGGGCTATTTTTATATATGGGTCTATATTTCCATATGGGGCTATTTTTCCATATGGGTCTATTTTTCCATGGGCTATTTTTCCATGTGGGGCTATTTTTCCTTGTGGGGCTATTTTTCCATGTGGGGCTATTTTTCCATGTGGGGCTATTTTTCCATGTGGGGCTATTTTTCCATGTTGGGCTATTTTTCCATGTGGGGCTATTTTTCCATGTGGGGCTATTTTTCCATGTGGGTCTATTTTTCCATTTGGGGCTATTTTTCCATGTGGGGCTATTTTTCCATGTGGGGCTATTTTTCCATGTGGGGCTATTTTTCCATGTGGGGCTATTTTTCCATGTGGGGCTATTTTTCCATGTGGGGCTATTTTTCCATGTGGGGCTATTTTTCGATAACGGGGGTCTTTGATACGGTGACGTCTAATGTATTCTGGCTAACATTATAGTCTTTTTCAGCTAACGAAAAATGCCCATTACTCCCTTATTACGAAGAGTTTGAAGCAATAAGGGGGCTCGCTATCTTACTTTGGCGGGTTTAAGACCTTTCGTGCCATTGAAGTGTCGATGTTTTTCTTGGTGAGCGATAGCTCGAAGTTCTCTAAGCAAAAGGGATGGGAGGAGATGGATGTGGTGAGAGCGGGGGTGGGGTTGGTAGTAGTAGCGGAGTAGTAGACCGTAAGAAAGCATAGTATAGTTTAGTAGTAGTAGAGCTCGACCCTCTTGACTCCTACAGTTATTTTGTAAGTGTATTACCTTGTGTTTGGTGTTTTATCTGTGTTTCAGTGGGTTTTCGTTATTGTTTATGTTTATATTTACTGTACAGTATATATGTTTGTATATTATAATTATTTTCATTCATTTATTTGTTTATGTATATGTTTTCAATTTTGTGTTATTTATTTATTTTATTGTATTTATTTTTATTTTATTTATTTGCTTTCGGTGACCATGACCTTCGATGTTGCGCGGCCAAGTGGAGTTATTTTCCACTGCGTTCCTAAACTGAGAACATCGTCTAATGGTAGCCCATCTAAGGGTAAGGAAGGCGGCGTTATCAACTTGTCTTTTATGCCCTTCTCTCCCTCTCTCTTTGGCTTGTATCCATTCGGCCCCATTTATCCTACTGTTTTAAGACGCTTACCCCCATCCAGGTGTCAATATTTTCCTGGCGAGCGGTAGCGAGCCAGCATATATATATTTTTGTTTTGACAAGCTAAATTTGTACATTTTTCGATAGAAAAATGTCTCTGGCGAAGCCGGGTTTCTCCATACAATGCTGGCTCGCTATCGCTCGCCAGGAAGAAATCGACATCTGGGTGGGGATAAACGTCTTAAAACAGTTGGTTGAATGGGGCCGAATGGATATAAGCCAGAGAAAGAGAGAAAGGGAGAGAAAGCTTAAAAAAAGTCGGTGACCCCCCTTAAGGAAGAAGGCGTCATCACTTCGTCCTTTATGTCCTCGTCAGCGGCCTAGTGTTCTCGTATAGCGGGCCACATCAAACCCTAAGGGGAGATGGGTCGCTTTGCTGGTCCACCTTCTTCCTCATGTTTAGCCCCATTAGTGTTTACATTTTATGACGTTCGGCCCATTAGTTTGTCGATTTTATAACCTTTCGTCCCATTAATATATCAATATCAAAACATTTCGTACCATTTGGGTGTTGATTTTTTTCCTGGCAAGCGATAGCGAGCCTTTAATTCTAAGAGAAACATGCCTTCGGCCGGGACATTTTTCTATCGAACAATGTACAAATTTATCTTGAAGAGGGGTCTAGGAAGGGTTTTGCAAGCTTGATGAAGGTCTAGCGAGGAAACTACAAAAATAAATGAATATATAATAAATAGACTCCCAAAATAGCCACTGTCCCCATAATATGGACTGGGTACCTTCATAAGAGAGGGTTACGTGGTCAGACATGGACGCCATCTTGATTCCTTCTTGGTACTTTTATAAGACAGGGTTACGTGGTCATACATATGGACGCCATCTTGATTCCTTCTGGGTACCTGTATAAGACAGGGTTACGTGGTCAGACATATGGACGCCATCTTGATCCCTTCTGGGTACCTTTATAAGACAGGGTTACGCGGTCATACATATGGACGCCATCTTGATTCCTTCACAACTCTTTCCAACAGGTACCCCTTCTTCCCTCTCAACACTCTTAGTAGATACGAGGTGCCGTTGTAAAGGTTTATACCTCAACATCTTCACTTTCTCCCCTCTCAACACTCTTCGGAAAGTAGATACGAGGTGCCGTTGTAAGGTTTATCCCTCAATACCTTCACCTTCACTTTCCTAGGACAGGAGAATTTGGCTTTCCATCACTATTTCAATATCAAGAGTTACTATACCCTGTTCGGTATATGTAGGCCAGAAATCCTGACCACTAACTTCTATACCTCATAAACGACTGGAGTAATCACGTTACTATTTCTACCATTTAGGAAGGGTCAGCCAAGGAATCGGTGTGGAAATGTACAGACCATTTGCCCTAGCCCCTTTTGAGCTACGGAGGATAGAGATCACGATGTTTGGCCTATAATTAATGGAGTATAGCTACAGACAGTCTTGCATATCAGCTACTTCATGCACAGAGGACAACATTTAGCGCTACTATTTCTACACTTCATTATTATACTTATACTGTAATGCTTAAATTAATCTGTTAATACGTCATTGTGTATCACTGCCCAGCAATTATATAAATTAGCTGCATCGAGCTCTTGAGAGAGCGAGAGAGAGAGAGTAAGAGAGAAAGTGAGACACAGACACATAGACAAAGAGACAGGAGACAGGAGAGAGAGAGAGAGAGAGACAGGAGAGAGAGGAGAGTGAAAGAGAGACAAAGAAACAAGATGGCGGCCAGTGTCTCGTGATCTATGTTATTACCCTGCTTATATAAGTAAGTAGGGTTATTTCATGGCGCCATCTAGCGGAGGTCGGGATAATCGTACGGTATAGGTATATATAGTTTTACTCCCTGGGCCTTCATAAGCTAAGTGTGCGAGTGTTTATGTGCATGTAGGTACACTCGGATACCATAGGCTCTAGCCCACTCATAATAATTCCTGGACCCCTTATGTTTTACTTTATGCAATTATAGTTGTCTAGATTGATTTTTGGATAGAACTTGCTTTCCAATATTTAGTATATACAGTTTTGTAGTTGATTTATAGAAAATGATATGCATACATTCGTTTCCAGCTATACAGTATACTTCCATAATTATAAATAGGTGAATTCCATTATATAATTTGTGTAAGTGGGCTAGAGACTATGGTATCAGAGTGTACGTGTGTGTGCGTCTCTCTGTGTATTATGTGTATATGATATACGTGTGTGTGTGCGTTTTTTTGTTATGTGTGTGTATGTATTTAATTGTGAATGTTTTTGTATGTATTTGTTTTGAATGAGTGTGTTTTGTATTGTGTGTGTGTGTGTGTGTGCGTTATATATATGTATTGTGTGCCTGTGTGTGTGCGAATACTATATGTATGTGCAGTATACAGTACATTTCTAAAGATTTCTACAATAAATACTTAAACTTGCAGTACCGTTGTTTCTCTTGGCAAAAATCAAATTTCACTCCAAACATACAACTGAATCTCTACCTCTACATTTTTAGATAATAGGGGTTTTAACAAGATGTGGTGCAACGTCTTGGCGGCTATTATAATATATTTGTTGATTGGTCTAATCATTTTCGAGCATCCTCTTAGACAAAAATGCCTCCCCAACTCCCTTCAAACTGGGGGGAAATTTAAAATACCCCACACCCAACTCCAGGCTCGATTGACTTTGGAGAATTGGGATGCTCTGCGGTAGTACTTCTTTGACTTTCCCTGGAATTATTTTTGCTTTCATAGCTGGGGACCCTCTGAGAGTGCAAAGAGCATTATTGAGGTAATCCTCTAGGAAGCATACATTCCATTTTCTTTCTCTCAGACTAACACACATAACCCTTGGTTTACTCACGCTTGTTCTACTGCTGTCCACAATGAGGAGGAACCATACAGACAGTACCAGCAAAACACTAATCCCACCAAGCCTATAATTGGTCTAGTAAAGAAGGCCAAGCAGGCCTCACGATCGAGCCCGAGGCGTCATAAGGGCCAGTAAAGAGCCCTAGGAGGCTTAAGTTTGGATGCTCATCATAAGAAGTGAACTTGCCCCTCTCCCTCCCCTCTGCACTCTCAGCAGCCTCAGCTCTCCCCTGCGTGGGAAGGCATAAAGGACCTACAAGATCTTCTAAGAATGACAAATGTGGAAGACAGGCCTGACGAGTCACTTGTGAAAAAGAGACCGACATCTCAAGTCTGTCCCATACCAGTCTGCAGGATGAGAGTGAGGACTGCATGTACTGTACAGTTGGTCAAGGATGAAAGTATACAGTTTTTCGTCTGCTATAGCCACACATGGTTTGTCATGTTGGCAGCCATGACAGCCTTTCTTTCCACTAGCCCAAACCATTCCAACACACATGGGGTTTTCATTGGCAGAGATAACTTTCTGGTGACGCCCATTAGGATAGAACTGGAACATAAACTTACAGCTTTGTTCAGTAATGGAGATGCACTACTACTATTATATATAATATTACTATCATTATTACAATAATTTCGGTTATTATTAAATATTTCTAGGTTTATATTATATAAAATATTAACAATATAATGCATTATTATTATTATTATTATTATTATTATTATTATTATGCTTAATGGTGTATTATATATATTTACTGTTAATGTTATGATCATTATTATTGTTGTTAAGGTAATTAATAATATATTAATCGTAGGATATAACTTATCAATATTTATAATGTATATTTATTACTATTATTAATTATTTAGAAATATGCGATTCTTCTTCTTGACCAGTTACTTTAAATATTCAGTAGACAACATTCCTTGACTAGAAGACAGTTACTAAGGTTAGGGACTAACCTATGGTGTGCAAGCAATAAATCGGATTCGTAAATTATATAAGAGTTATTTGGTTCGTTCTGATAGACTGTCACTTACGAATTATAGCTTAAAATATATGTTACGTAGGTAAGAAATACAAATACAATTGTTTTTTGTTCATTATATATTATATATTCAATATCTGTCCCATCCCCCCATTCTGTTTATCACTGCCTGAAGCCTATCGGGCATGGACAGAGCATGGTTCCGAGCGGTCTCGGGTCGGTTTCGGAACATCTGAGCTCGGGCTCTGAGATATGGCTACCAGGGCTGCCAACATGACAAACTATGTGTGGCTATAGCAGACAAAAAACTGTATACTTTCATCCTTGACCAACTGTACCTGCAAGAGCTGAAAGACCTGCTCAACCTCCACAATTATTATTTTGAGCAACTCGACAGGGAGTGGCAAAGAGGAGCTGCCCAGGACAATCAATGAGTGGTACAGAGGCTCTCCTAAGACCAACCAAACCAAGGACCTGGAAGAGCAAGCCGCCCTATGGAGGAGCCGCCCTATGGAGGAGCCGCCTTCTCGGGAGGACCAGCAACATGATGCCCTTAGCTGCCGATGACAAGAAGGCCAGAGAACCTCCTAGGAGACAACCCCTTCCCCCTTGCTCCCTAGTTCTCATTTCTCTTGATCCCCCTTTTGTCAGGCGCCGTCATGGCAGGCCGAGTCCCTCCCCTCATAATACTCAGACAACAATACCCTTGGAAGAACTCAGGTTACCCCTCCCGCGGCACTCTCTTGCTAAGTTTTCGAACTGTCATAACTCCCTTCATTAAAGGCTAGGCAGATACCATCACAGTATTCGCCCTACAGACTCGCCACCTTGGAAGATTATACTCAACCCAGGTCAATGACAAATGCTGCCTAGACAACAGGAAACACCTATCAGGACTAACACACGTCTGCCCCAAGGCTACGAGTACCACTAGGCGGAATTAATCCTCATGTTGACCTGACAGACCTACATTACTACAACACAGGATCTTTACAAAGGAGTTACAAGGAATTGCCACAGTCTCCCAACTCTGACTGTTATATTACATTAATTTTGTATTGTATTTTGGATTATATAACTTTGTATATGCTGTGTGTGTTCTCTTATATAATGAACTATGTTCTGTTTTTGTATATTGGTATTTTTCTCTCCCATTTAAAGACTCCACCTTGTGTTCTTGCCCAAATAATTCAGAGACTTCAGTAACTATATAGACAACAGTAGCATAATATAATAACTACAGTATATATACATTAGCAATGATATACTGCATATAAACAGGCACAGATTTGCACACAGACAAATAATGGTCTCTTTAGTATTTTCATATAACGTTATATACTGTATAGCCTACGGTACTATTCATCTGTCAACGTTCAGGGTCTGTTGGGTAAGCAGTATATGTTATGTATATATTCTTTAACACATACAAGGTTAAATGAAGAAGCTAATTCAGCATTCAAAATTTTATTGTTAATATTTTCAATATTTCTGACCAGTTTTCGTTGTGGTTCAGTAAGAAGGTGGATAAGGGTAGTGAAGTTCATGATTATTTACCAACGTTTTGCTAGACACAGCTAGCATCATCAGGGTATTGCTGTAACTTGAACTTGAAGGGGGATAGACAGGTTGGGGAGGTGAGAGGTCTTTAAGGAATAGAGAGAAGTAAAGATGGAAATGAAAATCAAAGTCGAAGAGTAAAAGGTGGAGGGCCGTCCTCCTTGCATTTCTTGGGTAATACTTAGATGTGACGAGTGAGAGTAGTCGAAGAGCAGCAGCAGCACCGTGTGGAGTGCCAGGTGATGTTGGTGGTGTAGAGAGGCCGTTGATGTTGGTGAAGGTGGGAGATGGTGTTGTTTATGAAGCGGATGGTGAAGCTGAAGATTCGGGAGTATCTATGTCCCTGGGGTCACGATCTGGCTTCTTCTCCCTCACAACTTGTGGTGTTAGAACAGGAGGGAGAGGAGTTGTCATTTCAACATCCCTGTCTCCTTCTTCCTCGATCTCCTCCACGTCGACTTCTTCTCCTATGGTGGACTCAAAGTGTTCAGACGACGTGGAGGAGGAGGCTGCCATCGGATGATCAGAGGTGCGTAAGGGGCAGTTGAGGGGTTATATATACCATTCTGAAGATCACAGGCGGATGTTGGGAGGAGCTACCGTACGCTCTGGCGGCTGCCATTGGTAGTAGGTTGCCTCCTCGCAAGCCGCTGGCTGTATCTTGTCCGTGGTTGGCTGGGGATAGTGGTGGTCATCGGTGATTGGCTGGGGGTGGTAGTGCTGGTATCGTTCAGGTGCGTGGGGGGTGCGCGTGTGTGGAGATCGTTGGGAGTAGCTGGCGGAGGTTGTTAGTCAGGGCTGTAGGGGTATGTCGTATGATCATTGATGTTAGGGCGTAGGGCTTGTTTGTATAGGGCTTCTAGGATGGAAAGTCGTCGGGGGTTGTTCTCCTTATCGAGTATGGTCGTATGTTTGTTTATGTCGGGGTGAGATAGGGCTTGCTGGTATGGGGCTTGGTAGTGGTCTTTTATGGCTCCAGATTGAAGGTGGAGCGTGAGTCTATGGGACAGACAAGTTTGCGTCGTACCAATATAGGTGTGGGGCCCACAGTCCCTTATGTTACAGTTGTGTTGGTACACCACATGGTCGTCGTTCATAGGGCTCTTGGCAGTGGCAGGTCGATTTCGAAGGACTATGTTAGAGGTCTTGGGAGATTTATAGTATATTATTAATTTGATTTTGTTGTCAGGGTTGTTGGGGAGGACTTTTTTATGGATAGTCTCCCTCATTATGGTCTCGTTGGTTTTGTAGTCAGGTGACATGTAGTTCCGATAAAAGATCTTGATGTCATCCGGAGGGCTGGTGTTGGGGGTATCTTGGTTGTACCAATTTTCTAGGCGGTGGTTAATGGTACTGGTGACGTCAGTGTTAGAGTACCCCTTATTAACCAGCACCTGGGAGAATTGTTCAAGTTCTTGGTGGGTAGGCTATATCCCCATTTGGTGCAATGGGTGAGGGCCTGAACGTTGACAGTAACTGTGCCAGAATAAGCACATTTAGACAACACATAGCCTTACAATTTTAGACTATGCTCTAAAAAATAATTTAAATATCTGTAAATTTTCATGTGATGTGTCTTTTTATGGAAGCATTAGTGTTGAACAGTGATTAAAAAATTAGTCGCTTTCCTGATGTCCTCAGTTAGGCTGGCCATCTCCATCATAATGTTCCGCCTGTTTTCTCCCTTGTAAACAACACTAGGTACTTCACTTTTTCTTCCCCCTCAACTTGTATAAAAACTCGCGTACCTGACAGAACGATTAGGCCGGTGACACACGAGCCCCTTTTCCCAGAAATTGTTGGCAGCTTGGGCCTGGCTCTTTATGAGTTAAGCTTTTAGGCTATATGAATTTTGTCAACAAAAGTATTCGACCTTCAGCCTAGTTTGTAATACCAAAGCAAACAAATCTAAACAATGTTGCCTGGATAATGTTGGCCAGCGAAGATTGACTATAGGCCTATAACTCTCCTCTGTTAGTCCCTTTAGTATTTTCAATTTACTCATATATGATATTATAATTTTATATTATTATTATTATTATTATTATTATTATTATTATCATTATTAGTATTAGTACTATTTGTTTGTAAGCTCCCTAGTTGTGCAGGAAGCTGGTTGGAGATGGAGACGGAGAACTCATTATTGTTATGTCAGCGGGGATAGTGTCTGTCTTGGGCCAGGGGGGGGGTGATGTCGGGGGAGCCGTAGTACAGTACAGGAAATTAGAAAAGGAAAATTCTAATAAGTGAATAATGACACGTATCCCACACCGTATAGGTTATTGTCATTTGTAGATTATATACAGTAGATGTATTGTCTCTCTCTCTCTCTCTCTCTCTCTATATATATATATATATATATATATATATATATAAAATATTTTATGCCGAGGACAGTGGCATGGTCAGTAGCCCGTCTGACTGCTGATTGAAGGGTCTGCAATTCGATCCCACCCTATGCCACTGGTAAACGTCAAGAGTTTGGACGCTCAGGTCTAGCAATTCGTGGCAAATGCCTAGCGAAGTCCCTGTAACAAGTGCATGCAAGTCAGGCAAGCCTTCTACTGTATGCAAGGGATATGTGGAATCCTTCAATAAGGACATAGTTATATAATTCCATATCACGATGTAAAGACCATATAGCCAAAGAAAAATCGACCACTTGCAAGTATTTCGCAGTAAAGAAGTTCTTGCCCTAGTATTGGTATCTATACGTATATTGAACATAATACAAAAATTTGTGATTGAAAATTAAATTGATTCGCATTTAATGTAGTCATAAGTGTATTAGAAACATACTATAGTTTGCATTTCTGCTGTATATTGATGTTTACACCTTGAACTTCCCTACAGCCTCAAACTCGTAAGTGGTCAATTACATGAACTTTACATCTGACCACACGTATTTCTGGCCATAGGGATTTAATTCATATCTTCACCTGGTAAGCATGGGGTGAACATATTGCCAGGTGTATGTTTAACCCGTTCAGTATCAGCGACGTAATTTTCATCATATTCTGGCAACTATTAGACGATTTGATTCGGCTTAGGAAGGACCTCTGGCAATAATAAGGCTTCAAACTATCTCGACCAACCATTTTAACTACCACACATTCTTCCTAAGCTGCATAATATCATCTACTTATTGCTAGAATAAAATATAACACACGTTGTTACTCAAAGGGTTAAATTAGAGAGAGAGAGAGAGAGACCATCGGCCAATATGCACGTCCTGTCTAGCGTTATTCTTTTCTTCTCCACGACGCGATTCGTAATTAAAAGTATCCTCAGTGTCTTGTTGTGGTGACGGGTATTGGACGCCAGGCCTTGTTGTCATATCTCTCTCTCTCTCTCTCTCTCTCTCTCTCTCTCTCCGCTCTGTCTCTCCGCTCTGTCTCTGTCTCTGTCTCTGTCTCTCTCTCTCTCTCTCTCTCTCTCTCTCTCTCTCTCTCTCTCTCTCTCTCTCTCTCTCTCTCTCTCATTACTGCCACACAGCCTCACCTTCAAGCATATACACGTATGAAGACGTACATATACTGTACACCTAAACATACACACAAGCGCACTAAATACTCTGCCCTCTAGTTATTAGTCAAGAATGTGAGGAATTCGAACACCTCTGCCAAAGTCCTACACCTCCTAGGGCAATGCAAGCTCTCTTGTGACAACCAAGATCGACTTGTTGATTCCTTAGGGTAATAGAACAGCCTCATTGACAATTTGCTCGAATTACGTCGATTTTTGTTATTACACAATAAGGCTGGTCAAGCAACACATGTAATATAAACTCCCGCTTACACACACACACACACACACACTCACTCTCACCTACCTACCTATCTCTCTCCCTCTCTTCTCTCTGTCAGTCTTTTCCTCTTTATCTCGATCACATCTCATACGCTGTCATCCTCCCCCTCTCTCTCTCTCTCTCTCTCTCTCTCTCTCTCTCTCTCTCTCTCTCTCTCAATTATTAGTATTAGTATTATTTGTATTTGTTATGCTAGACAAATCAGGTTGTGTGTATTCACTAAACGGGAAAAAACAAGATATTCAATACATATTATATACAATAAAAGAACCAGGCAATTTATACAATGCTAGACAGTAAAATGGTTTTACTTATACACAATGGTTATATACTGTATATGAGTTCCTGAGAGCTCGGACACTGGTATGATAGTTAGATCAATATTACAAACTCATAAGTGTAATGTACAGTGTAATTATGGAACTTTATATTATTGGTTTTGTGCAGACTCTTTATTTTTTAAGAATTATATATTACAATACATAGAAGAATAACTTACAAAAGAAATATTTATGGAAATGGTATTGCTGGTAAAGTTACTGAGTGGTGAACTTGAGCGGATAATATCTTGGTCTGCCCCCGAACTTGATATCAGTGAGAATGTATTGCTTGTTTTCTCTGAGACCTGCACAAGGTTCTCTACAACGTATGTAGGGGGTAGCCTACTTCGGAAAATTCATAATTCATAGCTTCGAGCGTATTACTTCTGGTCTCTAACCCAACTGTAACTGAAGAACATCAATTTAATTTTTCCTTGGGCAGCTTCAAGCCTACTGCTTCTGGTCTCGAACCCAGCTTAAATTTGGGCAGCATCAAGCCTACCACTTATGGTTTAACACATACCTTTAGCTTGGATGACTCTGAGTCCACCGTATCTGGTTTCACACACAGCTTTAATTTGGGCAGCTTCGAGCCTACCACTTCTGGTTTCACACACAGCTTGTTTGGCATTGTCGAACCTACCTCTCTGACCATAAAAACAGATTGCTCCGAAAATGATTGATGCTTTGACAGGGTGGCTGGGGTAGTGTCTCAATTTGCTGCTGTCCCTGTGTTGGTGGTGTTGAGGGCATGTGTGTGGTGAGGTGTTGTTGGAGGGCTGGTGGTATCCACCTCGCTGGTTGAGATGCTGGTGCGAGGGACGCTTTGGGCGAGAAGGGCGCGCTGATGCTGGTGCTGAGGTGGACTTAGGTGTTTGTTGTCTGGAGAATGGGCTGATGATGATGCTTGCTCCGTGCATCAGGAGAGTGGTTGGAGTATTGTAATCTGGTCCGAAATAATTATTTTATATTATTTTTATAGTAATATTTTGTTTAATGATACAATGTAGTGACTATCATCGGTCACTTTTGGTAACTGGGCACGGAATCACGAAGGCAACCTCAAAGGATCGTATGCCACCTACTGTATGTGCAAATTGTCCACATAAATTCACACCCACCTCAATTTGGGTAATCTGGCCAGAAAATATATATACTGTATAGTAGGTGTGTGTGTTTGTGAGGGAAAGAGTGTGTGTGTGTGCGTGCGAGAGAGTGACTGTTAGGTGAGTGAGTGTGAGCAAGTGACAGTTAATGGGTGATTGAGTGTGTGTGTTTTTGTATTAATGTACATGTGTACATGTGTGATCAGATATATATATGTTTGATTTAAGAGGGGTGACCTAAAAAATTTATCTCCTTTTCTCTTTTTCTGGCTTGTAGCCATTCGGCCCCATTCAGCCAACTGTTTTAAGACGTTTATCCCCATCCAGATGTCGATTTCTTCCTGGCGAGCAATAGCGAGCCTGCACTATATGAAGAAATCTGGCTTCGCCGGACTCTTTTTTTTTTTTTTTTCTATCGAAAAATGCACAAATTTAGCCTGCTGTCAAAAACATTATAAAAAATATACTGGCTCGCTACCACTCGCTAGGAAAAGATCGACACATGTATGGGGATAAACGTCTTAAAACAGTAGGCTGGATGGGGCCGAATGGATACAAGCCAGAGAAAGAGAGAAACGGAGAGAAAAAAAGGAGATCACCCCCATAAGGTAGCCCGTACGTGTGTTGCTTGACCATTATATATATACCAAACATGTGAGTCACGTCAGGCACCAGCACCACACCGACACTGACAACAACAACAGGATGCAGGGCGGGGGGGGGGGGGGGGGGACTGAATACTAACATGCCTTCACGTACAGTCACGGTCATAAGCCACGTATTCCTAGACTAACTCCATCATTGTTGTGGAATCAGGTCAGAAGGCCACACTCCTAAACGGCCACAACCAAAATAGCCACACTCCTAAACGGTCACAACCCATCCTGCCATAATCAAAAGTAGCCAATTTAAGTTACGCTAGGATTGGTTAGGTTACGTTAAGTTAGTTTAGGCTTGGTTAGGTTAGGTTTGGTTAAGTTAGATTATATTTAGTTAGGTTAAAATTGATTAAGTTAGGTAAGATATCGCCGTTGTGCTTGTGGCCGTATTGAAATGTAGCGGTTTTAATTTGTATTCAATATCGTTCGTAATTACAGTTATGCCGTATTCTTATGCAGTCCGTATGATGAGCTGGTTGTTGTTATTACTATGAGAGAGTGCTGTAATATAGGGCCATTCCTTTAAGCATCGTTAAAGCTTTCCCTACGACTTTTCCCGACCCAGATTGACCCATATACAGATAAACGATAAGGGTCAATATGGGTTGGAAAATGTCGTAGGGAAAGCTTTTACTATATTATATGCTTAAAGGAACGTCCCATAATGTCCCAGTACTTCCCATTGCACATACAGCAGCTACAGTATCTTAGTGACCGGCTAGGAATGATGGTAGGAAGTAGGACATTGCTTATTTATAAGTTTTTATTTTTGTTCCCTATATATTACGCCCTTTTTTTTGTTTATAGTGTAGTATATATATATATATATATATATATATATATATATATATATATATATATATATATATATGAAACATGTTGGTAATAACACCATTGATCATAAATCTAAATTGAGTTAGCTTTCTTTATCTCTGTTCGATATGGGAGAGCCAACACCTTTTCAACATACATATTGGTTCGGGAAATTGTGTTGTTTTGACCAAAGGAAACATGATGACAACTGTGACCTCAATGTTTGTATGTCTGTAGCAGAAGAGACTATTTTGAAAGTTATAGTTTTTGTTCACGTTTGGTACAATTTGCTATAGTTCCAAAATAATGCAAATCGAAATTCAAATATTCATTGGATTCAGCGCACATGTATAAATATGTACATAAATATACATAGGAAATGTTGTATCTTGTTTGCAATCCACTCTCCTACCTATATACGTCCCACCATCACATAATAAGATAATACAATTCTTCCTAACTTTCGTCAACTACTTATAGATACATAGGCCTGTATTTTGAAGACGATTGATCCATAAGAAGTACAGTTTGGTTCTCAAGTTCTCAGTGATTCTGTATCTAGTCTATTTAAGTCTAGTGGCCATTCGTGTACGAATATAATGGTTTCACTGGATCACATAACAATCCCTAATAGCTATTGTCCAGAACCTCAAGAAAGAAAGTCAAAAAATAAATACCCAAAATATTGTATCTCGGTTGAACTCTAGTGGCCAGCTACCCTTCTCCACGACGACATGCTCGGTATGATTTTTTTTTTTTTTTTTTCGTTGAGGGAAAAACTCTTCTGTGATGACCCCCTTAGCTATATCTAAACCGATGGTGGTCTTTAGGAACCCTTCCCCCCATCTCCTGCAATTAGTCGTTCGATATTTACTTGGTGAGCGAGTAGCGAACCAACCATTTATTTATTTTTTATTTATTTTAGAAACCCGCTATTGGAGGGAACATATTGCTACCGATAAAAATTTAAATATCTAGCCTCAAGGCGGTGTGGGGGATGGAGTGGTGTGTGTGGGGGGGGGGGGGTGTAGTAAGGGGTGTAAGGAGTAAACTAAACATATCAAACTCAATAATATTATAAAAAATCAATATAGATAATCTAAAAGATGTCTGATGGATTGGAGGGACCGTACGTTAATGAATAAATACTAAACAAATTGTATCTCATTTGAAGTTTAAATTCAGTTTCAAGTCCTAACGTAAATATATAAATAGATAAATAATAAACAACTAAACAAACAAATACAGGCATAAATACATAACTACATAAACAAACAAGTACTAAAAATATATCTGGGTATCTGACTGGTGGCCGAGACCGACCCTTCCCGCTTACATGCTCGGTAAGCAAATTTTTACAGCCTCCTGTCCTCAATCTATTTGACCTGGGGGGGTACTTAGGGGGAAAAACTGGAGGAGGAGAAAAATAAGAGGAGGAGTAAATATAGGAGGAGGAAGGGAACAAGGAGGAGGAGAACAATATGAAGAGGAGTATAATAAAGGAGGAGGAAGAGAGCAAGGAGGAGGAGAACAATAAGAAGAGTAAATACAGGAGGAGGAAGAGAGCAAGGAGGAGGAAACAAATATGAAGAGTAAAATTAATAAAGGAGGAGGAAGAGAGCAAGGAAGAGGAAGAGAGCAAGGAGGGGGAGAAAAATATGAAGAGTAAATAAAGGAGGAGGAAGAGAGCAAGGAGGAAGAGAACAATATGAAGAGTAAATACAGGAGGAGGAAGAGAGCAAGGAGGAGGAGGACAATGTGAAGAGGAGTAAATAAAGGAGGAGGAAGAGAGCAAGGAGGAGGAGAACAATGTGAAGAGGAGTAAATAAAGGAGGAGGAAGAGAGCAAGGAGGAGGAGAAAAATATGAAGAGTAAATAAAGGAGGAGAGCAAGGAGAAGATGAAGAGGAAAAGATGGAGAAGGAGGAAGAATGTTAGTAGGAGTTTTATACCAAGTCTGACGTTTGCTATCTGTTCCTTGCACTATGTTTATGATTTTTTTTTTTTTTTTTTTTTTTTTTTTTTTTAAAGAGACAATGAACGGAGGAAGGAAAAACACAGATAAAACAAAAAGGTCCATGTGCCTAAAGGCATCCTCCATTCATAAAATGTTTGTAACAACTGGATTTAAACATTTGTAAATTGTAAGTTTGTGGAAAGCAATTCGAGGGAAGTGAATTCCAAAGAGTAGTAGCTCTGGGGATAAATTAATTCTGATAAGCAGAAGTTCTGCATTGTGGAGGAGAAAGTGTAAATTCATGGGCGCTCTCAGCTGCCCTAGTTCTACGGGGAAAGATGTGGAGAGGCAGCACAATTGAAGCAAGTTCCTCGGAACAATTGCTGTGAAAATATCTGTAGAATAATGCAAGGGATGCAACGTTTCTTCGTATGGATAATGTAGGAAGGTCCTGTGTGATTGCAGGGTTATTGATTAATCTAATAGCTTTATTTTGAATGTTGTCCAACTGCCTCAATGCAACCACTCCACTTCCACCCCACAGAGGTGAACAGTAATCCATCTGAGAACGTACATGACTTTTATATATTACGGCCAACTGCTCGTCAGTGAAGAATTCTCGAACTCTGTACAGGAGTCCCAGTTTTTTAGAGGCATTCTTAGCAATACTTCTAGCATAATGTGTCCAGCTCAAGTTAGTAGTTAATGTTACACCGAGATTGTCAATACTAGGGAAGTGGGAATATTTACATCATTAAAAAAAAATATATATATGAGAGTCAGTGAGATTCTGTCGGTTCGAAAATTGAATGTACTTGGTTTTCTGTGCATTAAAGGAAACTAGATTCTGTTGTCCCCATCCATTAATTCTAGAAAGGTCCTGGTTCAGAGAAATTGCAGTGTTTATTTTTGAATTTATAAGATCGGGTTGGGTGAAAGAATTGGTAAATGTGAAGGAACTGTGGAGTGTTGAGTCATCTGCGTAGGAATGTATTGGATTATGAGTGGTAGATATGAGATCATTGATATGAATGAGGAACAGAATTGGGGCCAAAACTGATCCCTGGGGAACACCAGCATTTATTGAGTGAAATTGAGAATAAAGGCCATCTACCATTACACATATTTTTCTGTTATGAAGATAAGAAGAAATTAGTGGAACTAATGCTGCAAGGCCGTAGTGTGACATCTTCGACAATAAGGATTGATGCCAGACTTTATCAAATGCCTTTGATATATCCAGTGCTATTGTATGTGTTTCACCATGTTGGTCTGTAGCTTGGTTGATTTGATGCGTAAGAAGGCAAAGAATGTCTGCAGTTGATCGACATCGTCTAAAACCATATTGCCTATCACTGATTAATTTATTATTCTCAAGATGCTTAATTATGTGATTATTTAATATAATTTCAAAGACTTTACCAAGAGTGGAAGTTATAGCTATTGGTTTGTAGTTTGATGGATCTGAAGAGGCACCTTTTTTAGGAACTGGATGAATGTTTGCTTCTTTCCAGGGTACTGGGAAGCATGAGGTATGAGTACACAGACGGAAAAATTTTGCCAATACAGGAGTGAACACCAAGGAGCAATTCTTAAGTACTATTGGAGGAATTTCATCTGGACCAGGAGCCTTATCTACTGAGAGATTCTGCAAAATAGTTTTGACATGTCTGGTGTGGATCTTAAGTGAGGGAATTTCAGGCGAATTAAAATTAAGTACAGGGACATCTTGATTTATTTCATCTAAGGTTGAGTTGGTGGAGAAAATATCGCAAGAAGGTTAGTTTTACCTCTTGGGTCACTTACAAGATTGCCAGTCGGAGATTTTAATGGTGGAATCATAGGGGTGGAATGGATGAAGCAGTAGTGAAGCTGGATTTGAATGAGTTAAGAGTAGACCAAAATATTTTGTTATCATTTGGATTATTTAGAAGTTTATTTGCCTGTTTGTGGAGAAAGTTTGATTTAGTTAGGTTTAATACAGTTTTGGCATGATTTCTGATGTTTCTAAAGTAATTAAAGGCTCCATGTGTTTTTGATCTTGTGTATGCATTGTAGGCTATTGCTTTTTGTTCAGTTACTCTAGCACAATTATGGTCAAACCATTTAGGTGAATTAGATCTTTTACTGTACTTTTGATGAGGAATAAAAGTTTCCATTCCAATTTTTACAAAATCTTGTATGTGGCTCAAGGTGGAGTGTGCATCATTAGAAAAGAAAGAGGTCCAGGGAATATCAATAAAGAAACCTTGAAGACCCTCCCAGTCTGCCCTATCGTAATGCCATTTAGTCACCAAAACAGGTTCAGAGTGGGAAGGTGTACACAGGAGTACAAAGGAAATCAAGCAACAACAGTTCTAGTGACCCTTCTAGGCTGCTTGTCCTCCAAAACACTGAGGATCAAGTGTCCAAACAGTGGTTTAGAGTGGGTAAGGGAACATTGGAAAGGGAACTACTGCCCTAGAACTAATGTCCGTGGCAGGATTAGGAAGTTAGTAGGGGACAGAGGGGTTAGTAACTGAGGGGGGAATAAAATAAAGTTATTCATTTACAAACGCAGTCAGTCGCGGGTTTGATGCGAGATATTTGTCTAAGCGGAGTTTAAATGAATCAACGGTGCTGCAGTCTATAACGTCTCGGGGAAGCCCATTCCACAAGTTGACAACTCGATTGAAGAAATTCTTAGATTCGTGTGAGTTAAAAGATTTACCAATAATTTTGCAACCGTTTCCCCGCGACTAATTAGATTGGTCGATAGTGAAGTACTTACTACAGTTCATATTGTCGATGCCTTTGATGATTTTGAACACTTGAATTAAGTCACCTCTTAATCTGCGCTGGGTTAAAGGAAATAGATTTATTTCTCTAAGACGCTCTTCGTATGGTTTGTTCTTTAGGCTAGGTATCATTTTGGTAACTCTACGTTGAACTCGTTCTAGCTTGTTTATATCTTTTTGGTAATAAGGGCACCAGGATTGAACGCAGTATTCCAGAAGAGGGCGGACTAAGGAATTGTAAAGGGTTAGGATAACTTCTTTGGATTTATGCTCAAATGACCTGCCTATAAAGCCAATTATTTTGTTTGCCTTCTTAACAACTTCTGAACATTGTTGACTCGGTTTTAGGTTACTCGATATTGTTACTCCCAGATCGGTTTCTTTGTTTACATTCTTAAGCTGAGTGCCATTCATCGAATAGTTTGCTTTCTCATTTAGGTATCCGATATGTAGTACTTTACATTTATCTGCGTTGAAATTCATTTGCCAAATTTGGGCCCAACATGACAATTTATCTAGATTGTGTTGCATATCGTCAACTTGTTCTTTTGAGAGTACGCTATTTGCAATTTTTGTATCGTCAGCAAATTTTGAGATTGTACAGGTGAGACCCTCATCTATGTCGTTGATGTAAATTAGAAAGAGAATTGGTCCTAGTACCGATCCCTGGGGTACCTCACTACTTACATTGGTCCATTTAGATGCCTTACCGTTTATGACTACTCTTTGCTTTCTGTCGCTGAGCCAATTTTCTATCCATTTTAACACACCGTCTTGTATTCCATGCGCTTTTAGTTTTAGCAGTAAACGTTTGTGGGGAACTTTGTCAAAGGCCTTTTGAAAATCAAGGTATATAATATCTACAGCTTTACTCTCATCGTAGAGGTTGAGGATATCGTGGAAGAAGTCAGAGGTTTGTTAAACAGGAACGTTTTTTACGAAAGCCGTGTTGAGTATCTTTAAGTAAGTTATTTGCTTCTAAGTGATTTACGAGTCTGTCTCTTATGACCATTTCTAGCATTTTACATACAATTGAGGTTAAGCTAATTGGACGATAGTTACTGGGTAGGGATTTGCTGCCTTTTTTGAATATCGGTGTTACGTTGGCTAGCTTCCACTGATCAGGCATAGTCCCAGACTGCAAGGATTCATTGAATAGCAATGTCAGTGGTTTGGAGAGCTCATCCTTAGTTTCCTTTAGAACTCTAGGTGAGATTGTATCAGGTCCAGGCGTTTTATTTATCTTGAGTTTATCTAAACAATTCAATACTTCTCTCTCTGTAACGGTGATATTGCTTAGAACATCTGAATTATCAATCTGAATCGGCGATGGTGTAGGGATATCACTGAGGTCTTCGGTTGTAAAAACTGATGCAAAGAAGGTATTGAGGGCATTACTCATTTGTACTTCGTCTTTGGTGTATTCTCCATTGTCATCGACTAACGATCCAACAGTTGAAGTAACTACTTTTTTCTTTCTGATATAACTATAGAATTCTTTCGGGTTTGTTTTACTTTGATTCGCAACATGTAACTCCAGGGTCTTTTTACTTTGCTTAATTAACTTTTTGGCTTTGCGTCGTAGCTCTACAAATTTCACCCGTTCTTCGTCATTTTGTGAGGATTTTAATCTATCATTAGCAAATTTATTAGCAAGCAGACAGTCTGAAATATCTTTATTCCACCATTTGGGCTTATCATTATGGCCTGGACGCCGTATTTTCGATGGTATGCAGTCTTGCACTGCCTTAAGGTAAGTGGTTGTGAAACACTCCCAAGATGTATTTATGTCGTTATTGTTAGTCAGAAAGCTCCAGTCAGTTTCTTTAAGCTTTGATTTAAGTTTATGAAAATTTGCTTTCTTGAAATTAGGGACTTTCTCAATGCTGCTATTTGATTTGTTACTAGTAAACTTTAAAGTGAAAGTTATCGTACGATGGTCGCTGTTACTGAATTCATCACCAACATTCAAATTCTCTATTAATTCTTCTTTTGTTGCGAGTCAAGCACATTATTACCACGGGTCGGAGATTGTACAAATTGAAAAAGTGAACTCTCTTGCAAGTTAGCATAGAGGTCGTGTCCAGAGTGTGAAGTAAGAATATCGCCCCATTTAGTCACGGGTAAGTTGAAATCGCCAAGAATTACGGTATCTTGTATGTTAGTTATTTCTGCAATTTGTTCATAAATTTCATTGTCAGTTTGCACTGACTGAGATGGGGGTCTGTATAATAAAGCTAGTGTTATTTTAGTCCCTCGTTTATTATTTAATAGTACGTAAGATATGTCTATATTCGCAATTTGAGGTTTTGACATTAAGACGGGATTAAGACTTTCCTTTATAAAAAACAGAACTCCCCTCCATTTCTATTGATCCGACTTTTCTCAAACATTGTATAACCAGGAAGCGTATATTCGGCTAAAAAGTCTCTGTCTTCCGTATTTAACCAAGATTCTGTAATGCAGATTATATCATAATGTTCTGTAAACACGATTTCCTCTAGATCTGAAAATTTATTGCGTATGCTACGAGCATTTACATAAAACACCTTAAGAGTATTAGAGTTGGATGTTACTGATTGTGCATTGTCTGAATTTTCAGTTCGTATTTGACTTACACTACCCTGTCTGGGGTCTGGTTGACCCCGTTTTTTGAACGGAAATCCTTGACTGCATCGTTCAGCAGACGACCAAGACGTGCAGCTCCTACTTCATTGAGATGTACACCATCTCCTGAAAACAAAGATTTATCATAGTAAAAATTATCCCACGTGTCGACAAAGCCGATGTCCTCCTCCCTGCAGAGTTTGGCTAGTCGGCTATTTGTACTGGTAGCTATGTTGTAGAATCGGTTTTCTACATCAATCCGGGGAACAATTCCTGAAATTAAGATTCTATTAGATTTTTCCTTGAAGGACCTGATCAGTCGCCGGTACTTGCAAAGTAGTTCCTCTGGCCGCGTCCGTTGGACATCGTTAGATCCAACGTGGATGACGTACGTAGTGCTTGCGGGGGCGAGCCTGGAAACCTCTTCCACAGCCGCAACAATGTTGGTGTGGTAGGTGATAGACAGGTGGCCTGTATCAGACAGTGATCAGAAGATCCAAGCGGGGACCTCACTGTAACATCATAATTTTCTGAATTGGTTGTTAAAAATAAGTCCAGTAGGTGGGAATTATGATTAGGATTATCTGGTACACGGGTGGGTTGGTTGACTAGTTGAGTGAGATTAAATGAGTCTGCAAATAGCTCCCATTCAAGACCAGCATCATCAGTCCTGGCTGAATGAGTGAGCCATTCAACATTATGGACATTAAAATCACCCAACACAGTGATTTCAGAAGAAGAATTTAAGTTGAGGACACTGAGTTGTGAGGATAGAGAATCAAAAAGACTCTGCTCTGGAGGAGTATTTGGGGAACGGTAGATGCAACATATGTATTTAAATTTACCAGCAGAAATTAATTTGTATATAGAATAATCAAAATAGGGACAATTGAAACTAGTAACCTCCTCCAGGGAAATTTCAGATTTTGCGAAGCAACATACACCTCCTTTAGGTCTGAAATTTTGGAACAGTTGATAACCTGGAAAACTATCTAAAGAATGCTGCGGATTGAGTGATACAACCTCGTAGAAATGGGCAAAGCACTCTCCACCCTACCCCACCTCCTTTAACAGAATAGTATACTTTGGCTAGCAATATCATGGAACGTTACACCGTTCACACTTGAAAAATCGCTTCGACAAATATCTCGCCCTCAGTCCCCAATGCACTGATTACAAATGAAAATTTACTTCTTTTGCTCTACAAACCAGGCATGAAACTATCAGCTTATGTTATATGTGTGAATTATATGATGTACAGTTTGCTATAAAATGTATCCTTCTTTCCAAATTATCTATATGGTTCATGTCAGTACTCTCTCTCTCTCTCTCTCTCTCTCTCTCTCTCTCTCTCTCTCGCATATTCGGTAAGAGGCCCCCACCCCCACCCCCATCCCTACCCTCGCTCTTTAAGACTCTTTGTGAATCAGCCCCCCATTCATCTCTGTTTACTCCACCTCTTAGGGACTCTGTCATTTTACACTCAAGCTACATTTTTTTCCCCCGAGACATATTGTAACATTTTTGGGGAGGAATGAGTCTTCGATTTTTGTCACATTTTGGGGGAGGGTCTTCGATTTTTGTCACATTTTAGGGAGAGGGATAGGTCTTTGATTTTTGTCAACGTTAACCCCTTTTGTAACGTCAACTTCCTGTTTATTTTAATCTGACTACTACTGATCGATTTTATTCAGTTTACGATTAAGGATCTCTAGCAATAATAAGGCTTCGAACTACCTCAATGAACCATTTTTAACTAACACAGATGCTTCCTAAGATGCATAAAATCATCTAAGTATAGCTAGAATAAATTTTAACAGACGTCGCTGGTACAGAAAGGGTTAACACTATACCCCGTTCGTTATAGGCAGGCCAAACATCTCGACTTCTATCCTCTGTAACTTAAAAACAGCCAGAGAAAATGGGCTGTACATGTCTACACCTATTCCCTTATTGACTCATCCCAAATGGTAGAAACATAAACTCGATTACTCTAGTCCATTCTGAGTTAGCCTACAACAAATATAAATCACGATATATGGCTGCCCTATAATGAAATGACTGTAGGTAACACGAATAATATATAATTATTTATGAATCAAGTGTTTTCATATTTCCTTGTTGCGAGTGTCCATTGTGTGTTTGTTTGCTATGTTTACATGTACAGTAGTATTCATAGTCATGTATTGTTCCAATTCTTCACTCTTAACACTTTCCATAATATGGCACACACTCTCTCACACACACAAACACACACACACACACACACACACACACACACACACAAATATACAAAAATGCGCCATGTGTTTAAAGAGGTTAAACAATTTTATCTTTCACAATTAAGCACTCAGTGCTTTAGGCTTCGTTCAAATTGAGGCAGGTAACCCATTTCCAAAATGTTGAAACCTACTCCCGATTACGTGAGCCTGAGAAATGTTAGCTGGCGCCATTATTCAAAGTCTGTAAGTCATCTGCATGATAAATGTCTTTTTAACGTGTGTGTGTGTGGTTTGATGTGTGTGTGTGTGCTATTATGTGTGCGTGGTGTGGGAATATGATTATTTCATTTTTTTTTTTTTTTTTTTTTTTTCTTTTTTTTGTCGGATTCACATAAGCGCCCCCTGAAAAGTCTATGATCTGTCTGTCTACCTTCACCCCCACCCCCCTCTCTCTCTCTTTCTCTCTCTCTCTCTCTCCTCTCAGTAATCCATCAACTCACCTCCCTCCCCCCTTTCCCCTCAGGTATAGCCCCCCCCCCCCCCCTGCCAATATTAACCCCCTCCCACGCTCGGACATGGATCGGTTGTCGGCCTCTCTGTGGGCTCATTAGTATTCTGGTGCTTATAGTGTTAAAGGGGGAGGTACTTGCTTATAGTGTTAAAGGGGGTGGTAATTGCTTATAGTGTTAAAGGGGGAGGTACTTGCTTATAGTGTTAAACGGGGAGGTACTTGCTTATAGTGTTAAAGGGGGAGGTACTTGCTTATAGTGTTAAACGGGGAGGTACTTGCTTATAGTGTTAAAGGGGGAGGTACTTGCTTATAGTGTTAAAGGGGGAGGTACTTGCTTATAGTGTTAAAGGGGGAGGTACTTGCTTATAGTGTTAAAGGGGGAGGTACTTGCTTATAGTGTTAAAGGGGGAGGTACTTGCTTATAGTGTTAAAGGGGAAGGGTACTTGCTTATAGTGTTAAAGGGGGAGGTACTTGCTTATAGTGTTAAAGGGGGAGGTACTTGCTTATAGTGTTAAAGGGGGAGGTACTTGCTTATAGTGTTAAAGGGGGAGGTACTTGCTTTGTCTCCCACATGTTTAGTCCCATTTACTTTGAGATTATAAGACTTCGTTCAATTAGTTTGGCGATATTCTGTCCTTTTGCCCCATTTCTTTGTCAATATAATGAAATTTCGTGACATTTAGGTGTTGAATTTGTTTCCTGACGAACGATAGCGAGCCTGTAATTCAAGGAGGAATCGGCCTTAGACCGGGACATTTTTCTACCGAAAAATTTACAAATTTATCTTGAAGAGGGGTCTAGGTTTTTTTTTTTGTTAAAGCTTCATGGAGGTCTAGCGATAAAACTATAAAATATATTTATATAGACCAAAAAAGTAACCACTACCCCATAAAGGAGAACATATACTTTAGGAAATTTGAATGGTTACGTAATGTCAGCGTTACTCATTCCTCTATTATCAGTGGTTATTATATTGGTGTTAGATAAAGTATGGCATCTGAGGTGAAGCCATTGATTTTGGGGGCTGATGAGTGATTGGTGCTTCTGAATGCTCGTGTGCTTGCTTTTTATGGGCGAACTGCTATGTGTTCTTCTTCTGTCACCTCTTTTTCCTTCCTTGTGCCTCTTGCTGATCCTTCCTACCCCTTGTAGGAGTAAGGGCTGGCTACTGACTGACTTACTGACATATTTTGGTCCTATTCTACTGTATACCATTCCATAGCAAGTCGTAGGAACCATAATTCAGAGTACACATACAAAGGATTATTACAGCTTGGTTTACGCAGCTCGAGTTGAATCTATTAATTTAATTCTCCTCCAGGAAATTATGAGGGTTACATAACTATTAAGTATATTTAACGGTTATGTGTGGAGAAGAATTAAACTAAACAATTCAACAGAAGTTGTGTGGATCTAGCTGAAAAACTCATACATAGGTGTACTCTGAAAATATGGTTACGACGACTTAGTATGGAATGGAGTATTTCCTCCAAGTAGGATTTCCCCATTTCCTTACTCTATATAGGCAATGGTTGGCTAGGATTTAATAACACTGTAGTGGAGTGGGTAGAGGCCTGGGTTCTCGCCCCAACTCTCCGTGGCTCCTGGGTGAGGGTAGTGTAAATAATATAAATATAATATATATATATATATATATGAATAAGGACTGAATGGATATGTATATATATACAGTACAGTATACTGCATAATTATACTATGCGGATACTATGGCGTCTCAAGTCCTAGATATTTCGAAGGACCCATCAAAAGCTCATGTGGGTCAACAGATTCCTTTCTTTTGTTAATCCTCTCTCTCTCTCTCTCTCTCTCTCTCGCTCTCTCGCTCTCCCTCATTCTCTATCTCTCTCTCTCTCTCTCCCTCATTCTCTATCTCTCTCTCTCAGCAGTATACAGTACATTTCGGCATCTCTTTTTGCAAAATTTCTTCTAAGACTCAGTATCTCCCTTAACTACAGGTATTGATTAATATTTAATGTCATCTATGTATCTATCCGTAGTTATGTCTATACGTCTCACTATAACTGTATACACGAAATTATATAATATCCATATTGATCTCTCCGTAGCAACATAGCTGTCTCTCTCTCTCTCTCAATCACATTTCCTTACCCCCTGACATTCTTGAAATACCCACTAAGTATATTCAATTAGATACCAACCATGCAGACTATAATACGTTCGTTGTGTATAGGTACGAGGCGATCTCAAGACACCTTTTAGCTCCCAGTGCACAACGAACCGGATCATGATTATGTCCGCCTGTATTAAATTATGTATTATGTTGATTTATACCATTGCCTATTTTTGTAATAATTGTATTCAGCTAACTATGATCTCAATAACCATTGATGTAATGAAAATATGAAGTCTCCTCATACGATTGCACTAGTTCTGTAGTGCTATTATTTACAACCTGTCAATAAATAATTCAGTCACTACAAGCTTGCTTGCTTTTTTTTTATTTTTTTTTATGAGATACGTATATACAGACCATGTGACAATTAAATGAGGAAACTATAATAACTCATCTGAATAATGCCAACCTGACTTATAAACACAAATATGAATGTAACCAGACGACGATGCTGTTGTTTCAGTGGAATAATGGCTCTTTGAGCAGTATGTATCGCCTTACTAGTGGTTGTCCCCTCACAGGATGAGGGGCGCTGATCAATAAACTCGCCCCTCGGGGCAAAATCAAAATCAATCTCTCTCTCTTTATCTTAATATATATATACAAGTTTATACCTCAGCCGGATTTTGAAACACAGTTAATCAGAATGATATCCCACGTGTTATTCCACTCGGCCACGGCGTGACAAGAGCTTATTGGAGGAGGTATAGGTTCATAAGCTTGTATCACCTTGTGGCCAAGTGGGTTAAAAAGTGGGCTGTCATTCTGATTGAATGCGGTTCGAATCATGGCTGAGACCTAAACATTTATTCATGTAACTCACGCATATATGTGAGATATTCTACAGGTAAATGATACCTTTATGCTTGCCAGGAGAATTAAATTAAGTCAATTCGTCCCGAGTTGCGTGGGGCTTATTTTAAAAATAACTTGTACAGTATTGTACACTGAAACATGGGTCCTGTTACTTGGTATGCAATTAACCTTCCCCAATTTGTATTTTCCTTCTATACAGTATGTGGGAAAAGGTAGTTAAGCGTTTACCATGTCGTGACCGAGTGGGATATTGTGATGGACTGTGGTTCGAACCCTGGCTGAGGTTTAGGCATTTATTCATGTAATTCATGTTTATTTATACGAAATATATATATATATATATATATATATATATATATGTAGATAGATAGATAGATAGATAGATAGACGGAGAGATCAATATGGATATTATATAATTTCGTATATACAGCTATGGTGAGACGTATAAACATAGCTACGGATAGATACATAGATGACATTAATATTTGATCAATAGTAAAGAGAGATACTGGGTCTTAGAAGAAATTCTGCTAAAAGAGATGCCGAAATGTACTGGATGCTGCTGAGAGAGAGAGAGAGAGAGAGAGAGAGAGAGAGAGAGAGAGAGAGAGAGAGAGAGAGAGAGAGTGGATTAACAAAAGAAAGGAATACTGTTGACCCACATGAGCTTTTGATGGGTCCTTCGAAATATCTAGGACTCCAGACGCCATAGTATCCGCATAGTATATACCGTATACTGTATACAGTATATATACTGTATACAGTATATATACTGTATACAGTATATATACATATCCATTCAGTCCTTATTCATATATATATATTATATTTATATTATTTACACTACCTAAAAGAGATGCCGAAATGTACTGTATGCTGCTGAGAGTACAAAGGAGTACAAAGGAGTACAAAGGAAATCAAGCAACAACAGATCTAGTGACCCTTCTAGGTTGCTTGTCCTCCAAAACACTGAGGTTCAAGTGGCCAAACAGTGGTTTAGAGTGGGTAAGGGAACATTGGAAAGGGAATTACTGCCCTGGAACTAATGTCCGTGGCAGGATTAGGAAGTTAGTAGAGGACAGATGGGTTAATAACTGAGGGGGGGAAAAAATAAAGTTATTCATTTACAAACTCAGTCAGTCGCGGGTTTGATGAGAGATATTTGTCTAGGCGGAGTTTAAATGAATCAACGGTGATGCAGTCTATAACGTTTCGGGGAAGCCCATTCCACAAGTTGACAACTCGATTGAAGAAGAAATTCTTAGATTCGTGCGAGTTAAAAGATTTACCAATAATTTTGCAACCGTTTCCCCGCGTGTAATTAGATTGGTCGATAGTGAAGTACTTACTACAGTTCATATTGTCGATGCCTTTGATGATTTTGAACACTTGAATTAAGTCACCTCTTAATCTGCGCTGGGTTAAAGGAAATAGATTTAATTCTCTAAGACGCTCCTCCTATGGTTTGTTCTTTAGGCTAGGTATCATTTTGGTAACTCTACGTTGAACTCGTTCTAGCTTGTTTATATCTTTTTGGTAATAAGGGCACCAGGATTGAACGCAGTATTCCAGAAGAGGGCGGACTAAGGAATTGTAAAGGGTTAGGATAACTTCTTTGGATTTATGCTCAAATGACCTGCCTATAAAGCCATAGAGAGAGAGAGAGAGAGAGAGAGAGAGAGAGAGAGAGAGAGAGAGAGAGAGAGAGAGAGAGAGAGAGAGAGAGAGAGAGAGAGAGAGAGAGAGGCAGCAGAGATGATTAACAAAAGAAAGGGATCTGTTGACCCACATTCGCTTTTGTGGGGTCCTTCCGAAATATCTAGGACTCCAGACGCCATAGTATCCGCATTTTTTCTTCTTCCTATCCACATATTATCCGCATTTTATCTCTTTACTGTCCACATATTATCCGCTTTTGATCTCTTTACTATCCACATATCCACATGTTATCTTTATACTATCCACATATTATCCGCATTTTATCTCTTTACTATCCACATATTATCCGCATTTTATCTCTATACTATCTACATATTATCTGTTTTTTAGCTGGTTACTATCCATATAGTATCCACATTTTATCTACTTACTATCCATATATTATCCGCATCTTAGCTGGTGGCTACCCATATATTATCCACATTTTGTCTGTTTACTATCCATTTTACCTCTTTACTATCCACATATCTTAGTATTCTGTGTGGAAAAAAAGATAGATTTACAGTATATACAAGTATATATATATATATATATATATATATATATATATTAGTAAAACTTGCAGGAAAAATGAAACTATGGAACACCAAGCTTTCGTCTATTCTCTCACGACATGGTATTACCCTGAAGATCTCTTGTGAGAGAGTAGACGAAAGCTTGGTGTTCAATTGTTTCATTTTTCCTGCGAGGTTAACTTCATAAATTGATCACACGTATTTGTGATATATTCCCCATCATCAGTACAACATCTATATGAACATTATATACAAGCACTATTAACACATCGCATATTAATGGGTTATATTATAACAATAAACAAGCCATTGAACCAACAATCCTTACAACCTGAAATAAATAAGCGAATATATAAACAGTATCAGTTAAGTATGTTGCTAATATATATAACCCTAATTACAAACAAGGGTATTATTAGTTGACAGGAATTGAAGACGATTAAATTAATATACGTAATTGCTTATAACTGGAGCGGGCATGAACTAAAATAGAAGTAAAGCCGAGTATAATCTAATTATAATCTGATTATTCAAATCTAATTATACATTTGTGTTCAGAGAGAGAGAGAGAGTGAGAGTGAGTGAGTGAGTTTATGTGATAGGTTTATTATGCAACAAAGGAAGCATTACAAAGGCACACAATAGGTCCAGGTACTAGGCCTCTTGATTACATACTTAACATAAAACAGGGTTTATGAGAGAGAGAGAGAGGGAGAGAGAGAAGGGCGTTTACAATTCCTAACTTTCTTAAGACAAACTTACAGGGAAGGTAAATATAAAACTTACTATTTTGTAGACAATCAACATTCTTATAAAGTGATCACCAAATATTCGCACAACTTATACCTAATATATATATTTACATTTTGAGACCACCTATAATGTTATGCCGTCAGCCTTGTCCTTATATATTTGGTGTGCTAACTGACGTGTATAATGTTCAGGAAATTTTAGATTATTTTTGTATTAGTTTGCTCCCTAGACCTTTATCAAGCTTGAACAAAAAGTAAAGATAATAATACAAAATAAATAGAAACAATATAACTCCTAAATGGCATGAAAGGTCTTACTATGACAAATAAATGGGACGAAAGGTCTTTAAAGCTGAACAATAAAGGGGCTAAACATGAAGGAGAAGGGGGTAAAACAAAATCTTATCATTCGGTACCGGTTCCAAAGGAAGATGAATTCAGTATTGTAAACAGGCGTATGATTTAGGTCCACAGGATTCTACGATATAAATCTCTCAAGCCTTCCTCGTTGGTGATGGAAGCAAGTATTTCCTCTCTATACGCACACACACACACACACACACACCATCACGCGCAGGTCGGGAGTCAAAACTTTAATAACGTGCGTGATGCTATCCCACCCCATTATGGTCTCTCTCTCTCTCTCTCTCTCTGTCTCTGTCTCTGTCTCTGTCTCTCTCTCTCTCTGTCTCTGTCTCTGTCTCTCTCTCTCTCTCTCTCTCTCTCTCTCTCTCTCTCTCTCTCTGCACATTGCACATTGTTAATTTGGAAAATTAAAAAAATATAGCTTAAACTATTCCACATATCAGAATATTTATACTGTATGTGAAATTTTGTTGAAAGAGTGTGGTGTGTATTTGGGGCACAATGATAGCAGTTCCCTTGAATGCTTGAGCTGCCTTAGTGTTGTAGGCTGGAAGCCTAGTGTCTGTGGTGGAAGACGTAGCGGTGCCAGGGTGCCAGGTGCTCTACCTCCATCTTATTCGCCTTGTAGAACACTGTCAGTCCTCCAACATTTCTTCTGTGCTGTAAGGTGTCCAGAAAATTGTTTTGTCATTGATTTGGCTTTACTCCATCTCCCAAACCCATAGCTCTCCTTTGAGTCTTGTCCAGTACTGCCAAGTGTCTGTGCTGCTTCATCACAAATGATATTCCACAGTAGAGGTCCTAACAGAGCTCCTCAGGAGACTCAGGCAGTAATAGGGTAAGGTGCAGACTCCTCCTCTTGCATTACTACCGACACACTTGTCTTCAAGGTAACTAAGTAAATTAGTCAGTTTTTATTATATTTCCAGCAAATAACATTCCACAGGCTTATGATGGGATGTTGAATGGACACTTTTACAATGAAAACAAAAAAAATCAGGATTTCAAATTTGTTCAAGTAAACCCCTCCATGTGGTCCTTGAGCCTGGCAATCAGCCCTTCATGCCCAGACTGAATCAAAGGCTCCAGCTATGTCAAGAGCAACCACTTATCTCTTGTATTTTGTTCAGCTTCTGACTCCATTCTCTGGACAGTAGAAAAAGGAAATCTGAGGCAGACTTTCCTGTCAAAAATCTTTTCTTTCTCTCCTTTATATCGTATCGCGTTTCTGCCCCTGCCCTCTCTTCTTATCTCTCTCTCTCTCTCTCTCCTCAACCTTCCAGCTCATTACCCTCCTCCTTCCCCTTTTCCTCCATATATAACCTCTTATGTCTCCCTTATTTCTTTCCCTGTACTATTTCTCAGTTTCCTTAATTTTCTTTTTGTATTATACAACCCTCATATTTCGTACACTGCTTTCCTAGTTTTACATACAAAGAAAAACATCAGTGCTTCCACCAAATGTTTAACTATTTCACTTGGTTTGTGGTAGCAAAAAGCTTAGTGTAATTGTATATTAATTATTGACGATTTGTGATCGATAAATTACATGCAAAAGTTTAAGGTATATCAATTTTCTCCATTTCGTAATCTACATACTAACACTCTAGGTAGAGGGCTTTTACGGTAGACTGCGCTGTGTCACCTCACTCATCTTCATGCCTTTGTCCTTATGGAGCCTATGGTGAGTGAGTTACCCAGCCTGGTTCACAGTGGCTGCTATATTAATTATATCCAGGTTACCACAGTTTACCTCCCCAAATGAGACTTCACAAAGATCCACTCACTGCCTCATGGTCTCTATTTACTGGCAGGTCAACGGAGGCATCGTCTTTTGGTTTAGTAATTGTAAACCTGTGTTTCAAGCTCCGCATTATATTAATTTTTAATATTATTATTTTTATTTGTAATATATATATATATATACAGTATATATATATATAATTATTATTATTATAATACTGTAGGTGTGGGAGTAAAAAAGGAAGAAATATAAGCACCACGACTTTCCACAGGATCAACCAATCAGCAAGCCGGATTCAATGATGCAAACCATGATCTCCGATGCGGACATGGTTCCAGTCTCACCCACGTAGCCGTGAGTGCACCTCTGCCTCGCAATAATTGGTCGGCTGCTCTGAGTCCTGCAAACATCCTCCAACAATCCGGCAGCGCGTATCTACAGACAAATCTTCGCCCAGACAGTTTCAACACTAGATATTTTCATAACTGGCAACTTCCCCTTTACGAAACTTCATTCAAAGCTGCCCTGCCTGGTTGTTGTTATGAAGAAAATGGAGTAGATTCAGGCAACAATGTGCAGGGCAAAGGAGAGAACAAAAACTGGCATCCTAAAGACACTTGGGTACTGCCAACCAATCAGGGCTCAGTGCCTCGGCGGGTGCCGGATACCCACCACCTGCTTCAGTCTCTGACTCTCCACCTCCACCACCAGTCAACTCTGCAGGTCCAACATCAACCTCCACTCCATCAACAGCCACCATTCACCATCCGGTGGCAGCCTCCTCCTCTGCATCTGAATGCTCCGAGTCCACATTGGAGAAGAAGTAGATGTGGAGGAGATCGAGGAAGATGGGGACATCGACTTGGGGGCTACTGCCAGTGAACTGCAGGAGACCTACAGCGAGCTGACGAAGGAGATTAAGAAGACTGTGGCAGCAGGAAAATGTCCCTCACCAGAACAATGTCCCTCAGTCCAGAACAAGCTAATCAAGTGCCTGCACCAGATGAGTCTTAACAAAACAACAATGGAGCAACTTGGTTGAGCCCAAGTACTTTTATCTTCTACTGTACTTCTCACTTCTCAACTTATTCTTCCTCTATCCAAAACTCTCTAATCTCCTACTTTACTTAAGCCATCATCATCATCATCATCTGCAACACGTGGCAACCCTGGCCTGCGTGGTTGGCTGCTTTCGATCAGTGGGGTTAAGCTACTTAGGATCTGGTCAGTAGCTGGATGGGTGGCTGCCCAGCACATCAGATGTTGCCACACATATATGGGATGGGTGAAATTTCCTTGGCTTGCCACCAAGGTCCAAATAGCCCGGGAGTGTTGAACATGCTCCAATCCCTGTGTAGTTCCGTCTCACTCAGACGAAATTGAGTACCTGGTTTCATTGTGGCACAAATTAATCCAGGGACACGGTTGGTGGCTTACTTGCTACCACCAAACACACAAGTTCTCATTAACATACGAGAATGAGAACTTGGGTAGCCACCAGGATTGCTTATGAGTCATTGGGCTGACTTTCTCTTGTGTTCGCCTTGTCCCACCCAGACTTAAAAGGGGTACCTGGAGTGTAAAATCGGCTATGGCATGGTCGTATCCTGGGGTAAATTTGATTACTTGTCTCACCTTTCCTGTATTCCCTTTCTGTCTGTCTGCAACACACTCGGCTGCCAAAGCTATGAACAACTCTAGAAAGGACCAGTTGGCACTTCCGCGGTTCCATTCCTCTGAGGCAGTAAATACTGGGCGAGTTGGCAATGTAAGCAAAGAAGCCAAGCCTGGGTGTGCAGTACAATAGGCAGTTGCCACCAAACCTCGAGCCTGCACTTCATCCAACACAAAGACTTGCAGCCAAGTATCCCGCGGCCTATGAGTACATTGCAGGAGTGCATGCTTTCGCCGTAGCATTGCACTATGAAGAAGGGTGGAAGTACTACATAATACACTGAGAGGAAGCTGAATAGTACAGCGTTTCCCTAACCCTGAGCTGGTTACATCAATGGAAAGGAGGAATCAGAGGGCCATACCAAACTACTAATACACTCAAGCATTATACAATTTACGGAAAATATACAGTACATCGTCTTACTGCATTATCAAACTGGTTACGAAATACCCATCAATGTTCATTTTAGGTGTGAGTTGCCTGGATTAGAATATTCAAATATGTTTTAGGCACCTTGATTTTTCCCTATAAAAGGTATTACTAAATATAAAACTCAATAACACATCATGGTTTTCTTCTTAGTCACAGCAGACACACACACACTCCCAACAGACCCACACACACAACTCTCAACAGACACACACAAACACAAGCACAACACAGGGAAGCATGTAGAACCTTGGACGCAGCCAAAAACATGAAATTTGACACTAATTAGTGTCTCTCTTTTCCTCTTGTTTTATGTTAATGTTTACGTTTATCTATTATCCACTCCTCGTCTCTCTCTCGCTCTCGCTCTCGCTCTCGCTCTCTCTCGCTCTCTCTCGCTCTCGCTCTCGCTCTCGCTCTCTCTCGCTCTCGCTCTCTCTCTCTCTCTTTCTGTTTGTAGATGTGGGTGGATATACGGTATGGTAAGGCAAATATAGGATCTCTTGTTCCACCCCCTTATCCCTCACAAAGATATGACCTCTCAAGTAGTTATTACATAATTTAGTAACATCTCATACTAATCAGTAGCATCTTTCTGCAACATCTGCATTTATTATTCCTAATGAATAACATATACCATAAAGATCTTCTACTAATAACATCTACAATTATTACTGTTGCCCCAGAAGCCAGTTGTTCGAAAATATTCCCTCTACTGCATCACGCCGAGTTTGCGTTCAAGACGGTATCACTCGAGCGCTTTTTCACTCAACAAATTATTATATCCTCAACACTGGTCTGGCAGCTTATGAGGTCAACATTTATTCTATTTCGGTCACCTAAGCTCATCTACCATCAGTCTACTGTCCGATACAAGTGTAAAATAGTCCAGAAATGTTGCCAGAAAAATGTTGATCATCGAATGTTGACTATAAAAGCTCTCGTGTGATACCAGCTTAAGCGAGTGTAAAATAGTCCATGGTGGCAAGTGTAATAAACTCACCATGTGTAAGTATCACCACCTTGACTCTTACTTCATTCCAAGTATTTGCAGGGTTGTGGACCCAGCTCTGTCCGGCCAAAGACAGGTCAGGTTCGATTCTGACATCATGTCACATCTCGCCCAGCATTTGTGCGGCGATAATATCCCATACTTCATGCCGGATACAGACTTATCTACCACTAACATATTCTACCAGTAGCTTCTACCAACCAGAGGGGCACTCGGTAGAGCACATACCTCCGTCTATGCTGGCTGGCTCAGACACACGGAGGCGAAAACATAACCTCCGTCCAACTTCGTTGACGGAGGTAATAACATTTCACCCCAATAACATCTACCACTAACATCTACTATACAGGGCATCATCTCGCATATCTGGTAGTAACAGACCCTCCTACCAGCTGTTATTGTACACACGGATTGTCACTCTTGTTTCATAGATATACAGTATTACACTGTGTCATACAGTTTATTCCCGTAACTGTATAACGTTTAAAGTTTGATAGTAGTTCATATTATCTAAACATTATAGATATTCGACACCAATAGAGCTGTGTCTGTGTTTGCTCTGTATTGTTACTGACAATATTCCGTTCATTTGAACCCATTCAGTATTCGAGGATGCATTTCTTCTTATTATGCTGGCTAATATTAGACACTGTAGGAAAATATATATATGGAAGCCAGAGGGTTATTTGAGACATCTTTTACCCTTTTTATTTCTCACCGAGCTCACTGAATTGAGTTGGTCTTGATCCAGAGATTTCTAGAGGTCCATGCTGAGCAGAACAAAATCGTCTAACAATACCCAAAAATAAAAGTAAGAAATGCATCTTAATACTGAAAGGGTTAACAGGACGAACAATGTTATGGTATGCATGAGAGAGAGAGAGAGAGATCGCCTGGCAAGGGAGACAATGAAACAACCCCTGGACTGACAGATACAGATGTGATAGAGAAAAGAATGGAGAGGGAGGGAGGGTAGATCGAGAGAGAGGAGGGGGGGGGAGAGAGAGAGAGAGAGCTAGATAGATAGATAGATAGAGACGAAGAAGAGGAGGAAGAGAAAGGAGGGGGAATGGGAAGAAGGAGCAAGAAGTGGAAGAATAAAGCAAGGAAGAGTAGAGAAGCAGGGTGAACGGAAGTTGAAAATAAAATCAGAAAGAGGAAGAAGGGGCAGGAAACCGTCTGAATGAAAATAAGAAGAAGAGGGAGGAGAATATACGAAAACAGAAGCAAAGAGGAGAAGGAAAGAGAGGAAGGGCAAGGGAGATGGAGATAAAAAGGGAGGAATAGGCGAAGGAGGGAAGAAGAACAATAAGAAAAGAAAATATATGAATAAGATGGAGATATGGAGGAATGGAAGATAAGAAGAAAAATAGGATTAAGAAGAGGAAGGAAGAGGAGGTAAAGAAAAATTATATGAAAACTAAAATAAATATAAAGAAAATTATTAGGAGGAAAATTAGGTAGAGAAAATGAAGAGCAAAAAGAGTGAGTAAAAAAGGGAGGACGAAGGAAAGAAGAAAGCAAACAGAGGAAATGGAAGAAAGAGAAGGTAGAGATATAGTGGAAGATAGGATAAGAGAACGGAAGAATAAGAGAAGAAGAAGAAAGGAAGATGAAACAGGAGAGGCATGGAATGTCGGAAGAAAGGAAAGCAGGAAGCATAGGAGAAGGTAGACAGAAATGGAGGAGGGGTAAAGAGAAGGAAGAAGAAGAGGAGAGGAAATAGGATCAACGAAAGAGGCAAAGGGAAGAGGGAGAGGACCAAAACAAAAGCAAACGAGAGGAAGAGAAGAAGACAAATATACAGATGTAATGGGAGCAAGGAAGGGAGGGAAAGGGGCGTGTTGTGAAAATGGAGAAGGGGACATACAGTGAACACATAAGGATGGACAGGAGAAAAAGGAAGGGATAGAGAAAATAGAGAAGAAGGGGAAATACAGATTAAAACATAAAGAAGGCAAAGAGGGTAAGGGGAAAGTTGAGAATATGGAGAAGAGGAGGAAATATTGATGAAAATGAGAGGAAGGAAAGGATTGTAAAGGAACAGGTGTAGACAATGGTGAAGAAGAGGATGTACAGATGCAATCAGAAGGAAAGAAAGGAGGATAATGAACAGGTAGAGAAAATAGAGAAGAAGAAGAAATAGAAGGAAGGAAAGGAGGAAAATGAGCAGGAAGAGAAAATGAGGAACAAGAGCAAATAAAGATGAAAACAGGAGGAAGGAAAGGAGGGAAGGGAAAGTGGGAAAAAGAGGAGGTAGGGAAAATTGAGGGCAAGGAGGGTGAGCAGCAGAAGGGGCCGACGGAAGTAACAAGGTAATGGTTGATAAGATAAAATGTGCTGATAACGATGGGGGAATGAGATGCTGGGGAGAGAGAGAGTGAGAGAGAGTGTGTGTGTGTGTGTGTGGAGTGTTATCAGACGTCAATTTATCTCTGGCATACTTCTATTAATGTTGTCTGTTTATATAATTATAAATGTTATATTGTTGCTATGTCAAATATTAATTAATATCACATTAAGCCACAAACGCTCTCTCTCTCTCTCTCTCTCTCTCTCTCTCTTAATATATATATATATGTATATATATATATAAATTACAGTATAATATTAGTGGTGATAATTAAACATTGAACACAGCGACCAATGAATGAAATCGGTCGTCACGCGTCCGGAGAATTGGCCTGATAAATATAGACTTGTATAAAGGCTATTAGTGTGCCGTACGGTTATATATACACATTTTATAATTGGCTGTGGGGGCGTTACATTGTTTATATATATTGCATATTTCAATGTTCTTCTATTATCATTATTATTGTTATTCTTATTCTACTATATATCCTTTGTATTTGTTGTTACTGGATATATTATCATTTATATAATTGATATATCTATTTTTAATATCACTACTCATTTTTTAGCAGTATTTATGCCAAGGTGCCTATCTAATTGTAATATGTACAAGCATCTTGTGTATGTTTTTTTGTTTTGTGTTTTTTTGTTTTTTGTTTTTTTTCTTCTATATTCCAACTACTCCCTCTCGGGCATAGGCTGATAGTCTTTACACTCTACCGCTGAACACGGAGAGGCCCGTGAGGTCTTGCTCCAGTCTAGGGAGTGACAAGGTCCATAGATACATCTGTATATATGGACCTTGGGGAGTGAGACATGTGAAGCTTCACGGCTCGAAGCAATTCTATCTCTGAAGCTTCTCCGCCTCTGTGTTTCACAGTCTCATCACCCAAGACTCGGACCCTCACTCTCAGAACGCCACCTATTGAGCAATTAACTCACTAGGCATTGCCCCCCTGTAGCATATTTTTGAATATGGGAATATTCATACAATGCTATTAATCAGGGAACAATGAGTTTTTTTTTTTTGGCATTTCGGTGTACTGTGGTAATGCACTGGTACTAGGTACAGCACAAATTCCATCCCAATAATATCTTCCCACTGACATATTGGGATTCGAACCCGGGTCCATTGGATTACCAGTCCAGTGGCAAGACCACTCCGCCACACCTCCCCTGTATGGATAAACAAATATTATTATTATTATTATTAGTATGGTTTACAGTCTTAATAGTACTAGTAGTAGTAGTAGTTGTAGTGATTATTTAAATCAAATTATATACTTAATCTTTTGAAATATTCTACTGTGTTTCCATGCAATACACTTAAGACTTTCTCCATTATTCAGAGTTCACATTTTATTAAGCATTTTTATATTATTATAAATGTGTGACCTTTTTCCTGACGTTCCAATTCCAGTGATGGCTTGGAGAAGGTGGTCCAATCATGCCAGAGAGAGAGAGAGAGAGAGAGAGAGAGAGAGAGAGAGAGAGCGAGAGAGAGATAGAGTTACAAAGGAAAACAAGCAACAGCAGGTCAGGCGACCCCTCGAGGTTACTTGCCCTCCAAAACACTGCTGTTCCAAGTCTTGCAACAGTATTTCGGAGATAATGTGGGAAAGATGTGAACAGGAAGTGCTGCCCTGGGGCTTAGTCCATGGCAGGGGAAATGATATTAAGATCTATTAGGTTATTGAACGAACACTACTAAAGAAAACATAGGGGGGAGGGGGAGTGAGAACGGTAAAGAGGGTAAACATTGTTGACTAAACCGATGTGTTGTGATCAATATACCTATACTCTATTTCTTAGTTTGCTTCCTAGGCCCCAATCAAGCTGTAAAAATATACTCCCAAGAGCCCCCTTCGATATACATTTGTACATTTTTCGGTAGACAAATGTCCAGGCCGAAGGCCGGTTCCTCCTAAATTACAGGCTCGCTATCGCTCGCCAGGAAAACATCGACACCTACATGGCACGAAAGGTCTTAAAATTGACCGAAATTGGGCGAAATGTTTTAATATCGCCAAACTAACGGGGCAAGCCGCAAACTTCTTAAAATCTCGAAACTAATTAGGCTAAACATGAGGGAGGAGGAGGAGGTTCGAAAACCTATCCCTTATTTGAAAATCTCCCCTTAAGGTTTGGCGGAAACTTTACTCATTTCTCGTTAACTAATGGAAAAATATGAAACTATTTTGTCTCTGCATCAGTTTATTGCCAGGTTTTCGTAATTATGGCTGTAAACACGTTGTAATAGCTTAGTAATTAAGATGGGAACAAGCCAATTTCACGCCAGTATAAAAGAAATACACATATTTTATCGAGGTAGTATAAGCAAAGACGAGTGTGTGCAGTTTAAGAAGGATCTGTGCTAATACAAATGGTTAAGTGAGAGTTCGAAGCTTCTTAATTGATGGAGGCCCTTTCTAAGCTAAATAATATCGTCTAACAGTACCCAGAATATAGTTAAAAGGACGGCACCGATACTGAAAAGGTTACATTATATTTGCCATTTATCATGCAATTGCTTTCATGTCTTACATCTCTTGATGATTTTTAATATATTCTTAATTCATAATTCCTTAAGCATTTATCTTCCCATAACTTGTTTCTGATCGCCAGTATGGTTTCATTAGGAGCTGTTCTACTGGTAATCTCCTTTTTTTTTCTGACCGACTCTTGGTCATGCTCCTTTCAGGATTTCATTGAGACCTGTTCCATTGCACTAGACATATCCAACGCCTTTGATTGAGTCTGGCACAAATCCCTTGCTTTCAAACTACCATCCTTCGGTTTATATCCCTCTTTCCATGTCTTTATCTCCAATTTCCTTTCTGACCGTTCCATAGCTGCGGTTGTGGACAGCCATCGCTCACTTCCTCAACCTATCAACTCTGATGTTCCTCAGGGTTCTCTCCTATATCCAGTTCTTTATCTAATAATTATTAATGATCTTCTCAACTGTACCTCTAGTCTTAGCCACTCCTATCCCGATGACTCTTCCTTACACTACACAACTAGCTTTACACAACAACCCACCATGCAATAACTTCAACACCAACGTGATATGGCCATAGCACACCTCTCCTCTGAACTACCACCTACTGTATATCCGATTTAGGCAGATATTAGTTTTTTGTTTTCAATGCTTCCAAAACCCAATTTCTCCATCTATCTACCCATCACAATCTTGTACACAACTATCCCTTACTCTTCAACAACACAAAAAACAACCCTTCGTCTTCTCTCAATATTCTTTGTGTTTCTTTTTCTTTTGACCTTTCATGGAAACACCATATTACCACTTTTTCTACAACAGCTTCCCAGAAGTTACGTGTGGTCAACCATCTCCATGGGTTCTTCACCCCCACACAATTTCTTGTTATGTACAGGATCACTGTGCATCAAGTACTGTTCGCATGTGTGGAGAGGTTCCACCCATACCGCACTTCTGGAAAGGGTAGGGTCAAAAGCATCTCATTTCATCGACCCATCTCCTCTTGCTAATTCTCTACACTCTCTCTATAAGCCACAGCGTTGAATCTCTCTTTTTTTCTACCGCTATTACAATAATCGGTGTTCTTATGAGCTTTCTCAGTTTATGTCTTCTTTACGGAGAGTAGGTGGCACTTGCCGTTCAACACATTCCCATCCCTATTCTGTCCAACTGTCTAACACAAGAGTAGACCGATTTTCCCAATCTGTCTTCCTATCAACAAGTACACTCCGGAACTCTCTCCTTCAATCTGTCTTTCCCTCATCCTATAACTTAGAATCCTTCAAGCTCTGTGTATCCAGACATTTTGACTGTAACGCACCTTGAATTTGGCTCTCAATAATTCTTTCATATTTTGGGGGAACACTTGGTTTGGGGGGCAGCTTTTCATTTTGTCTTCTTTATACACATATACTGTACATATGCAAAAGCTAAGGCAGGTCCCCCAGTGATCAAAAGCTAAGGCAGGTCCTCCAGCGATCAAAAGCTAAGGCAGGTCCTCCAGCGATCAAAAGCTAAGGCAGGTCCTCCAGCGATCAAAAGCTAAGGCAGGTCCTCCAGCGATCAAAAGCTAAGGCAGGTCCTCCAGCGATCAAAAGCTAAGGCAGGTCCTCCAGCGATCAAAAGCTAAGGCAGGTCCTCCAGCGATCAAAAGCTAAGGCAGGTCCTCCAGCGATCAAAAGCTAAGGCAGGTCCTCCAGCGATCAAAAGCTAAGGCAGGTCCTCCAGCGATCAAAAGCTAAGGCAGGTCCTCCAGCGATCAAAAGCGTAATTAATTTATCCATAATCATACTTTCCTAACCCCACAATTAAATAGCTAGAATCAAATTACAAAATGTGTCATGGTATACTGAGAGTTAAGGGGAGATGGGTCGTTTTTCTGGTCCCCTTCTTACTCATGTTTAGCCCCATTAGTTTTCAGATTTTATGACATTCGGCCCATTAGTCTGGCGATCTTAAGACTTTTCGACCCATTTATTTGTCAATGTTAAGACTTTTCGTGTCATTTTGGTGTCGATTGTGTCCTGGCGAGCGATAGGGAGCCTGTAATCTTCGGCCGCGACATTTTTCTATCGAAAATTGTACGCATTTATCTTAAAGCGCTTTATTTAAAGTTTGATGGAGGTTTAGTGAGGAAACTAAAAGATAACTGAATATATAAATAATTAGACCCCAAAAAATAACCTCTGTTCCTTTAAATGGAAGAAAGGAAGTGTGATCCCCCTTCCTATGACTTAAACATGTTTTTTTTTTCAGCTGAAGCGAAAAGAAACGAGAAGTGGGAAAGGAATCGGGTAATGCAGATGTTCAATATACTTAACATAGACATAATGTCGATATTAAACACTCATGATATATTTCAAACACCTTTATAACTGGTAAAAGTGATATAATTCAATCAATTGAGATTAGGAAAATATAGGACATACAGCAAACTAATATTAAGAACATTAATAAACAATGATATCGTGAGCCAAACATGGCAATATAAACAAGATTAAAGAAGATAAACTGACTTGAACGGAATAGAATGTGAAAAACTATACAACAAGAGCGCTAATGAAGTAGAAAACGAAGCAATGAACAGTAAACGAAGATTTATAGTGAAAGGACTATTCAATGATCAATCTAGTGAACTGAAAAACGAGTAAATATCCATAAGTAACGTGAATTAAGAAATAAAAGAGAACTGTTCAAAAGGTTATGCAATTCCTGTGCACGGAACTAAGGTGAAATAATAGCGTTATTTGAAGAGTAACCAACATCAGTCAAAGCTTATGTATTGACAGTATGTATTAATTGATTACTTTGCATTGAAAACAATTAATCAGAAAGCATATATCACAAAATATAACTCTTTGGAAAATATTTAAAGCAAATCTTCATAATAACCATGAAATGAACTGGAGAGAAAAGTATAAAAATATGCTGCACATAAAACACATATGAACATTCTTTAATGTGAAATATAATACATGTGAGGTAAAGCTAATGTGTAGTAATGTGTATGTAAGCTTAAATATGGTGATTAGAGATAACGTCATAGTAAATGGGTATTATCTGAACTATTGTGCTAAATATTATAACATATACTTAGCATTCAGGAATATACAAATGAAAATATAAATAAAATCGAATTTATATTGCTATAAATACGATGAACAAAAACTGAACAGTATATAATTTATTATGGTTAAAAGTTGCTAAATATAAAAAGCAATACACAGTAAGTATAGCCTAACGAGAAAAACCCCAGCACGGAGTGAACAGCAAAATATACTGCATATTATGATGACAAATGGTACACTTATATGATACTAAGCAAGAAGAATATATTATATGTTCAGCAAGATTATTATAATAAAAACATATGTCATGTTACACTAAGTTATATTACAGTGTGGTTAGCAGAAATCAGGAAAAGTATAATTTCTATTGGTTGGCTATTTTCAAATAGATGAAATGAAAAATACATGTGTTTAGAAACACAAAGATTTTATTTGCTGATTCACAGCAAGAATTGAGTGGATAAACAAATCAAGAATCCATGTGCTGATTGAAAGTAAGAACCCGTGTTGTCAGACAAATCAAGATTGCATGTGCTGGTTCACAGTAAGAATACGTATTGTGCGTGAATCCGTGTGCTAAGCTAAAGAAATAATCCGTTTGATCAGACAAATCGGGAATCTGTGATGATCTAAAGGAAGAATCCCCGTACTGATCTAAATTACGAATCTGTGTTGTCAGACAAGTCAATAATCCGTGCGCTGAACTAAAGTAAGAATCTGTGTTATCAAACAAATAAAGAATCTGTGTGCTGAGCTATACTAAGAATCCTTGTTGTCAGACTAATACAAAATCTCCGTGCTGTGACAAAGTAATACTGTAATCCACAGCCATAGACATCATGGCAGGTACGCGGCTAGGTAATGACCTGTTGGGGGTGGAGGTCCGCGAGACCACCCCAACGAAGGCCCGCGCTGGCTGCTACATCACCAGGATTGCCGCAGTGTTCCTGACCCTGGCCTTCCTGAGTGCTCTGGTGGCCACGGGCCTCTTGGTCTACTACTACACCCCACACTCCCGGGATGCACACATCAACCCGGCACTGTCAGCCTCCGTCAGGGGTTCCGGAGACCAGGTGAGTTGAAGTGTTCATTGAAGGCTAAGATTTTGGAGATACATTACTATCACTATCCTGATCTTGGGGAAGTAGTCAAGACATTTAGTACATTAGCCATAGTCAAAGGCACATGACACTGTATATAGTACACAAATATTGCACGAAAAATAAAATAAGTCTTCCTGAGAACATTGGACTTTTGGATATGTAAAATCATATTTGACTTAAGGTCATTTAGCTATTTTGATTCGAAGGTTTAAAAAATCCAAGGGAGTTGCTTGATTATGATCCACAACTGAAGAGAGTGAGATTCACTTCATATGGAGGATAACCCAGTTGATAAAAAGGTGCAAGTAAACCATTGTGAAGTTGCTTAGTAGGGCTGAAAAGTATAATGATACTGAAAAACCCTTTTCAAGATTAATTTTATTTTCTGTAACGGGATATGTTATATAAGGTTGAATAGAAAGATCCCCTTGAGTTGCCTTCCTCTCTCGTATTGTTTCGTTGTAATCTTTAAATGTGCTACCTCGTTTCACATTACTCAGGCAAAAAATGTTGTCTACTTTTTTCCTGTTTTGTCTATGTTCTTAATCTGATACTTTATTGGTTAATTTGTTATTAGCTATATTTAGCATAAAGATGTTCTAGACTATTTTTGATAACATGATATTGTATTTATACTTTGAAATTTGGTAGTTTTTGCTGTCCAAACTATCGATCTACATATATAGGTTATTTCTAATTCTAAGGATTGTGTTCAATTAGTCCTGTGGGATTATGAGATTATTTTAGTACAAAGATCAATATGGCAAAGAGTCGAGAATCTGCAAACATTAATCCTCTCAGTACTAAAACCCTTTTGGTTATGGCTAACCTAAAATGATTTTACTCAACTTTGGAATGCTCTCTAGGAATTGAAGGGGTAATATCTATATCAATTAATCCTCTGGCTCCCACAATTTATTCCTAAGCAGAAACAAATCGACTAATGATAGGCAGACTATAAAGAAGAGCAGCGTCATTGTTTACCGTACTGTATGCGGATGGCTTGAAAAGTTTCTCTCTTAACCATATTGCTTTTAAACTGATAATTTTGTTTCTATCATGGGCTCCAAGGAAGACAACAACAATAATCATAATAATAATAATAATAATAATAATGATGAAATAAAATAAAAACAAATAATGTACCTTAATGATTCTAGTGTTAACTTAGGTTGCAGACATTAGGGTTTCAAATCGCTTTTGGGACTTGCATTTTATTGCAATTAGATCGTCTTATGGTACCTTGCCTAAGAAAGACAGCTTTTCTGATTAATGTAAAGAGTTCAGAAGTTCACTTAAAAACTATGGTCCTGTAAATTCAGATTAAACAAATATTTCTTTGAGGTTTGTTTTCAACTCCATCTTTTAATGTTATAATTATTATACAGTATAGTAATTACCATATTTGTTTCTCTCTCTCTCTCTCTCTCTCTCTCTCTCTCTCTCTCTCTCTCTCTCTCTCTCTCTCTCTCTCTCTCTCTTTTCCAGACCTCTTCATTCGTAATTGAATTCTGGATCTAAACACGCTATGCCTTGTCCATCTTTATGTGTTTTTTTTTTTTTTTTTTTTTTCATTCTTAACATTTGCTTCTTTTGTAAAAAAAAAAAAAAATATTGTGTGCCTTTATTCGTTTATATTTGTTGTCTTTAATTACTTCTTTATATTTGTGTTTATTATCCCCTGTCCTTTTTTAATATTGTTATGTTCTGTTCTCTTCTCTGTCACTGGGATCAGGAAAACGTAAGGCAAAGTATTAGAGTTCTTTGTTTGAAGCATGTTTTAATATATTACTTTATTATGACTATTTCCCTTATGTTTTCTGTTTTTTCTTTCTATCACGAAAATGCAGAATATAGAGGATTATTATATTATATTCCTTAAGATTTATATTATATATTATGTTCAAAATATAGAGTTATGACTGCCGAGTTCTTAATCAGAATCTCTATCCGATTCCAACTACGGTGTTAGTAGTGAACCGAACTTCTAAGGCATAATTATATGATACTTTATTAGATAGATGCATAATTACATGATGCATAATTACATGATACATGATACATAATTAGATAGAAACTTTGATCCTGTTTCATGACATTTCTAAGCTATCAGTGTATTAGTTTTGTCCCTCAGAACAATGACCTCTGAAGGACTTTATGGAGTACTCCCAGACTTAGCCATGTTCACGTGGTTATACTGTACCGTAGGCCTTTAAGCAATTCACATAACAGCTCATTTACATTCATAATACTAATAGGAAACGATTGCTTCTGATTTATAATACCACTTTTCAAATATACCAGTCAGTGCGGCTCACTGGCTATCCCCGCAAGCGCTGCAACGGAACCTTCCGGAAACCACCAGGCAAGAAAGGACCAAAGAAGAACAAGACGACCCCAGTCCCTAGTCCGACCCCCACCTCAACCACCCTCCCCACCACCACTACCGAAGAGCCTGACATAGAGGAGAATGTGAGGCTTCCTAGGACCCTGAAGCCCCTGCACTACCTGGTTAAGCTCCAGCCTCTCATCAACGGTAACTTCAGCATCCTTGGGTATGTGGAGGTGGAAGTGGAGGTGCTCGAGTCTACCTCCAACATCACCCTACACATTGCCGACATAATCACAAAGAACGACACCGTTAGGGTAAGTAGGCATAGCAGGAGCACTTTTTTAGTTCTCTGTTGCCACATGCATTTTAAAGTATTGTGATATAATGCTACCAGTATCTACAATAGCTTAACCTCATAGGTATATAAAGCTGAATAGAGCACAAGGGACCGATCATTCTCATTAGTCCTTATGGGGTTAAATTCGAACTATTCTGTATATGCATATTTTAAATATACTGTATGTATATGTACATTCAGATGCCATTGTCTCTAGCCCACTTATAAGAATTTGTGGACCCCTATGTTTTTCTTAATGTAACTATAACTATCTGGATTGATATTTGGATAAATACTATATATAATTGTGTAGGTGATGTAGAGAATATTGTGATCATAAATTCGTTTCCAGAGATATACTTCAATAATTAGAAATAGGTGAAGTCCACGAATATTTATGAGTGGGCTAGAGACTATGGCATCCGAGTGTACTTGTGTAATAAAAGAGGAGTGTTGGATGGATGAAGACCAAAGTTGCTCACGTGTTTGGGGCTGGTAAGGAATGTTTTGAAAAGCATGTATTCCTCATACCTTTTTGTATAACTTATAATTCTATTTTAATTTGCCTATAGAATAACAGACTTTTCACAATACACAGACGGAGGTCTTTAAAAAAAAGGGAAGGGTGTAACTATATATTATGTAATCTATTTGCCAATTGTTTTATTGCTGTCTAACAATTTAATAAAGGTTAATACAAAAAGGCATAAAGCAAATTCCTATTCAAATTTAACTATCAACAGAAGTTTATATGTTTGTTGCGTATCTAATTCCTTTGTAGATAGCGGAGCCAGATAATGTTGATGGCCCAGGGTTCAGCATTAAACGCCATCAGTACGACCACGATCGTCAGTTCTATGTGGCACACCTGGAGGAGCCGCTACAGGAGGGTACCACGGTCGTCCTCTCTATGGAGTTTGAGGGGCACCTTAATGATCAGCTCCATGGCTTCTACAGGTCCACCTACAGGGATGCTGATGGGGCAGAAAAGTAAGTACAGTTGGAATTCGTAACAAGTATACACCCATTAGAAATAATATCTAACTTAATGGGACAGACAAGATTCCGAGCCTATGATTGATATTATGATCAGGGGTCCCATACTAGGGTTCGCAGCATGACATTTTATTGTTAGCAGCCTACATTGTACCTACTCACCCATGTTTCCCCTGATTTTGTTTAATTTTATTTCATTTTTAAGGGCTCTGACAGGGACGTAAATCCAGCCGACAAGCGCAAGACGGAGGTAGACTGATCCAAAACTGCTATATTATGGTTTCACATTTAGGACTATGACCACCCAGTCTTACATTTTCATATTTTATAGTGTTTTTCATTGCTTATAATGTCTTGTGTAGGACCCTCGCAATGGCGCAGTTCCAAGCAATGGACGAGAATGACCGGGATCTGAATCTGCAATATGATTATTGATATGCAATTACTATGACCACTTAACCATAGATCCCGTGACAATATTGCACTGGTGTTGTTATTGTTGTGTATTTGTAGGGCCCTGGCAGTGACACAGTTCCAGGCGACGGACGCCAGACGAGCCTTCCCCTGCCTGGATGAGCCAGGGTTCAAGGCTACCTTTGAGGTCTACCTGGCCAGACAGACCAACATGACTACCATCTCCAACATGCCCATCATTGAGACCATCCCTGTGTAAGTTATGGAAGGTGATTTTAGTATTTTCAACATTATTATTGAGGGTTTAGTTTGTTTTTGCAGTTATATGAGTTTGTTTTGGTTTGCCTCCTAGACCCCTTCAATCTTAAAAACGTTCCTCAGGCTATATTTTCATCCTTATATCTTCCCACAAGCCATTTTTTTCATTGTTAGAAGAATTTCCCAGTCGACTAATTTTCTTATATACTGTATATTATTTGAGTTAAACATGAAGGTTTAGTTTGAAGTATAAAGGACAAATTAACGCAATGATTTATATATACTCTTATTATTATTAGATAATCAAACTGAACAAGAAAAATGGGTATGCAGTTTAAAAGAGGGAAATGTAGATACTAAAATAATTATAGTTGTGTTGTGTGAGAAAGTTGATCAGTCTGGGTGGGTGTTGGACCACTACGGCAACAGCGTCCCCATGTCTACCTACCTTGTGGCCTTTGTGAGTGTGTGCGTGTAAGTGTGTGTGTGTGTGTGTGTGTGTGTGTGTGTGTGTGTGTAATAAGTGTAGTGTAGTAATGTGACTATATTATTACAGATCTGGTCAGTCAGGGTGGGTGTGGGACCACTACGACACCACCGTCCCCATGTCCACCTACCTTGTGGCCTTCGTCGTCTCGGACTTCGCTAACCTCGTCACCACCGCTAACAACAAGACACTCTTCAGGGGCAAGTATATAATAGCATTTAAGTTCAATATCATACTTGATTATCATTTGACCTAGTTTAAAGGTATTATATATATATATATATATATATATATATATATATATATATATATATATATATACAGTAATATATATATATATATATATATATATATATTGAGAATATATCACAAATACACGTGAGCCACTAAATGTTTCTAGTCTCTCAGTGGGGATCGAACCAAAGACTGCCGTGGTGTAATTGATTAAAGCGTCGGCTATCATCCTGATGGTCGATGGTTCGATCCCCACTGAGAGACTAGAAACATATATATATATATATATATATATATATCTGTATAATAATTTGACGCTCGAATTGCCAGATCTAATTTACTTCCTCCAGATCGATATATCTTTGTCATTTATTGATATGTAATTATCCATAAGGTGTCTTTTAATTCTAGAACAAATGTGCATATATTTGTGGTTAGAAAGTTTCCTATGACGCTTATGAAGTTGAATAGATACAAAAGCATTGGTAATTTGTTACACTCGATTTTGTGGATAATATGTTTTCTGCTTAGAATTGACATATATCCATTATATATTGCTCAAATGTATTGTCAAATTTAATCATTATGCAAATATTTGTAGATAGAAACTTTCCTTATTATTCAAGAATTTACATGTTAAAATTCAATTACCTATTATTTAGTATTTTAATAGTTTTCATTGGATATTTACAACTGCATACTTTACATAAAAAATCAATTTACAAATCAAATTTGTAAAAGAATGTCATAAAATTAGTGAAAACAAATTCGTAGTGAATATGTTTATAATAGAGGTCAAACGATTACAACTTTCATGTGATAAAAATATCAATGTATATTAAAAAATTAATAATAATACTACAGCCTTTCCCTATAGCTGGTAAGTTTCAACCCTTATCCTTTTCATACCTTCTATGCACCAATAAATTTGTGTAGTGTATACCTAAGTTATTTCCATTTCTAATTATGCAAAACGTTTCACCATGGATACTTTCAACCAATAATAAGTTTTTGGCCTTTTATCATTCAGTATGGGCGCGAGAATCAGCCATCCAGCAGGCAAGGTACGCTAGTGAGGTTGGTCCCCCGGTACTAACGCTGTTTGAGGAGTACTTCAACCAGTCTTACCCGCTGCCCAAACAAGACATGATCGCCATCCCAGACTTCTCAGCTGGGGCCATGGAGAACTGGGGACTTATAACTTACAGGTGGGTATACCTCTTAGACCCCCTTTAAGAAAAACAAAATTAGAAACAAAACAATCTCCCGTCAAACTAGATTTGTATTTTTTTCCGTAGAACAATGTCGAGGCGAAAAGCCTGCTTTCTCTCTTTCTGTTTTTCTTGTCTCTTTCTCTTTCTCTCTCTCTCTCTCTCTTTCTCTCTTTCTCTCTCTCTCTCTCTCTATATACATATATATATATATATACGCCACAGGTGGCGTTGTGTGTGTGTAAGTGTGAGAGTCCGAGTGTAGTGGGTGAGACAGTGAAGCACGGGAACGAGATGGCTTCAGGGATGGGGTCGTTTCGGGCCATGAGTGAGCACCGTGCCTCATGTGAAGGCAAGATGGCAGGTGCTCGTTGTGCTCTACGTGCTTCACATGTCTCACTCCCTAGACTGGAACAAGACCTCACGGGTTTCACTGTTCATTGTAAAGCGGTGAATGTTAAGGCTCTCAGCCTATGCCCGAGAGGAAGTAAGTTGGAATATAGAAAAAAAACAAATATATATATATATTTATTTATTTAATATGTATTTATCGGTATATGCAATTACTTATTATAATATTATGATATATAATGTGATATTATTCCTTACCAGGGAGACAGCAATGTTGTATGACCCCGGTGTGTCTGCAGCCTCTAACAAGCAGTACGTGGCAGCAGTGGTGGCTCATGAGTTGGCCCACCAATGGTTCGGTAACCTGGTCACTCCCAGCTGGTGGACCGATCTATGGCTCAACGAGGGCTTCGCTTCATACGTCGAGTACATTGGCATGGACCACGTTAGTATAAAGAAAAAGAAAAAAAATACTCACACACACATATATAAAATATACCCATATTGTAGGATAGGCCTACTTTGTCAATTATAACTATCATGACCCTCACCCTAGTCTACAACTAATTTTGAATTATGTATTTTTAGTTCATACAATCATGAAATTTTTTATTATGTAACGACTATGCCTATGAAAACAATAATTAATGTCAATTTTGCCACTGCCCATAGATAAGTCAATCCATTGAAAGTTGGTAAAAATTTGTGAGGCTCATTATTTTTTCAAATTTATCCAGTAATACGAAAGGACTTTAGCTGAACACCATCTGATTTTTGTTTGTATGCAGGTGGATAATTTGAAAGCTGTCAAGACTGGCAAATTGATCCATTACATTGAAAGAGTCAACAATTAGTGTGAAAGTTTTGATTAGTAACATATTATCCGGCATTCGAATCTTTAAACTCGGTCAATGTATGACTGAATAATTGAACGGGGGAAAGGATTTCACGAATATTAAAAGAAGAGCAGGTTTTCTTCCTTGCTTTAATATGGACTGTATTCTGGACAGGTGGAGCCGACGTGGCAGGTGATGGAACAGTTTGTGTTGAATGAACTGCAAGTGGTGTTTGGCCTCGACAGTCTGGAATCATCACACCCCATCAGCATCCCCGTCGGACACCCGGACGAGATCAGCCAAATATTTGATCGGATCTCGTATGCTAAAGGTTCGATTAAATTTGGGAAGATTTGTTTGTTTTTTGGAAGATGTGTTACGATTCCAGTTGTTGAAGTTTGACTATGTTTTGGAAGATTTGACTGTTTTTTGGAAGATGTGATACGATTCCAGCTGTTGAAGTTTGACTATGTTTTGGATGATTTGACTGTTTTTCGGAAGATGTGATACGATTCCAGTTGTTGAAATTTTACTGTTTTGGATTATTTGACTTTTTTTGGAAGAAATACGATTCCAGTTGTTTAAGTTTTATTATGTTTTGGAAGATTTGACTGTTTTTTGGAAGATGTGATACGATTCCAGCTGTTGAAGTTTGACTATGTTTTGGATGATTTGACTTGTTTGGAAGATGTGATGTGATTCCAGTTGTTAACCCATTCAGTACCGGTAACATCCTTTGCATTATATTCTGGCAACTATTAGAGATTTGATTAAGCATAAGAAGAACTTCTAGTAATTAGAAAGGCTACAGATTACCCCGATTAATCCTTTTAGCTACTATATGTCTTTTCTACGCTTCATTCAATCGTCAAAATGCAGCTGTAAATATGACTAACAGACATCACTGGTAGTGAAAGGGTTAATCTTTGACTGTTTTGGAAGATTGATCTACATTTTGGAATATTTGATAGGAATCCTTTGTACTTTAAAGTGACAATATGAGAGGAATAGGTTAAAGTTTTTGAGTCCTCACATCACCATCCCTGGTAGAAACCCGGACGAAATTTCATATTCTATAGGGTCTTGTATGCTAAAGGTATGACTGTGTAGGATCTTGTTAGCTAAATGTTTGATTATACTAGCAATATATGTTGGGATCTTGTACTCTCAAGGTGTAAATGTATAAGATCCTGTAACTGCTTAACTATATTTTGACAATATTGATATGGAACTTGATTATAAATATTTGACTATAGCTTAAATTATGTGATGGAACCTTGCATGCTAAACTATTCTATTACATTTTATAGTATTTGATAGGACCACATACGCTACCTTCTTGACAGTTTAGGAGAACTATTGCTTATGAGCAAAATAATGTGTATGTCTATAGCAAGTGCATATGCTTTTCATAATATATTTTAAGTAAGCTTAAATGCTTGTCATATATCCTTAAGTAAACCTATACAGTAATAATATATGGTTTGCATTTGTTGATGTTCAGATAAAGTATCATATGATTGTCAGCTACTATACAGTATAGTATCAGATTCTGGCTGATTATAATATATGAAAACCTTATTAATTGATTAGCATATATATATATATATGCGAATATGCTTCCACACTAAAGGTGTGTAGAAAAGGGTAGGTTCACTGCACAAAGTTTTAAAAAATTTAGTGCTAAAATTAAATTGCATCTAAAATATATTGCATGCACAATGCCTAGAAATCCACAGAAGAGTACAGAACAAATACCTGACTCTGGAGGCAGCCACTCTTGCAAAGTTTTTATAACTGAAGATCTACGAAAGTAGAGAAATGCATTTTAACACTTTTACATAAACATTATTTTAATAATATGTACACAACAGTCCGAGCCTTCTAATAAGATACTCGGATATACTTTTTAAACCCTTATTTTGTGCATGCAATATATTTTAGATGCAATTTAATTTTAGAACTAACATTTTTTAAACTTTGTGCAGTGAACCTACCCTTTTCTACACACCTTTAGTGTGGAAGAATATTCGCATATATTTTTACCACAAGAATCAATATTTTTCATGTTTTTATATATATATATATATATATATATATATATATATACATATTATCTGCTGCCTTGTGAGTATACGGTACATGACAATTAGTACCTAGTGGTCCATCATCCTGTATGATGAATGCGGTACATTAGCCAGTTAGTACCTGGTGGTCCAATTAGTGACTACCTTCAAGCCTTGTGAGTAATACGGTACATTAGCCAATTAGTACCTAGTGGTCCAATTAGTACTACCTGTAAGCCTTGTGAGTAATGCGGTACATTAGCCAGTTAGTACCTGGTGGTCCAATTAGTACTACCTGCAAGCCTTGTGAGTAATGCGGTACATTAGCCAGTTAGTACCTGGTGGTCCAATTAGTACTACCTGCAAGCCTTGTGAGTAATGCGGTACATTAGCCAATTAGTACCTGGTGGTCCAATTAGTGACATTATTTCATTAACGAAATTACAGTAGTTGTTAATGTTTGAAGCATTGTTTATACAAGTTATATAAAATTATGTTCCCGCTTAGCCAAGGATGAGAATGCAGCATTTAGAATTCAGTGAATTACGCAAATCAATAATATAGCGTTGGAACTAATTTGATGCAACAACTTCATATACGAATTACATTATTTTTCCAGTTTCTTCATGTAAATAAAACTCCGAAAGTTGACTGAATGTACATCAACACCGTTTGATAAGGAGCAGAGGAATATATATGCAAAACATTGTCAATAAAATGCTCCTCCTCAAATCGTGTTTATATAATATTGTCTTTGTACTTGCTTTCCATCCTTCTTAATTAAACACTATTGTCCATTCATTATGACAAGTCCTAAAATTGTGACTCCAAGCAATTGTGTAACTCAGAGAGGGTTGGAGCAAACAGGCTGTAAATCTACTTAACTACAGTATATACTGTTTGACTCTTCCCAAAAAGTTGAAATATCAGCTTGGTTGTTCAAGTTCTTTCTAGTTGCGAGAGGTTGAGATCAGAATATCTAGACTTATTTTAATGAACAGATATGCAAGAAAATTGTATTAGCGCATTTTAGGACATCACCCAATAGCGAACAGAATGTTTGTTCTCTTTTTGTATTGGACAACCAGACAATTTTAAGAACTTGTTTGCTTTTATTTACCAAATAGAAAGTGAATAGATGGCTTGTTCCTGGTTGCCGTACTAATATGCACTATAAATTACAGCCAGTATGGTAACGCTGAGCAGGATGACTTGTGGGAGTACCTGACAATAGTGGGACATAAGGACAAGGTGCTGCCCACCATCCTTACTATCAAGACCATCATGGACACCTGGACGCTACAGATGGGCTACCCGGTCATCACTGTCAACAGGACTGATGATGGACGCTCCGCCAATGTTTCACAGGTTACAACTATTTGTGTTCATGGAAGTAACTCTGATCAACTAGGCTTCTACATATATTTACTCTTTTCTTACACTAATGTTGAGACTTATAGGTGTGTGATAATTCTTTTTATGTGTCACTTTATATTGCTTATACTATTTTTTTTTTTTTTTTTTTTTTTTAATATTAGTTTAACCAGACCACTGAGCTCCATAAAAGAACTCTCATAGGGCTGGCCCGAAGGATTCGATCAAGATATATAACTAAACGAGTCAAGATAGAGAGGGAAGGGCAGTAGGGGAACAAATCAAGGAAGGCGAAGACACAAAGACATTTCTCGCCAATTCACCAGTTCAGCTGGACCACATGAGCTCCAAATCAGAGCTCTTATAGGGAAGGGCCGAAGGATGAGGCAAGAACTGCTACACCGCAACACCAACCAAGAAGTGATCAGGGCGAAGAATGAGAGATCAGGTCGAAGGTAGATAAAATCACATCGAGAAGCAAAAAATGCATTACCGAAGGGAATCAAGTCTGGCCACAACAGCAACCGAAGAGACAAATCAGGTCAGGAGTCTGCTACCTAGCCAGACCAGGGAGACATGAGATATAGGTTGCCCGAGGACAACCGAATGGGACAGAATAAGAATAGAAGGGGAAAAACATAGAATGAGAAATGGAAAAACTACTCAAAATTAGTCAAGCTGACGACGAAAGCTCGAGGGGAGATAGGAAGGGAAATGTCCACAACCATCCCCCATCAAGCCCCAGTCGCCGGCCCCGAAGCCCCCAAACCACGTCAAGGAGAGTAGTAACAGGGGGGTTATACTCAGTAAATGCCATGGTGGGCGCGCTCCGGTGAGACCGGTAATGCGGCAGCGCTCACGTGCTCCTTTGGTCAGCCGACCCGATGCGCTTCCCGCTCTGCGCTCCTGCGCTCCGCGCTCCCAAAAATAGGTATATAATAAAAAAAAGTAAAAAACAGCTTCTAGAAGTTATTTAATTATTTACCTAAATTAATACAATCCTTTGTCTTTCACTTCATTAAATTCAAAAAATTCAAAAAATTCAGAAAACCTCAAGTCATGGTGTCTTTCTGAAGTTTAAGTTTCTCACTTTCTCAGTTTCTGTAATTCTTTGTCATATCAATGATATGATTGATATCATTGTGACATTGTGACTGTCCATTGATATCTATGATATGACATAAAGAATTACAGAAACTGTCCAAACTGAGAAACTTAAACAGTTAAACTTATCAAGCTAACAAGCCTAACAATACAATAACAACATGATTAGTTGATTACATGATTAAACGATTAATAATTTAATATCATAATATGATATGATTGATATGATGATATCATTAATAATTTATTAAAATAGGCCCCTTCGTAAGCCATAACTTGCCCGTAAGGTTTACTTAGCGTTAGCAAAAGCCAAAAAAAGTCAGTAACAAGTTAACAACTGTAACACTGTCAGTCTGTCACTATCATAGTATCACTGTATCACAGTTCACTAACACCGTGAGTAACACCGTACGATGACTGTACACGATAATGACGTTCTTGAACATGTTGTTGACAGGAAAAATCGCTTCCGGAGCGCCAGAAAGGAGTGCGAAATTCAAGCTGCGCTCCGCGCCTGCACTCAGAGTTCAGATTTTTGCCGCTCCTCGCTCCGCGCTCCTCTATATTGGTAGTGCGCACCGGATCGCAGAGCGCAGAGCGCCAAATCGGCGCGCCCACGCCCACCACTGGTAAATGCAATACATTTTCAAACATGGTTTCTTGTGGGAGACCTAAATTATTCTGATAGTTATGTATTTCAACATTATGCAGTATTATTAAGTATGATATCTGGCAATGACCAACACAATTCCTACCATCAAGGAAGACAGCTTGGAGAACCCACACAGTTACAACTACAGGTGGTAGGGTGGGTCTCAAAATATTAGTGTTATATTATCAGGTGAAAGACATACGCATGCTAGCATGGTGTATATAAATGTAATATAACTGTGACCTCTGCTGTTGTTAACAGACACGGTTCCTACTATCAAGAAAGAACAGCTCTGAGGATACACACGACTATAAATGGTGGGTGCCGTTGACATATACAGACGGGGCGGGACCAGACTTCAGCCAGACACAGCCCAAGGTGTGGATGAAGGACTCACAGGACCACCTTATCATCCCAGACCTGCCCAACAAGGACCACTGGGTCATCTTCAACCTCCAACAGACCGGTTACTACAGAGTCAACTACGACACCAACAACTGGGACCTCATCACTCAACAGCTGCTCTCAGACCACACAGTCATACCCACCATCAACAGGGCACAGATTATTGATGATGCCATGAATCTAGCTAAAGCAGGTGAATGTTTTTTCTTTGTGCACAGTTTGTTTAGATCCCTTTTGCTTGATAAAAAGGTTGTGCTATAATATAATGCTTGGTTCAGTACCTTAGGTCTAGATGCTGGCACCAATGCTAATATATACCAACATTATGCTAGAAATAAAGATGTTGACAGATAATGTTCGGAAAAAGTGCTGGTGTTATACCGCTTTCATGAGACCATGAGATGGTTCCATTTATATCTGAGTTTGTAATAAATTGACAAAGAACTAATGTTTTATTTAAATAAAAGCACATGTTTGTGTACAAGACTCATTTTCCCCTTGCTGCCCAGGTGACTTGAGTTACGACACGTCCATGGGTTTGTACCAGTATCTGGGCTCGGAAACAGAGTACGTGGCGTGGGCGGCTGCTCTCAAGAACCTGGCCTACATAAAAACCATGTTCTCTCGCACAGGGGGATATGGGGCTCTCAAGGTGGGTGTCTACAGCATAATACACACAAGAAAAATGCGGTGGATCATTCAGATTTAGAAACTTGTATCTGATACTAAACTCTAATACAAATACTTCATTAACTTCGTTCTTGTAATACCAGTTTTAGGTCATAGTTGTAAAGTTTGGCTAGTGAGGGATTAATTATTTTCAAAAAGGTGATTACCCAATTGAGAATATTAGCCAAGACTTATATTTTACAAATAAATAAACAAATTGTTCATGGCTAAATTAGTTAGAAATATTTAAGCAAGAAGTATAAATAGAAGAGTAAATAAATGTTAAAACAAATAAAAGCTAGTTAATTCATATTTTTTCTTCAAATTTCTGTCGTGAATATATGAATATAAAATATATATTATTCCAATATAAACTATCCAGTGAGTATTTATTAATACAATTGAACAATATGATATTTGATACAATTAAATTGTTGCTTAAGTTTAATATTTTATAGGTCGAGTATCGTGACTGTATTCTTAAATCTGTTATCAATAATCCTAATGAAGTATTTTTTACTTTAAGTTTATGATAATTATAAGCTCAGCTTACTTCTGTCTACTTATTATTGTTTACCTATTTCCATTTTGTATTATTATTATGTATCATTATTATTGTTCTGTTAAAAGAGTACTCTTTATTCTTATTTGTTATTATTTTATTATATTTTGTTTGTGTTCTACTGTATTTTATTATAGCTGTTCATTTTGGATAGTATCAATTGTTTGCCTTTGTGATTTCCTTATACTACATGTACTATAAATGTAGGTTATATATAGGGTATCAGTTGGTAGGGCTCATGTGTCCATGCTATGCTCACAGGTACCTCACATACCCGATAGCACTATCTTTTGTCATTATGTATTATTATGTTCCTTCCAACAACCCACTCTACTCCTAAAATCGATTAATGAAATTTACAAACACATGTGGCAGTCCGTGGATTCGAACCCAGGACGCTCACACCGAAAATCAACACCTTATGCATCGCACCACGAAGACAGTTAAAGGATGGTGGACACTGCCTACTATTTATTATGCAACTTCGAATCCTGCATATCAATCTAAGCATGTACACACATCCCAACTGCAACTCACTTGTGATATTTTACATATCTTGTAAATTACAAATTTGTCTGTACATTTTGTAAATTATATTGTTTTATGCATTTATTATAATTTAATAGTTTAACTAGTTTGAATAGAATACTTAAAATTGAAGTGTAGTTTATTTATTTATACAGAATTTACCTGAACGCCCTGAACTTCCCATTTAAGGGGGGTGACCTGTTTTTGTTCTGTCCTTTTCTATCTTTCTCTGGCTTGTATCCATTTGGCCCCATTCAGACTACTGTTTTAAGACGTTTATCCCCATCCAGGTGTCAATTTTTTACTGGTGAGCGGTAGCGAGCCAGCATATTTTTTATTTTTGTTTGACAGCAGGCTAAATTTGTACATTTTTCGATAGAAAAATTGTCTCCGGCGAAGCCGGATTTCTTCATATAATGCTGGCTCGCTATCGCTCGCCAGGAAGAAATCGACACCTAGATAGGGATAAACGTCTTAAAATAGTTGGCTGAATGGGGCCGAATCGATACAAGCCAGAGAAAGAGAGAAAAGGACAGAAATAATAAAAAGCAGGTCACCCCCCTTAATCAATTCCTTCAGTATGACGAGAGTACGTTTATATACAGTATGTGCAACTTGTTTGCCTGGGAAACACATTCCCTTGTTCATATAATGATATGCATAACTGTATATGAGGTGGTTTTGTATTGTTGTTTTTTCCTAATAATGTTTTGCTAAATCTTCAATGCGTTATTTCCGCATAGTGATTTCGTTAGTTTTTTTTTTGTCTTTATATTGTGCGGTTCCTGTTTTGGTTTGTTTGTTTTGCAAGTTTTACATTTTAATTAGGGCTGGGTGAGTGCTGGAGGCCCTTGGCGATTCTTGGTCTCTGGGTCTTCTCCTGGGCGACCTAGATGTGTGTGAATTTATATTTTGTGTTTTTTTATTTTAATGTTGCATTGTGTTATCCTTGTTCGGGCTCTGTCTCGAGTCGGCCACCCCCAGTTATGGGATATGTGCCTGAGTATATGCATACATACATACATACACACATTCATTTAACTGTCTTGATAACCTAGTGCTTAGTGTGCGGAATTTCGGTGTGAGTATCCTAGGTTCGAGTCCTTGGAGTATCACATGTATTCATTTCTTTCGTTGATTTCACTAGTTAGGTTTATTTGTAAATTAATTGGTGAGTTTGTGAAAACAAATATGAATTAATCAATTTGTCAAAATATTATGTATTTTTACCAGATCAGAACTGTTCCTTCAAATATTGTAGCTACAGTTATTTCTGGTCTCGAGTGTACACATTAACAGTTCCTTACTACTGTGCATAATATGTACAGTCATGAATTGAGCACCTAATATTTATGCACCTATTTGAATCAATATCAAACACTCCTGGGGCAATGCAGTGTTATATTACATCCTAAATGTTTCAGAACTTTGCTTTAGCCCCCCCCCTTTAGACTTGCTTTTTTTCTCTTTTTTTCTCGTTTTCTCTCTTTCTCCGACTTGTATCCATTCGGCCCCATTCAGTCTACTGTTTTAAGGCGTTTACTGTTATCCAGGTGTCGATTTCTTCCTGGTGATGCGATAGCAAGCCAGCATTGTAAGAAGAAATCCGGCTTCGCCGGAGAAATTTTTCTATCGAAAAATGTACAAATTTAGCTTGTCAAAAACATTAAAACAAAATATGCTGTCTCGCTACTGCTTGCCAGGAAGAAATCGACACCTGGATGGGGGTAAACGTCTAAAAACAGTAGGCTGAATGGGGCCTGCATATAAGGACCAGGATATAAGGGGAGGTGTGGCAGAGTGGTCTTGCCACTGGACTGGTAATCCAATGGACCCGGGTTCGAATCCCAATATGTCAATGGGAAGATATTATTGGGATGAAATTTGTGCTGTACCTAGTTTCAGTGCATTACCACAGCACACCATAATGCCAACAAAAAAACACCCTCATTGTTCCCTGATTAAATAGCATTGTATGAATATTCCCATATTCAAAATATGCTACAGTGGGGCAATGCCTAGTGAGTTATTAGCTCAATAGGTGGCGTTCTGAGAGTGAGGGTCCAAGTCTGGGGGATGAGACTGTGAGGCTAAGCAGCTTCAGAGATGAGTTGCTTCGAGCCGTGAGTGCTTCGCATGTCTCACTCCCTAGACTGGAACAAGACATCACGGACCTCACCGTGTACAGCGGTAGAGTAAGCAGGCTCTCAGCCTATGCCCGAGAGGAAGTAGTTGGAATATAGAAGACAAAAAATTGATACAACCCAGGGAGAGAGAGAAAAAAAGGAGGTGGGTCCCCTTAAGAGTCAAGTAGGTGTAACGATATTGATACTGAAGGCTGTATTACATATCTTCCCTCCAGAGGTACCTTGTGGACTTGTTGGTGCCGCTGTACAAGTCAGTTGGGTTTGAGGAGCGTGCCGGTGACTCTCTGTTGGACCAGTACAAGCGTCAGAAGTCTCTGTCCTGGGCCTGTGGCCTCGAGTTGACCGATTGTCTTCGAAAAGCATCCGCGGCTTTCGCTAAATGGGCGGCCTCTCCGGAAAATGACACGTTAGTTTATTATTTGCAAACTGTTGTGACATATTAACCTCTTAATGATATGTGAAGACTTTATCAAATTTATATGTATAGCATATAAGTATGTAGCATTAGTATCAACTTTCAGCATTTTCTATCAAAGGGTGAAATTAAATTTATATATAAATCTTGAATAAAGTGTGGGTGGTCATCTATTATAACTGCAATGTAAACACTATGGAGTGTATTTAATATAATAGATGCATAGTTGTATACTCAAAAATTATGGGTAAGACTATTTGTTCTATCCAACTGTTTTAATATATTCTGTGATCTCTGTATTCAAAAAGTCTCTTCATAATTAAACTTACAGGGTTCTGATATATATTTGGTGCCACAGAATTTTGATACCACGAGCTTGACTTCGGCTGGTGCTCCCAGGTAACTGGATTAAGCACCAGCCTGCACATACAAAAACATACTCTATTCCACTTAATATATTGTATTATGAGCAACCATCTAGTAATATGATTCCCTACAGCCTGATCTCCGCTAACCTCAAGTCAACGGTGTACTGCTACGCCATCGCCGAGGGTGGGGAGGAGGAGTGGACCTTCGCCTGGCATCGCTACTTGGCTAGTAACGTTGGTTCTGAGAAGACCCGCCTTCTTTCCGCCATGGGCTGTACTAAACATATTTGGATACTCTCGAGGTTAGTGCTGTTTGGTAGGTTCAATTGGACAACTATAATTAAGCACTATTAATGCTACAGGCAGTGGATATTTACTCAACTGTTCATTATAAATACACTAATAAATAGGCCACCTCCTCTCCTTCATGGGCTGCACCAAACACATTTAGATTCTCCCAAGGTTAACGCTGTTTCTAGATCTTTTAACCTTTACTCTGTTTAAGAAGGATCTGTGATCGTCAAAGAGTTAATGGCGATATTCTATATCTATTTCATTACTAGACATCATTCCTCAGCAGCAGACAAAGGCCTAATAATAGCTAAGATTAAAAGGAACAATGACATCCCTTGCATTGAAGTGGTAAACCCCTTCAGCAAGACGGGTATATTTATTTTGTATTAATGCTACAGACAATGGATTTTGATTAACTTAGGTAAACAATCTAGTAGCAAATTCGCCTCATCTCTCCTTTGACCTGTACCAAACACACATGGATAATCTTGAGGTTAATACGGCTTGTAGAATTAGTGTGGCTTAGTATATAATTATATACATAATTAGGGTCAAGTGTCATAAATTACTTCCACACCTTTGAATATAAATTAATTCTACAGGTGTTATACAAAGCATGATATAAAGTCTTAAGTAATTATCTTTAGCATAATGAGAGATGAAAGGCTTACAAAGAGAGTATATGAGTCGAATACAAAAGAGGAGGTAGAGGGATAGGAAGACCTCAGTTGAGATGGAAAGATTGTGTAGTAGAAGCGTTGGAAGATAGAGAGATGACTGTAGAACTGGCATAAGAAGTGGAAATTAATAGGAATGAATGGAGAATGCTTTTTAATAGATGAGTAATAACGCTGTCGTTGGGAGTGGGGGTCCGGCACCAGTTGGACTAGACAATAGTCCGTCAGGCACCTGGCCCGGGGAGCCGGTGTATATGGATGTGAGGTGGGCGGGCATTGTGGTATAGTTCTGCTGCGTGTCTGCCTGCTGAGACTGGAACCTCTCCAGGAGGTCTGAGACCGGGGGAGTGCTGGAGGCCCTTAGTGATCCTTGGTCTCTGGGTCTTCTTCTGGGCGACTTAAATGTGTGAGAATTTTGTTTGTTTGTATTGTGTTGTTCCTGTTCGGGCTCTGTCTCGAGTCGGCCACCCCCAGCTATGGGGTATATGTCTGAGTATATACATAAATACATACACATACATACAATTATTTAATACAGATATTTTTAAAGTCCAAGTTTCGGAATAGCTAGTGGCTCTACCTGATAAGATATTTTGATGTGAACTAACCTCTTCACTATCCTGGCCAATGGAGCTGACCTAACACATAAAGAAAGCAGTCGATATTTCCGTGGTATGCCACAGCATTTTGGACTAATTTAACAGTCTGATTTGAACTTATCTTGTCATAATCTGAATAGTTTTTGCCTACCTGTCATTGTCTGAATATGTGTTTTTTTACATTAAATACCCTGGTCAAGTGAGGCTAGTTTATTATATATGTCCTTCATCAGGTACCTGGAGATGGCCTTCAGTGAGTCCAGTGGCATCAGGAAACAAGATGCCTTCCGGGTCTTCGGGTCAGTGGCCAGTAATGATATTGGTCGATCACTGGCATGGAGTTACCTACAGGACAACTGGGAAGACATCTATGAATTGTGAGTGTACTAGTTGAACTATTTGATTGTACTATTTGAAGATGTCAGAGGTGTGAGAAAAAGGAGAGTCCAGCGGCATTAGGAGACCAGACAGTGGAAGGATCACTGGCGTATAGTGAAGATATCTATGAATTGTGGGTGAGCTATTGGATATATGAATACTATTAAAGGATATTCATGAGTTATGAGGTTCTACTTTAGGATATTGCTCGGTTATGAGGTGCTATTTCAGGATTTTGATGAATTATGAGTTGTAAGTGTAGCCTATTGTGTGTGGATCTATTAATAGGTGAACTAAATGGCGATATGTATTGGTTGTCAGTGAAACTATTTAGGAATATGCATTTGAGGATATAGGTTGTGAGTTGTGAATCATTTAAAGATGTGGATGTTTGATGAGGTGTGGACTTTTTATGAAACCTTGAGATCTGCACCATTAATGTGTAACGGTTGACTGAAGGAATTATGTGAATGATAGAGGTTATGCAAAGGAATACAAACAGCAACAGACCGACTGGTCTTTACGAGGCTGCTGGTTTTTAAGTATAATAAAGAGGTAGCACGTATATTTTCAGAACTCGGTTCACTTCATTTATTAAGCTACGAAATTACCTAGATGGGAGTTAGATTGAACAACTGTATCTAAACTACTTTGAACGATTAAACAGTCACGCTCTTACTAAAGGCTCGTGGCAGTTTACTCCAAACGTTTGCGACGAGGTTAAACAAAAATATACTTAGTTGATCTGACTTGAAGTTGTCCAACAATTTTGAAATAATTTTATCTCGTGTCATTTGACTTGTCAGCTGTGAAGTACTTGTGAAGGCTTAGATGACCTTGATGATGATGAGAGTGATGGTGATGATAATGATGATGATGATATGGGGTATTGTAACCATGGCCGTTGATGATGTTATGGTTGACTATATGAGATGACTGGAGAGGCTGAACAGGTCTCAAGTGTTTAATCATTTCGTCATCTAATTAATTTGTCCACAATTCTTTTCAGTCAATCTAATTATTCTAATTATGCTTTGTGGTTACTTAAGGTAGATTATAAGTGCCTGTGTTGCGTGTGTGTGAGTTTTATGTGTGCATTTGTGAGTGTTGTATTTGTGTTTGAGTGCATATGTTTATTAAGCTTTACATATGGGAGAGTTTTCCGTAAATTAAATTAACACTTCCAGTATCGACGTCGTGTCTTTCTTAACTATATGTTTTGCTAACACCAATTTAAAGAGCTTAGGATTGATATTTAGCAAACAAAGGAGTACAATATATATCTACAATCCCTTACATACGTACACACTAGTTAATATGGTGTACTAATAGCCAGAGTAAAAGGAAGATCTGCATTACGGTATACCGAATGGATTAACACTGTCTGGTCCGATGTCTTGTGGGTTACTATGATATTTTGTTTATGCATTATTGAGGGTTATATTTGTTTTTACCAATTGCGAACAATGCATCTTAGTTTGTCCCCTACACTACCAAAAAAAGTTTCCATACTTTCTACAAGTTAAAATACGTCCACCCAGAACTCCTTCAAGATAAAATTTAAACTTTTCGATAGAAAATGTTTCGGCCAAAGGCCGATTTCCTCTAAGATTACAAGCTTAGGGCACTCGCCCAGAAAATAACTGACACCTGAAGGAGGTGAACCGTCTTATCATCGCCAAACTAATGGGGTAACAAAATTAGCATCTCCAAACTAAAAAGTCGAAACAGGATGGATCCAAAAAGACCATCCTCGGACCAAATATAGTTAAAGCATGATCAGTTAGGTTAGGTGTGGCTGAATGACCTTTATGTTGTAGATGCAAGAACCAGGGAGCGAAAATAATCCGTTTGAGCCAATAATGCTTGTATTTACAGTTACGGGAAGGCCAAGTCGCGCCTCATCCAGTCCGCTACGGGCGAGTTCAACACTTTGCAGCAACTAAAGGAGGTAAAGCACAGTTATTTTTATACACGCATGCACACACATACACTCACGCTCATTAATAGGTATAGAACACATGCACACACACACATTTATATTTACACGCACATGCAGACACACACAATCATACACACACACACATACATACACATACACGTTTATATTTATACACACATGCAGACACACACACCCACACGATCCTCTTTACACTCTCACTTACACACACACACACACACACACACACACACACACACACACACACACACACACACACACACAGACACAAACACGATCCTCTTTACATTTTCACTTGCACACACAAATACCCCGTTTTCTGCCAGCCAAGTGACAACAACGCCAACCCACTGCTCCTAAATATAATCAGGCACTTCCGTATATTGAGTAACGCGAGTTGCTTTAGAGTAGCCGGAGTAGCGTTTGTTTGTTTTCTTTAAGGGGGATGGTTCACGTTTTGGTCGATGTTTTCATGTATTTATTTCATGTAGTTTATTCAAGTGCATTGGGGTTTGTAATTGATGATTAATGTTAAGAAAGGGGTGTTACTTAATTAATTATTTTTCTAGTTTCCTCCCTAGACCTCCATCAAACTTAAATATAACATCCATTATATCACCCTTATAGATAAATTTGTAAATTTTTCGATAGAAAAATGTCCCTGCCAAAGGCCGGTTCTTCCAAAATGACAGGCTCACTATCGTTCGCCAGGTAAAAAGATCGACACCTAAATAGCACGAAAGGTCTTAATATTGACAAAGAAATGGGGCGAAAGGTCTGAAATCGCCAAAAGTAATGGGGCAAAAATCTTAAAATATGAAATTTAATGGGGCTAAATATGAAGGAGAAGGGGATCTAGAAAAACAACCCATCTACCCTTAACCCTTTTCAGTATTTCATGACGTTTTACTTATTTCAAGGCCGTAGAGTAAATTGAGGTGAGGTATAAGGAAAATGGCCGAAGACTAATAAGTGATGTCTCTGCACCAATAATGTTTTCATCAATAATTGGTATCAGCCATATTTACACATGGTTTCTTCTTTTTGAGTGAGATGTACAAACATGTTCCTACGCTTACACACCCTATTCAACATCTGACAGACATTGATACAGCACAGAGGGAGCCAAACAGCGCCACTGTACACTAAACGAACTGGTATATGTTGTTAGGGTACACTGTACAAATATATGGGTTAAAAATACAGTACACTATGACGCCTATGTCACTTTCTTCTGGCTAACATTGGACAATTTTCCTCAGTTTTGAAAGGTCATCTAACAATCAGTGGAGTATACTTAATTGACACTCCAAAACTCCTTCCTAAGCTTAGTAAAATCGTCAAATAATAGTTATATAATGAAATGAAGGAATGAGTCATGGTATACAGAAGGGGTTAATTTAATGAGTATTGGGTTAGTGGAACTGTAAATTGAACAATAATTATGCGATTTTTTATATTATTGTTTTGTTTAACTATTATTAGTAATAGTAGTAGTAGATGTACACCTGCATTATTTATATTATTATCATATATAACATTATTATTATTATATATACGGTAACTATTATTATTATTATCATTATTATTATTTTTATTATTATTATTATTATTATTATTATTATTATTTATTAGTTTTGCATGTGGTTATAGCTTTGCATGTTTGTAATATTGATTTGCAGAACAAATTAACCTGTATAACCCTTATAACATGTTTAATCTCTATCTATAATGTGTGTGGTTCAAATTGACAAACTTAATGTACAGCATAATTATATCGTCAAAACCTTTCTCATTGAGGAAGTTTGTCTTATATATATATATATGTTTTTATTTTAGTCTTTATCTTTTCTCCATTTCCTTTGTTCAGATTGGACAACACTTGGATTATTTGATATTATTGTGTAAGTTGTTGCATAGTTATGCTAGTTTTTTTGCATAGTTGGTGTTTTTGTTATTACCATTCTTTTGTCATTACCATTTTGTTTTCTATTGTTGTTTTGCTGTTCGTTTAATATTGCTGCATTATGTCCTTCTCTTTTTCGCGTTCGTTACAAAAAAACTAAACAAAAATCGTTAGAGGATTTGCTTTGTCGAACATAAGTGACCCCAAATTAGGTTAGGTTTGGTGGGGTATGAATATTTAGTTGCTTTTATATTCAAGGGTGTCAGAAATACAGTACATAAGCCCTTCAGTATGATGACGCCCTTTTAACCTTTTATATTTGGCTAATATTAGACAATTTTATGGAGTTTAACCATCTGAAGATTATGACGCATTTTGACAGTTTAATCCGGCTGTCATTAGACGATTTGTATACAGTTTAGGCATAATCTCTCTCTCTCTCTCTCTTCTCCATATTTTCAACTGTGTCATCACTTTTTCTCTCCCTCCATGTTCGTCCTCCTTGATCTGTTCCTTTTCCTTAAGGGGAAATTTCCACTTGAGGGATTTTTGTCTTTACCCCTTTCTCCCTCGTATTTAGCCCCATTGCTTTTGAGATTTTAAGACGTTTGCCCTATTATTTTGACGATTTTAAGAACTTTCAACCCATTTCTGTCAATGTTAAGACCTTTCGTGCCATTTAGGTGTCGATTTTATTCTGGCGAGCGATAGCGAGTTAAGAGGAACCGGCTTTCAGCCGGGAAATTTTTCTACCGAAAAATGTACAAATTTATCTTGAAAGGGGCTCAAGGGGGTGTAATCTTAAGCTTGAAGGATATCTAGGGACCAAACTAAAAACCTCCCCTTAATGTTATTTTTCCCTTACGTTTCTAGTCCTTCCTTTCTATTTCGTACTATTCCTTTCGCTTATAATCTAATCATTTCCATCTCCCCCCCCCCCCCACCCTTACTCTCCCCCTCCTATGCCATCTTTCTATTCCTTCCCTCCTTCTCTTTCTCACCTACTCCATTTCTCTGATCTCTTTTCACACCTTCTCTTTGCCTCCTACGCCCTCCCTCCTTCTCTCTCCCTCCAACTCCACCTTTCTCTGCTCCTTCCCCCCTGTACCCCTTCCCCTTCGTTCCCCTGGCGATTCCCCCTGTACCCCTTACCCCTGTACCCCTTGCCCTTCTCGTCCCCTTCGTTCCCCTGGCGATTCCCCCTGTACCCCTTCCCCTTCTCGTCCCTTCGTTCCCCTGGCGATTCCCCCTCCCATCCCCACCCCCCCCCACCCCGCCCCCTCTCTCCTTCCGCCCCCGCCCCACCTCCAGCTACGACTATTCCGGAGAGAGCGCGGGGGTGACCTGGGTTCGGCGTCCCGTGCAGTTCAACAGGTCGTGGAGCGGACCAAGATCAACATATCCTGGATGGACACCAACTATCAGGTCATCGTGGACTGGCTCGACAGTAACGGCTACACCACGCGACTCAGCAGTGCCTAGGCTTCCATAGAGTCAGTGCCCACGCAACAGAAGGTGTATGGTGTTTAAGGGGGGTCACCGTTTTTTTTTTTTTTATCTTTCTCTCCTTCTCTTTCTTTCCATGGCTTGCATCCATTCGGCCCCATTCAGCTAACTGTTTTAAGACGTTTATCCCCATCCAGGTGTCAATTTTTTCCTGGCGAGCGATAGCGAGCCAGCATTGTATGGAGAAATCCGGCTTCGCCGGAGAAATTTTTCTATCGAAAAATGTACAGTACAAATTTAGCTTGCTGTCAAAACAAATATATATATATATATATGTATGCTGGCTCGCTTCCTCTCGCCAGGAAAATATTAACACCTGGATGGGGGTAAACGTCTTAAAACAGTAGGCTGAATGGGGCCGAATGGATACAAGCCAAAGAGAGAGGGAGAGAATGAGAAAATTAGCGAGGTGGGCTCCCTTAAGTTGAAATGCTAAAAGGCAAAATATGGTGTACTTTGAGGATGCTTGGGATCCAGTCAATATAATGGTCAATTGGTTCTAACTATATGGACTTTTAGAGAAAATGTGGCGTAGCCTGGGAGCCTTTAAAAATAGTGTGGATAATGATTAATAACATGAACTTTAAGAACAAATATGGTGTAACTTGGTTCTGTTGGTGAGATTTGATTCATCCTTTTCTAGGGTCTATGAAACGATACCTTGGTCTCCTTAGTAGTGCCTATGGTCCACTAAGCAATGTAGAGGATTATTCAGTAGTTCCTAGAGTCGATTCAGTAATGGAATTAATAGGATTTGAGTAGATATGAAGGATCTTTCAGATAGGATGTTAGTTTATTCAATCGGCAGCACCCCTTTATGATGGCTGGATGCTAAGTACCAGATCATTGCAGACTGGCGTGGTGGGACTGATTGCCTCAAAGGGCTGAACTTGATACAAAAGGTGCCTTGAGTCAACGCAACAGTGCCTAGGCTTCAAAGGAACATATTGGATTTAAGAATTTAACAATATGGTGTAAATTGATTTCTCTAGCATTAAATGTCAACTCCACAATGCCCAGATCAGACTCAACGCCATTCAGTTCCAACTCAACGGTTCCTAAGGTCTATTCACCAAGGAGAATTATAGTTTGATTATCTAGTTATATATATATATGAGAGAGAGAGAGAGAGAGAGAGAGAGAGAGAGAGAGAGAGAGAGAGATGGCAGTGTAATGTAAAATCGGTGATCTTTATAGCATTTCCCAGAGATGATACAGAACAGTCTCATAGAATCCGTTCCTTGGAGGTTTGGCATGAGGGTAAAGTCAAGCACGATGGGTCCACGAGTTTTTATGAGTGACTGTACAAGGTGAACATTGGCAGCGTTTATGAGGTGGCTTGAACAATCCCGAGGAGATAATCAGTATACTAGAAAAGTAGTTAGGTTTAGCAGTACAAAGCAGGCTGGTTAACGAGAGACTTTACTTGACATAAGTATACAGTCTCAAAATTAAGTTCCTTGTTTTTAGTCATTATTATCTAGGGTAGGGTTTTTTTATTTTATTTTTTCGGGACCCCTTCTCCATCTTGTCAAACCTCATTAGTCTTGAGATTTTATGACGTTCGCTTTCATTATTTGGCGATTTTAAGTCCTTTCGCCAGATTTTTTTTTTTTTTTTTTTTTTTTTTTTTTTTGGTGCCAATATTAAGACCTTTTGGCCCATGTAGGTGTTGATTTGTTCTGGGCGCATTTGTAATGTAGGATGAAGCAGGAGGTGGGGGTGGGGGATATCCCTCAGTTTCCCAGATGGAAAGTCCATAATTGGCATGCATACTAATTAGGGGTGCCAGAATAGGTTTTTGAAAATTTGAGGGGGACGGAGGTCCCCCCCCCCCCCAAGATAGACAGCCTATAATTCAATTTTCCGGGTACCTCAGCTAGTATGGTATAAGATTAAGTTAACAATGGTGTATGATATATTTAGGAACAGATTGACTTTCTTCATGTAAACCAAGTGCATTAGTCAAATAAGATACACATTATTTGTCGATACATAATTAGTAGACAATTTACCAGTTCATAGAAATACATATAAGTTTAACGGAAGGGTTTCTGGACTTCTTCTCCTTCATGTTTAGCCCCATTAGTTTTGACATCTTAAGGCGTTTGCCCCAATAGTTTGGCGATATTATGATCTTTTGCCTCATATATTTGTCAATATTCATACCTTTCGTGCCATTTAGGTGTCTATTTTTTCCTGGCGAGCGATCACGAGCCTGTAATTAAAGAGGAACAGCCTTTTGGCTGGGACATTTTTCTACCGAAAAATTTACAAATTTATCTCGAAGGAGGGTCTTGGGGGTATTTTTATAATCTTAATGGGGTCTAGGAAGTAAACTAAAAAGCTTTCCTTAATGGTAATAAGTCTATGTTGCAATCTTGGACGTTTTGTTTCGAGATTGTGAAAAATCGTATATATAACTATGTCCGATTTGTTTTGTTGACATGTAAGTAATGTCACTGACGAGTAAATTACTAGGTGCCTGAAATAGTATACCATAGTTAGAAGAGTTGGTGATCTGAATATATGTAAGACTTTGACCAGGAATATGAAATGTGTCTTAGGATCAAGTCATTGGAGTTTGGTGAGTGTATCATGTGTATTCTAGTCCATTAAAATTATGATCCCCGGAGTTTTGGTAATGAAACGTCCTTATCGTTCCAATTTCCTTTGTGTTGGTTGTTTTGTTTTGTTTTTTGTTTTGTTTTTCAACTTACAGTATGTCTATCTATTTGTTGCTGGACGCCTTATTTCCCATTATGAGTTTGGCCATACCCAAAATTCCCCCAAGTGGACCTCGGTTCCTCGTGAGAAGGACAACCCGTGCCACTTTATTCAAGGTCTTACAGGATTGACCATTAAACTTGGGGTCCGTCGGACTCCAAAGCTCTCTATGTATAATTTTAGCACTAATTTTCAACAGTGATGGGTGGCAAGTCCATCCACCAACCTCCTTCACCCTTAAGTGGGCAGTAAAGATTTATATAATGATTTCTCCCTTAGACGGGTTGCCGACCAAGGCTGACGAGTCCCATCCACCCTTAACTTATATACAGTACACTGTCGAAAACGAATGTTTAATTGTAACAAACAATATATATTTAATACGTGTTCCCATCGTTTACGTGAGCTAGTATGAACTCGTAAATGATTGAAACACTTTCTGTGTGTAGCATATATGTTACAGTTCATGGGAGAGGGTTGATTATTCTGGCCCCCTTCTCCCTCATGCTTAGCCCCATTAGTATTGAGATTTTAAGGAGTTACCCCATTAGTTTGTTGATTTTAAGAACTGTTTTCCCCATTTTTTTGTCAATATTAAGACCTTTCGTGCAATTTAAATCAAGTGTCATGTTTGTTTTTTTCCTGCAAGCGACAGAGAGTCTGTAATTTAAACAATCAGTGTGGATGAGGGACACAGAAGGCAAAATTGCCTGTGACGAGTGTCTCCCCCAGAGTTGAAAGAGTGACAGGGCCAAAATCAAGGAACGTTCGAACCAAAATGCCTGAACACATGGAATTTGAAGTCATTTAAGTCCTAGGATAAGGGAAACATGGATTCAGGGAGAGAGTTCCAGATCTCGGCTGTTGAATAGAATGAAGGCATAGAAGAAATATAGTAGTACTCAGACTCCGGCCGAGACATTCGTCTATGCCATGCTACTAATAATAATAATGAAAACAATAATAATAGTAATAATGAGAATACAATGTTGATGATAAAATAACACTAACAATGAAAATGTTTTAGCTTAAATTGAATAAATTATCATCCGGCCTCCTTCATACACACACACGATTTTGGTCCCGACTGCCCCCGATTTTGCAATCTTCCTATTAATTTTTGGAAAAATTTATGAAAAATCGTGTATGTATGCAAGCTCCTTAAGTCTCAAGTGGTCAACACTTGACCTTGGCTGCTATAAGATTCCAACAGACCCCCAGGGTAATAGGACGTATGTTAGTGACCTGGTGGACCTAAGAAATTGGCCCATCTAAGTTTAATATCTAAAGACGGGAGAGGGATTTGTGAAAAATCACTCACGCCAACAGTGGGGCTCGAACCCTCACCGCCTGAAACATTGACTTCAGATAAAGCGTATGTACTGCATGTAGGTCATAATTGTGAGTATACAATCTTTCACGTGCACACACACACACACACACACACACACCTCCCCGTGGCGTAACTGATAGCGCGTCTGGCTCACAACCAGAAGGTCCCGGGTTCGAGACCCGGGCGGGGAAGAGACATTTGGGCAAATCTCCTAACGGTGTAGCCTCTGTTCACCTAGCAGTATAAATAGGAACCTGGTATAAGTGGACGAAGTTGTGACGTCCCATCTGGGGTTGGTGATCGGTTACAAGGCGAGATGGGTATCGTACTGGTCAACCTAAGCCTTCGGGTGAGACTGGTACCGTAGTGAGAATGGTACCGTACAGATTAACCCTAAGCCTTCGTATCCAGATGTCGCCAATTGGCTAAAATACAGACTACACACACATCCACAGCCATTCCAAAGATACATGAAATACTTAACATGCATTTCACGCATTACATTCCCAGTTAAGGAGGCGCGATAATAATGCATTGTGTAGATTCCCCTTGACGAACAAGTAACTGAGTAACACACACACATACTGTCAAGCACTCATTAATACACACTTAATCATGTATAATTCTCATAAATTAAATTTAAAACTATTATCTAAGTATAGGCAGCTATGAATATTGGCCAAAAAATGAAAGGGTGGTAAGAAAACAAGAGTGTATAAAATCAAGGTTTTATATTAATTATCAACAATGGATCATAATATATATACAATAGACTATATTCCCTCTCAGGCTAAACACTTGTCTTTTGAGCGTCAGTTTGAGCAGAGAGCGAGTCACGGGATTTTATTTATAGAGAAACACAGTAGTACAGTTGCGCAAAAAAAAAATATAATATTACTAAATCAATAAAAATCGGTCGCTATCATGACATCTTTAACTTTGCTGTTTGTTTGCTTGTGTGTGTGTTTTTGTCCTCTAATATACAAAAATTACTACTCGATCAAACTGAACAATTTGTGAATGTAGAGGCAAAATTAATGTGCACTAAGTATATTCACTGTTTAGCTTCATTACTGCTACAGCCAGATTATTTCAATAGTTTATGACGGACCTCTGGGAATCAAAGTGTTAAAAACTATCACAAGTAGCCCTCTAATTCTGACAGTTCCTTCTTAAGATGAATAAACCGTCTGTTGGTAGCTAGATTTTTTTTTTAAATCGCGTCGTCTGAACGAATGGGTTAAGGGTTACGTATTCTGTTTTACTACAGAGATCCACAAAGTTAAAATTAAGGACGCAAGTAGGACACGACTTTTGACCATCACTGTACAATACATAAACAGGAGAGACTATTTTGTTTTTGTGTTTTTCTTTTTTTAAGGGTCACTAAAACCTAACCATCACAATACACAAACAATACAAATAATAATACTCCAATGAAGGCCTAATGTTATAAAAACTAAACTGGCATGCTTACAATAATGATTTGTGTGTACATATAATTTAGCTTAACAACAATTATACCTGTATATACTGTATATATATATATATATATATATACAGTATATATATATATATATATATATATATATATATATATATATATATATATAATTTAATATAATATACAAATATTTTCAGGTGCTACAATTAGCGGGGAATTTGGCATACATCACTTGCTTTTAACAATGATTTTGAATATATTTCTTCAATGCTTTCATTGCCATAGCATGACTTTATGCATCTACTGCAGAACGAATTTATCACTATCAGTAAAATAGCCCTGAACCGTGACAAGCTATTACAAAATTCTACCTTGTCTCAGTTTTCAAAATATTACTTTAGTGGTCTAATGAAGAGTAAATATAAATAGAACATTTTATATGCTTAGGTTACCATAATAGTCACGTTCACAGATGTGGGTATTGTGTTCGAGGCAGGTAAAGAATGAGGTAAAGGTACTTATCGGCCCCATTCAAAAGCCTACATTAGCTCCCTGCGGACATCCATGATCAATGGGTATAATATAGTAAAGATTTGAAATAATATAATATAATAAATATAATAATATCATAAATATAATAAAATAAAATAATAGCTGGTATGGTCATGTTGAACGAATGGGAGATGAAAGGCTTACAAAGAGAATATGTGAGTCAGGTACAAGGGGAGATAGAAGGGCAGGAAGACCCCCATTGAGATGGAGAGACTGTGTAAGAAAGGCTTTGGATGATAGAGGAATGACTATAGATCAGGCAGGGGAAGTGGTGGTGGACAGGAGTGAATGGAGAATGCTTATGAATAGTTGAGTGAACACGTGGTCATTTGGAGTAAGGGGTCGGGCGCAAGTTGGACTAGATAATAGTCCATCAGGCGCCTGGCCCGGGGAGACGATTAATATGAAGGGTGCGCCTGGAAGTGTGGTGGGAGGGCTTGTGGCTTTGGCTCCGCTGCATGTCTGCCTGCCGAGATCGGAACCTCTCCGGGTGGTCGGGGGCCGGGGGAGTGCTGGAGCGACCTTGGTGACCCTGGTCTCTGGGTCTTCTCCTGGGTGACCTGGATGTGTGTGAGTTTGTGCTTTTTATCTGTGTTTATTTGTTGTTTTGTGTTGTTTTTGTGTTTTCCCTGTTCTTGCTCTGTCTTGAGTCAGCTACACCCAAAATGGGGATTGGGCCTGAGCATATAGATAGATAGATAGATATAAATAATATAATAAATATAATAATATATAAATAATAAATGAATTAATTATGGGCCCTGGTAAGATCCTGGATGGTTACTATAGTCCATATCTAGCAATAAATATGCAAAATATATCCATGTGTCTTCTGTGATAGCACCTATGTTTATCTTTATCGAAGCCTAACCATAGATTATCGGACTACCAATATCCTTTCTGGGATTTGCCTGAGTGTGTTCTGCCCAGAAGGGTATGGATAATATCGTGCTTAACATTATACAAATAAGCAGTACTTTAACAAGGTGTTCCTATGTACAGCATTATAGATTGTTGTCTGAAGTCTATTTGGGGTAATGTTTCTCATATTATTATACAAAGTGTGTTATAGGTATACAGTTTATAATTTCCAGATGTTTAAGTAATTATATAACCCTTTCAATATACCAGGACGCTCGTATTCCTTGTATTATGGTTATCATTAGACGATATTATACAGCTTAGGAAGGAGTTTTGACAGTCAGCGGGTTAATTGAGGTAGTTTTTATCCCTTTGATGCCTAGAGATCCTTCCTAAGCTGCATAACATTGTCTAGTAATAGTCAGATTATAGTGAAAAATTCGCGTTCTCGTATCCTAAAGGGGCTAAGTGATATAATATTGCGGTGTCTGGTATTTCGTCGATTCATTTTTCAATCCAGTATTCATGGATTAATGCAGTCATATTTTTAAATAATCTTCTCGGTATGTTTTATCTTAACTCTTAGCTATTATGAAGCTTTACACTTAGCTATTTACTATTCATCAACTTTTTCCATTCATTATCTTTTTTCATTCATTATCTTTATCCATTCTTTAACTTTTTCCACAACAATCCTCTCTTTCTCTTCTGTTCGTTCATAAATCTACTGTTGCCATTGAATAGGCTCCAACTTCCTAAACTTATTTTCATTTTCGTATAAAAAACCTCTAACCTACATAATCTCGATTGTAGATTTGCTTAGCTTGTTTATTGTTGTATAGTTTCATGTTTAATTTACGTTTTTATATTTTAGTGTTTATATAATTGTCTTGTGTTCCCACCTAAAGGAGATTTTGTTGTGTATTTGTTCATACTGTATATGTATTACTATTTTCTAGTTTCCTACCTGTACCTCCATCAAGCTTAACAAAAACAAGACCTTCCTCCGAGATAAATTTGTGCATTTTTTGGTAGAATGATGCTCCGGCCAAAGGCCGGTTCCTTGTAAATTGCAGGTTTGCTGCCAGGAAATAAATGTACATCTAAATGACACAAAAGGTCTTAAAATCGCCAAACTAATGGGGCGAATGTCTTAAAATGTCAAAACTAAGGGGGCTAAACATGAGGGAGAAGGGGGTCCAGAAAACCCCCCCTTAAGTACTTTGCACCGGTCCCCCAGCTTTACTCTTTATTTCCGTCACTTTCGACTCCTCCGATATCTAATTCGAAACTTCTTATTTTTTGTTATGACCTTATTGTTTTCTCATTGTCCCAAAAGATTTGATCACATTATGTTGTATGTTTCTCCTTTCCCTCCTTGATTATTGTCAAACTTAACTCTACGACTACATACATACATACATACATACAAACATACATATTTATTCAGCAAAGAGGGACAAGCCAACATATATTAACCTCAAATGGGACTTTACAATAGCCCACTTGGAGGGTCTCGTAAGATTACTTCCATGTCAGCTCCTCCTTAGGCGAGTTGTTTGTCCCCCTCCTCCTCCTCCGTACATCTGGTTGTCGTGGACGCTCAATACTCCAAAATTTCCAAGCAGCACCATTTATATTATCATCCTCTTGATCCATTTAGTTCTCATCTTCCTGAAGCTTTGAACTTTGCTGGTATACCCCTTCCGTTTGAGCCCTTGGACGATGATAGTGCGGTATTTTTGCTCCTGTTATCCCTTGTTTGTTTTCTGTAATCTTAAATCCCTTGTCCCCTCTTCCTCGTCTTCCCCGTTTGTCTATCCTACACTTAGTTTTCTGTCAATTCCTCCTACAGTTGTTTATCGTCAATTCCTCCTGCAGTTGTTTATCGTCAATTCCAGTTGTTTATCATCAATTCATCCTACAGTTGGTTATCGTCAATTCCTTCTTTATCATCAATTCTCTGCTAAAGTTGTTTATCATCAATTCCTCCTACAATTGTTTATCGTCAATTCCTCCTACAGTTATTAATCATCAATTCCTCATACAGTTGTTTATCGTCAATTCCTCCTACAGTTGTTTATTATCAATTCCTCCTACAGTTATTTATCATCAATTCCTCATACAGTTGTGTATCGTCAATTCCTCCTTTATCATCAATTCTCTCCTACAGTTGTTTATCGTCAATTCCTCCTACAGTTATTTATCATCAATGCCTCATACAGTTGTGTATCGTCAATTCCTCCTTTATCATCAATTCTCTCCTACAGTTGTTTATCGTCAATTCCTCATACAGTTGTTTATTGTCAATTCCTCCTACGGCTGTTTATCGTTAATTCCTCCTTCAGTTGTTTATCGCCAATTCCTCCTTATCGTCCATTCCTCCTAGAGTTCTTTATCATCGCCCCAGAAGCTCTTGACTTTGCTGGAGTATCCCTTCCTCTCGAGCCATTGGACGATAGTAGGGTAGTTGAGGTCCATCCAGGCTATGTTGTTGCTGGTCCGCTCCAACACCTGCTCCACCTTCCGCGACGCCCTGACCAGCTCCTCCATGTGCTGCTCTTGGAACACTTGCACCTGGAAGGAGGAAGAGATAATCAAGGTTGAAATTATGAAGGTTATTTTGTTACTTCTGTTCGACAGAGCTCTCAAGTCGGCCACCCTCGGCTATGGGGTATGTGCCTGAGTATATGCTTACATACATAGAACACAACTATTGGGCTTGGCGGTGCTAGTTTAGCGACAAGCATGGAGATTTATGTGATAAGATGCAAAATACTCATGCAAAAAGTAAAGTGAAAGAGTTGTCAAAGGACTAGGAAATATGAGCAGTACGTATATATTTGAAAACAAATAGATAAAAAAAGACTGGTGTAGATTATTGTTTGTTTGTTTTCTTTTGTGGAAAACGAGCTGGAGGTTGGATACAGCTGACGAAAAGACTGGCTACCTGTACCCAGTTCATTATAACTCAACTTATAACTCAAAAAGGACTGCAGTAATTAAGCTGTTATTCATACCATTTGGAAAGAGACGGCCAGGAAATAGGTTTGGACATTCACAGCCCATTTGGTGTAGCTCTTTTTTATTTACACAAGTTAGGGGTAACTATCTTTGGCCTTCTTATAATGAATGGACTATAGTACCGAATAGGTAAGGAATATTAATTAATGTTCAGAGGATATTAATAAAAAAGTACTTAAGCTAGAGAGAGAGAGTAGAAGAGAGCATATTATGTCAAGCTAGAAATACTGAAGAAACTATAATGTCAGTGTTACCTCACGAAGTTGCTGCTGGGTGTTGAAGCTGTTGGTGGCAGTAGAGATGATGGAACCCTTGGCTTTCTTGTCAAAACTGTCGGTAAAGAAGGTACCATTTAATTATCTATGGCAATCAAGGTATGCCACACAATTAACCCTTTCAGTACAATGACGTCTTTCTTCAATATATTCGGGCTGATAGAATTCAGATTAGGAGGGACTCATGCAAGTCATAACGGTAACTGTGCTCATTTTTACTCTTGAAATCTAATGGTAAGCACAGTTTCTAAGCTTATTGAAATCGCATAGGGTTAGCCAGAATAAAATATGAAAAAGGTATCATAATAATGGATAGGTTAATTACCTATGCTGAGCACTGCATAATCCACAATAAAGTTCAATACTTTGATTAACATTTATAATTATTGTGTACACAGTATATTAATTGTTATTCTGTAGCATCATAAATAACTCCAGTGGGCTCTTAAGGAAAGTCCATACCAGAGGTCATCACACACACACACACACACACACACATACACAACACACACAGCACACACAACAATATTCACAATACCATCACTATTACTTACTACTGATATATATGACTCCACTGGTCCCTGAGGTAGGTCCATGCCAAGGATCGTCCCACTGAGTTGTAGGCCACAGAGGCGAACACAGTGATGGCATCCTGCTTGCGAATACCACTTGATGAATCAAACGCCATCTCCATGTATCTGTGAAAAGAGAGATACGGATATATCAAAATTGCTGTATCTTATTATTTCAATGCCTTGTATTGTTGCTATCGGGGAGTTCCTGGTATACTTCATTTATCCAGTTCAGATATAGACACGTTATACATTTTTCCAATAGCCCTCAAAGATCTAGTTAAAATTTGCTGTAAGAGCTCATAGTATAGAAAAGCATTTGTCTTCAATGTTTTCATTCTCAAAGTGCCAAACACACATTCTTCTTAATACATATCTAAAATCCCACCTGGACAAAAGCCACAACTTCTTGGTACATCCCAAGGCACTTAGTAGCTTCCTCTTCTCAGCCGCCACGTTACTCTTGAGGTAGCGATGCCAGGTGAAGGTCCACTCCTCCTCCCCTCCAGCAGCCAACGCTCGGCAGTAGACGGTCGACTTCAGGTTGGGGGAGATCAGGCTGGGGATTGGAATTTATATTATACATTTTGACTGGCTGACTGACATTCTGACCTCCTGACTGGTTGACTGACTGCCTGATCTTCTATCCTTTCAATTGACTGACTGATCTTCTAACTCTTGATATTGTCAATAAAGTTCTCCTCCTCACAAGGGTTTTATATCCAATTTATCAAACTTTTAGAATTACATTTCTTAACTAAAGACCTCTCTGTGATCTGTCATGTTGTTCTATGGGTTGCAGATCTACTCCCTGAAGAAACTCAGGATACTATTGAAGTGTCTCAATTGATACCTAGCGTACATCTAGGCTAACTCAGCCACGAAATTAACAACAAAAGCTTTACTAAACTGACGTGTTATTTTCCGGGTTGAGCATCCACTCCCTAAAGAGGCTGAGGGAGCTGTCGATGCACTCAGAGTGGTCAGAGATGCAGGCCCAGTTGATGGCGATATCTCTCAGGTAGTGTTCCAACATGGGATCGTCCAGTCGGTCCTTGAAGCCCACTGAGTTGTACAGGGGCACCACCAAGTCACGGATGTACCTCTGTTAGATAGTATATATATTATCAGATTCATATCGCTTTATCAAAAATTGTACTTGAAAGCTCTGTCGCACTACATATTAATATTAATTACTATGAATGTATTTCATGAATTGTCATTTCTTTACTGATCAACAAAAGGATATGAAATTGTATTGAATTTGTAAATATATTGAGTATCCAGTCCCTATACCTTGAGAGCGCCATATCCTGCAGTACGGTAGAGCATCTTTTTGAGGTAGCCCAGGTTGTTGATGGCCGCCCTCCAGGGGACGTACTCGGTTTCGTTACCCAGGTAGCTGTACAACCCCAAGGCAACCTCGTAGCTCACCTGGCCTGGGGGAGAGAAATATGGGAAGGTGTCACATTGGTACACGCTGCTCTAATTGAAACTAAATAGAATGAAACTGGGAGAGTATCTGGAGATTGTCATTATTAGGAAAAATGCAGATACAAATCAGTACCAGTTGGAAGTCAATTCCATGATTTGCATTGATATGTCTTGGTCATTGATGGCTGCTCTCCATGCTGCATGTTAATCTGTATTGTTCATTAATTTTGTTTTAAGTTAAAACATATCAAAGTTTTCCTTTGTTGCAAGATAAAAAAAAGTTATGTTTAGTTGCTACACATGACAAAGAGATTTAGGCTTAACAAAGCTCACCTGCTTTTGCCAGATTCATAGCATCATCAATAATCTGTGCTCTGTTGGTGGTGGGTATGACAGTGTGGTCTGAGAGCAGCTGTTGGGTGATGAGGTCCCAGTTGTTGGTGTCGTAGTTGACTCTGTAGTAACCGGTCTGTTGGAGGTTGAAGATGACCCAGTGGTCCTTGGTGGGCAGGTCTGGGATGATGAGCTGGTCCTGCGAGTCCTTCATCCACACCTTGGGCTGTGTCTGGCTGAAGTCTGGTCCCGCCCCGTCTGTATAAGTCAGCCCCACCCACCATTTATAATCGTGTGTATCCTCCGAGCTGTTCTTCCGGGACAGTAGGAACCGTTTCTGTCAACATAAGCAATCACAGTTAGTGTTAGAATATGTTCAGGAAGCCCTATGTATATATGCCTGGCATCGAAACTGGGCTATATAAATGCAAGTTCCAGATTCTACTCCCTATTCCACCACCTCACTAGAAGCTGGGACTTGCATTATTATAGCACTGGTTCGATCCCAGGCATTCATTGTGTGTCCTGAACAATTTGTCAACTACTCAAGCCATTATGTATGTGGTTAGAATATCATATTATATACTAGATCATGTTGTGTGTTCAATGTTGAAACACATCACTTGTAGTTATGTGTATCCTATAAGCTGTTCTACCTAGACAGTAATATATTTGTCAATACCAGAGGTCACATGTAATGTTGTGATAAAAGCTCTATACTTGGTTTTATTTCAACTGACGGTAATCTGAATCGTTTAGCAGCTGATTTTTCGATGCTTATTGAAAAAATATGAAACTACTATGACTGTGTTATATTAGTGCCAAGCTTTCGTAATTAACAACATATTTTACTGCAAACTCATCGTAATAGCTGATTAAACAAGGCGGGGAAAAGAAAAATTACCATCAGCTGGAAAGAAAACCGATTATAGTTATGCATAATGTGGTGATCCACTTGTGTTAACAGATCTCCTTCTTCCCGGACAGTATGTATGTTACCAGTGGCCATGAATATTATTAAGTAAGTTCAAATTGAGTAGCAGCGTGCTTTGGTTCCTGAAAAATTCAACCAGAGTATCTCAACCAGCGTCAACTACGCAAGTACCAATTTATAGTTCTCACCAAATATAACAATACTGGTTGAGATCTACTTCTTCAAAGGATCTACTGATTTAGTATTTAGTATTTGACAGATTCTAGATAAATTGTAACTAACCTGCGAGACAGTAGCGGATGACCCGTCATCATTCCTGTCCACCATTATGACCGGGTATCCCATCTGTAGCGTCCAGGTGTCCATGATGGTCTTGACAGTGACACTCGGGGGTAGTGTGCCATCCTGGTGGGCCACCTCTGTAAGGTAACGCCACAGGTCATCTTGTTCCGCACTTTGGTACTTTCTAGGGAGAGAGTTAATATTTTGATATGTTAGAAGGGAATGCAAGGAAATTAAACAACAGTCTTACTAACTAGGAAAGGACGGGTGCCCAACCCCGAAAAGGGTTGAAATAGGGGAGCTATCCCCCCGCCAAAGGCGGCTTTCTAGGGCCTTTCCTAGCTGATGCTGAGAGGATTGGGTTCTAGTCATGTGGTGATGGGCTGGTCTATTAGAGTGAGAACTGAGCAATCTCTGCCATACCCATAGCTTACTCTGACTGTTCCTTTTACTTATATATTTTCTAGATCTCAAGTGACGGCGTCTCTAACGTGGATTGACCTCCCAATCTACCAAGATTGGAAGCCAAAGCGTCACATTTTTCCCTTGCCCCTCAACTTTCTCTTCATAATTGCTGAGGGACACAGGGCCCTGGGTGGGGCTTTGGTTTCCCGGGCATTTCCGCACCCTCCTCAGCTCCCCGCCATGGAGTGGCTTCGGTCACCCAGGCTTTATTGTGGTTGGCAGGGAGGGTTCTGTGGGGGCGCTCGGTTATGGCCTTGGCCTTGCTCAGGGCCTTGGGGCTGTTCGGCCAGGCAGCTTGGGGAACAACAACAACAACAACTAGGAAAGGATGAAAATAGATTAGGATAGGTTGGGTATAACAAAGAGGCGGTGATAAGATGGAAGTGGAATGGGGAGATGAAAGTTCATATGTTGGTACATTATGAGATAAGAGTTCATATTTAGGTACTTTCTGAGAACAAAATATATATTTGATTTGATAATTACACTTTTTACGATACTCTTGGGATATTTTGTACGATTTTCAGCATAATCGAGCAACAGATAATGTAATGACAGATGACAAAAATTCACTGGCTTCTATTTGTGAATAACTCAAATCCTTTCCTTATTTTATAGTTAACCCAAAAAGTTTGTTTAAAATATTCCTGGATGTCAAATTAACCTCCAATCCATCCAGGTAAAGAGAGAGAGAGACTGTGTATGTGAGTATGTGTACTTACAATCCCTCGAGGTAGTTGCTGAGGCCTCTCCTGAAGGTGGCCTCCGTCAGGAAATGGTTCATCATACAGATGATTGAAGCCCCTGTGGAGACCGGTCAAATATTGACTAAGGGTGCATTTACATAAGGCGTGTTACTAAGCGCGAGTAAAGACGAGATATCAAATATTACATTAATTCTTCACTAGCGTCGTGAAAGCTGTTGCACTAGCTGAGTGTAACTAACAGGTAACTCATTGTAAATTATTCAAGACACTGGAAATTCAATCAGATGTAGATGTGGACAATTTACAGCCAGTTCGCTCTAGCCCTTTTTGAGGAATAATAGGTTAGAGGTCAAGATGTGTTATCTACTGTAGTTATAAATAGACTATAGTGAAAAGTTGGCATCTAGCTTGATTTTACTCAAGATAAGAAACATGTCTCATAGATATGTATCCTTATAGATGCTTAATGCAATATTGTTCTATGACCAAGTACAAATTGTTGTGCTATATCGAAAATAATAATTATCAGAAAAGAAGGCAGTAAAAATAAACTTATATGTGCTAATACATATAGTTTTACACAAGCAAGATATCTTATTACTGTGTGTGGGAAAATGTAATGATATTTTGTGTATGCAATCTATTTATATAATATGGATATTATTTCACTCAATAGGTTTACCGTCGGATGTTTATGGAATTAATATTATGGACAATATATCATGAATTCAAGGATACACTGAATACAGTAGCATGACGAAAATGAGCTGTTAATGTAAAATCAGTGTAAATACAGTATTTTTGAATTTTAAACTTTACAGTACAGTATTTTATATGTATATACAGTCGAAATATTTGCCACCAACCTTGCTCGTAGACAGTTTAATTGTAAGATACTATGCACTTTTCCTTTACAACTCCCCATGTGTTATTGAAAGTGCATGACTAGTATTTCATGTCGTAGAAGTGTCAAGTTAATATTCCTCTGTCACACATATTATCATCAAGGTTTCCACTAACTATTGATTTTGGCTGTACAATATGAATTTGTATATTATAATGAGGACTAAACGATTGGCTACCCAGAATATTCAAGAAGATTTATAATTACCCTTTTGGTACGAGATCCTATCAAATATCTGTGAGATCTCGCTGGGGTGACCGACGGGGATGCTGACGGGGTGTGAGGACTCTAGACTGTCACTGGTAAACACCTTCTGCACGAAGTCCAACACGAACTGTTCCATCACCTTCCACGAGGGTTCCACCTACGGATACACAGAAGAATCAGTGAAGTGAATGACCTCGTGAAATGTCTATGATATTGCTGTCCGTATATTTGCTTTATCAAATATAATGAATCAAGGAAACAATAATAGATTCAATGCAAATCAAATCCATGCACCCAAAGATGCCCTACAGTCTAAAAAGAATCCATTTACCTTAATGGTGAGTAACATGAGTTCTCGAAAAGGGGCTCATTTACGCGATTCTTGACTTGCAGTGTGCCGGAAGGATTGATTGACTCTGAAGTCCTATTTTAACTAACTAATATGTAATATTGCCATTACTGTACTCATAAGCTACCCCACGGCACTACCACCGGCAATCACCAAGGACCTGCTAATATGTCAACAAAATGCACGGAGGTCGATACTATGACTCGAAATTGAACAGATTTCTCATAAACTTGATTATCTCTTGAAACTTTATCACTGTGTAACTACCAGAAACATTCTCTCTAAAGTAAAACAAATAATTCAGATATGTGCATAGAGTTCTTTAGTAGTCCTGCATAACTAAGCCCAAATTGAGTAACAATGTTCGGGGGTTAAGCCACTCACCTTGTCCATTCCAATGTTTTCGACGTATGAAGCGAAGCCCTCATTGAGCCACAGATCGGTCCACCAGCTGGGAGTGACCAGGTTACCGAACCACTGGTGGGCCAGTTCATGTGCCACGACCTTAGCCACATACTGTTTGTTGCGGGGGGCGGATACCAGGGGGTCGTACAGGAGGGCTGTCTCCCTTCATAGTGGAAGAGAACAAATTGAGAGTTAACCATATTGTAACTTCTACTTCCCCATAGCGACCACCTTAGCCACGTACAGTTATAAGTCAAAGTAAGTATACACCCATTTGAATCTATATCGAACCCTCTCTCTCCCCCACACTTTTCCCACTACCCCACACACCCATACCACCCTCTATCCCCACACTTTCCCATCTCCCTCTCACCCCCACACTTTCCCATCTCCCTCTCACCCCCACACTTTCCCATCTCCCTCTCACCCCTACATTTCCCCTCCTCCCTCACACACAGCCACAACTCCCTATCTCCCCCACACCTCCCTGTCTCCCCCACTGCATCCACCATACACACACCTCTCTCTCCCCAACATAACCATGACCCATACTTCCCCACACCTCCCACTACCCCACACTTCACACACTCCCACTCTCCCTTACCTGTAAGTAATTAGTCCCCAGTTCTCCATGGCCCCGGCAGAGAAGTCTGGGATGGCGATCATGTCTTGTTTGGGCAGCGGGTAGGACTGGTTGAAATATTCTTCGAAGTAACTCAGGATGCGGGGACCTATGTCGGCCGAGTACTTGGTCTGTTCAAGTGCCTCCTCTCTCGCCCAGACTGAAGAAAAGGAGTAGATAGAGGGTTATTAATGGACAGCAAAATAATAGAGGTATAAACAAAATAATATGTGGTATATAAGCTGAACAAATATGTGTAAACATAATGGTGTGCTATAGGGTAGAGTGTGAGTTAGGAGCAATATGGTACCCTACTCTCGCCCACAATGTAGACAAAGATACTCTAGTCTACGATAAGATACTCCACTCAGGGTCTACCTCGGGGGGAGTGATTGTAACAAGAAAGAGGTATAGGCTACAACCTTCTGGCACCAGGTTAGCAGAATAGGAACTCAATCTCATAGAAATGTACGAAAAACATAAATCGACACCTCAATTATGCTTCAAAGCGACTTACACCGTTTAGTAAATGCATATCGAAGCTTGTATTAATTTATATGCCATATTTAGCAAATTTTGTATGTTAAACCAGTACATATAGTCGACTATTTAATAATATATTTTAATTTATATGAGCGACGTTGACTAGGTGAATTTGAGGAGACCGATATTGGTAAGGTCAAAAGGTTAGAAAATCAGATAGACAGTCAAGAGGTAATCAGATCAGTCAGTCAGTAAGTCAGTCAAAAGATTAGGACTTACAGGATGTATATTAGAGAAACACTCACTTCTAAAGAGGACTCGGCCATCGATGGTAGTATTAACGTAAGCGAAGTCTGAGACGACGAAGGCCAAGAGATAGGTGGACATGGGGACAGTGGTGTGGTAGATGTCCCATAACCACCCATTATCACCAGATCTGTTGGGAGACAAATGTTGGGTTAAGTTGGCATTGTGATTATCATCTTAAGATGGTTGAAAGTATCTGAATCTGGATGAAGGAATTGTTCATTACACATGCCACTACATACCCATATGGACACAGTTTTGCACACACACACATACACATGATATAAACATATGTCCTGTTTTGCTAGAAGTTGAACTTAGGATGATAAAATATCGAGTAATGGTTGAATCAGGATTAACTCAAGATAGACTATTTGACAATTGACAAGTGTCATGGAGAAGGTAGTGGTGGAGGGGTGGCAAAGAGAAATTGGAGGAAAGCCGCGGTTGGATTTAGCCAGGATGGGACGATAGGGGAGGTATGTGATCTAGGGAAATGGTGGTGTGATTGTGGCCCAATGATGAGGAGATGGGATGATGAGTAACCTGGATGAGGTGGGTGATGTAGGGAGGCCGTCGATGATGTGGGTAGGGATGGCGGGTGATTGGGGTAGGAATGAAATGGGTAGAGTGGAGGATGATGTAGGTGGACTGTGAGAGATACTAATTTTGTCATCCGCATCAGTAGAATTTGGCAGGATCTCAGTCTAGCTACTTATATGAACACAAAATAGTTTCAAATTGTTGTCAGTACAAAGTTGTGGAACAAAAGTTTCTGGACAAATCCCTTATATAAATCCACAATAACTCACACAGGCATAGTCTCCTTGATGGGCATGTTGGAGATGGTAGTCATGTTGGCCTCCCGGGCCAGGTGGATCTCAAAGGTGGCCTTGAACCCTGGTTCGTCCAGGCAGGGGAAGGCCCTTCTTGCGTCTGTCACCTGGAACTGGGTAGCGGCCATCCGCCTGGAAAGAGATACATATTTATAAGATATAAATATCTGAATATATCTCAAAACATAGTATTGTATTAGCTATACCCAGGAATCGAACTTTTGCAGGCTAATACTTTATATACGTGATCACAATGGAGGTACTTAATTCTCCTTTGTGATCTAGTAGGGAGAGTGTATTTGTCATCATATAAGCTTATAGTATTGCAAGTTGACGTTAAAATTAAACTAATCAATAATTTTGTTTTACAACTTTAGAGTAGTAGTCTCTGTATAAAAAGGTTGATTTCATAGCTGATTTATGGAGGCAAGCATCCTACAATGAGATAATATACAAATCACTCACTTTTGGGTACCACTGTCGTCCCTGTAGAAGGACCTGTAGAACCCATCCAGTTTGTCATTGAGGAGGCCCGTGAAATCCATGGTGATGGTGTACTTGTGTCCCTCCATCAGCGGCTCCTTCAGGTGGGCGATGTAAAACTCCCTCGGGTGGTCATACTCGTGGCTGGTGATCATGACTTCACCTGACCCCATGCCTGATTCTGTCACCTTTGGAAGCGAATATTAGTTGAAATTTCAATACTATCTCTATAACATGATAATGTATTTTGTATGAATTCGATAAGAATACCATACACTCTCATAAGAATGCCCATTTATTGCTCTTCCAGCTTTAATAAACTGGAGGACATCAAGCTCTTTTGCATCAACACTTATTTCCTGAGACTATGTTTGGCATGGTAAAGCCAGCGCATTTCCAACATGTACATACATATGTCCCAGAGTCTTACCCTGCTGGTGTTATTGATGACATATTGATGTGAGGATGTGGAGGTTGGATACTTTAAAGATTGATATTTTAGTGATGTGGAAATTTGATAATTATAAGATAGGTGACGTTAGCGATGTAGAAGCATGGATAACTTGAAGGTAGTTAAGGTGTGGCAGTTACAATTTATACACTGATACTGACATTCTTGGTTATTAGTGTCATCAATGTTAAGGATGAATAACAGTAAGGCAGGTAAGGTGTACTGGCTATAGGTTATGGGGGTAAGTATTGAGAATCAACTTACTCTGATGGCATCATTCTTATTTATAATGTAAGTGATGTGGAGGATGAGTAATACTAAGATAGATGATATGTGTTGGGCATAGATTATCAATCAATCAATGGGGAATACACCGTCACAGTGCGTAGTGGCACTCACTGTCCGACTCCACTCTGGGGGATCCCCCCCCAGCGTGACTCCAGGCATCTGCCCGGCCTATTTCAAGTATCCTATCACAGGATTGGTAGACTTTCCTCAGCCATGAGTTCCGTGGTCTTCCCCTAGGCCTCCTCCACTCAAGGTTGTCCTCTGTAGAGACCATCTTGTGAGCAGGGTCAGCATCAGGGTGAACCACATGCCCATACCACCAAAGTTTGAGTTCACGGACCATGCAACTAATATATCTTGTATCAGTTTCACAGAGTAGTCACTGGTTTGAGGTGTAATTATGCCAGCGATAGCCAATGATCCTGCGAAGACATTTAGTACCATAGGAGTTGATGCGTCTCTTCAAGTCTCTGCTAAGTATCTATGTCTCACATCCATATAATAAGACAGGCAGCATCAGTGTCTTTAAGATCCTCAGCTTCGTCCTTCTGCAGAGGTATCAACAACGCCATATACTTTTATTGAGTGATTCAATAAACCCATATGCTAAGCCAGGGCAATGATTGACATCATAGTCTGATTCCCAACTTTTATGGATCACGCTAGCAAGATAAGTAAATTTGTCCAATAAGTCACCAAATGCTTGGACTTTAGTCTTAGTCTAAGAGACCTTTAAACTCAGTGGCTCCGACTCCTCATGTAGAGTCTCAAGGGCCAATCTGAGAACATCCAACGTCTCCACTAAGCTCACCGAATCATTTGCAAAATCAAGATCAGTGATCTTGATTTTGCTGACATCTGCTCCACAACAACTCTGCCCAACTGTTTGTCTTAGTAACCAGTCCATACAAGTGTTGAAAAATGTAGGTGCTAGAACACACCCCTGTCTCACACCTTAATTCGCCTAGCCTTCTCTTTTGGTCTCCTCATAAACGTGCAGGGATTATGATGGAAGTACTGTATTCTTTATCCACTGCAACCAGTGCAGGGTTATAGTTTCTGGTTGGAGAAATTCTAGAATAACTCTACATAGTTTGATGGTGTTGTTGTTGGTGATGATGTCAGCAATGTGGAGAATAAATAATTTATTAAAAAGGTAGGTAGTATGTGGTGACCATAGGTTATGGTGAAAGGTATTCTAAGATGACTCTACTGTACTTACCTTTATGGTGTTATTGTGGGTGATAATGTCAGCAATGTGGAGGGTAATGTTGGAGGTTGACTGTAGAACCTCCAGCTCCAGCTCCACATACCCAAGGATGCTGAAGTTACCATTGATGAAAGGCTGCAGCTTCACCAAGTAGTGCAGGGGCTTTAGGGCTCTAGGAAGCCTTACGTTCAGCTTCTCAGGGGCAACTGTGGTGGTGGTTGGGGCTTCGGTGGTAGTTGTACTGGTGGTTGTTGTAGAGGGCTTCTTTGTGGGCATCGGTATGTGGTTCACCACGTCCTGGGAATAGCAGATGTGTATAAAATTAACTCCAAAACTGTGATACCATTCATTATTTTTCTGACGAAGAAGAACACACACATACTCACACACATACACGCTACATAATGCACAAACAGATCACACACGCATAATGCCCGATAAAGACACAAAATGGCACTAACATTACCTGAATTTAATTGGTGGGCCTTTACAAGCATATCAAATATACCAACAACAGCAACCCAAACTAAACCTTACCCGATCCTCCTGCAGTCTACTAGGTGATTCCCGCCCCCGTAGTGTGTAGCTGGGTGTCTCATATCCTCTGACTTGTGGTGCGTAGAAGTAGACCAACAGCCCCGTGGCCACCAGAGCGCTGATGAAGAATAGAGCCAGGAGCCAGGAGGCCGAGCGACTCATGAAGCAGCCCTGTCTCTTGCCGAAGCTGACCATGTGGTCCGAGGTGTTCACGTCCATGGCCACCACGTCGGTACTGCGGTTGTAGTTTGTCATGGTGGAGCTGGGAAGAGAAGAAATTATTGGTGGTTAGAGAGATTACTACCCTGCGCGTCACCGTAGGAGCGAACCGTAATATATTGTTTCCCCCTCCATCTATCTGTCTGTCCTCTGTGTATCTACTTGCACAATATCTTGGGCCCAAATTAATGGACTTCGATGAAACTTAGTCAGTCTCTTCATTTGGTACCTGGAACCGTCAAAAATTATTCCATCAACTTTTTCTTTACATTTGATGAGGCACCCCCTCCCCCCTACTATTCTCTTCCTGAGCCCCATTCTCCCTAATGCTTAGCCCCATTAGTTTTGATATTTTAAGACGTTCGCCCCATTAGTTTGGCGATTTGAATAACTTTCGCTCCATTTCTTTACCAATATTAGGATTTTTCGTGCCACTTAGGTGTCGATTTTCAAGGCGAGCGATAGCGAGCCTGTAATTTAGATGGAGCCGCCCTTTGGCTAGGTAATTTTTCTGCAGAAAATTGTATTAATGTTTCCCGAAAGGGGGTCATGGGGGTATCGGAAAATATCTGAAAATAGATTATGTTAGGTGGATGAATTATGATAAAGAATATATATTGAAACAATCAGACCAGAATTGCTGCCAGAGAGAGAGAGAGATTTACATAGATTTACATATATACACTAGCCACACAGACCTTACGATCCAAACGAGGTGATCAGGACTTAATTTTAGTAGAGATGGCATACCCGATATAAAAGGAAAGTTGAAGGAAAGGATAGCAAAAAAGAAGAAGAGAGAGAGAGTGTGTGTGCGTGAGAGTGAGGTTGAGAGAGAGTGAGTGAGAGTGAGAGAGAAAGAGGGGGGCAGGTAAAAGTCTTCCATTAGGCCCGTTCATAGCTACAGACATATCGTGTTTTAGTCACGTGATATACGAGCCACAGGCGCTTAACGAGCCCATATAGAAGCTTACATTTGGTCATAGGGGCCTCCAAAGATTAACAGATAGAGCCAATGAGGATTATAAATGACATTAAGGGGGAAGGGATTATTTTTTGGTCGAATTTTGTATATATTTATTTATTGATGTTGTTAGTTTCCTCCCTAGACCTCCATCAAACTTAAATATACATCCATTAGATCCCCCTTCTAGATTAATTTGTACATTTGTCGGTAGAAAAGTGTCCCGGCCGAAGGCCGGTTCTTCCAATATTACAGGCTCACGCTATTGTTCGCCAGGAAAAAAATCGACAAACTAATGGGGCAAGCATCTTAAAATCTGAAAAATAATGGGACTAAGCATAAGGGAGAAGGGGGTCTAGAAAACCGGCCCATCTCCCCTTAATGTACGCTGGCAAGATTTTCCATGGTCACTGTGGCCCATATATAATCGTAAAATACACGAATCGGGCATAAAATGTCAGACATATCGCTTCTGTGAGCTCGCCTATTTCCCAATCTCTGTCTACTAAGGAGTGTCCAGGATGGAGGGGGACAGTGTTGCCAGTTTAGTTACTTTCTCGCTAGACATTGTCCTTGTTCTAGTGACTACGTTTGAAAACTAGCGACATTATTATAGTTATATTCTGGAAATGTACGCCATTTAATGCCATATTCTATAGATTGTGTCATTTGTTTTGGCGATATTTTGCATTCATTCTACCTACAGGAAGTTTAGTGACTTTTGAGTAACTCTGTAAAGGGGTAGAGGGAGGAGGGGGGGGGGGTCATAAAAGGAAAGGGATGGGCAGGAATGTACTCTCAGATTCAAAAGTTTTGCTGCAGTTGCCCAAATCAGTGATGTCGCGGCACCGAGTATATTTCGATCAATAATTGGTATGACTAATATCTAAGCATTAAATAGTCGTTACGAATGAGATAATATTATACAAACATGTTCCTATCTTTACACACCCTATTCAACATCTGACAAACATTAATACAGCACACAGTGAGCAAAACGTAATGACAGCTGAGACATGACTTATTTGGCCACTCGTACAACCTTGATAAAATATCGTGTACATTTTGACAGAAACAGGTAGCTCAACCATTATAGTATTATAATACAGCCTTACAGTTAGAGGATGACTCAATAACTGAGGATAAATTGATTAATTTCCAAATTACTTAGTTTCTTATCAAGTTGTCAGTTGGCAGAGAGAGATAAGAGTGAGAGCGAGTGAGTGAGAGAGAAAGAGAGAGAGTGTGTGTGTGTGCGTATGTGTCTGTGTGTGTATGAGAGAGAGAGAGAGAGAGCGAGAGAGAACCTAGGCAAGCAGATACTAACACAATTGCGAGCCGTGTGTAAAAAAATGGATTGGGTAAGTTTCCCGTCCATTGTTGTTAAGGGGGGATGGTTGGTTTATTCTAGCTCCCCTTCTCCCTCATGTTTAGCCCCGTTAGTTCTGAGAAATGTACAGATTTATCTTGAAAGGGGAGGGGGGGGGGTGTCTTGGGCGGTTTTTTTTTTTTTTTTTTTTTTTTTAGGTCTAGGGAGGAAACTAAAATATATGGTAAAAAGATACATAAATAAGCATATAACTACGTCCATCCCCCCTCAAAGACAGAGTAGTAAAACCGGCGTCACACGAACTATTCTACTGCAAAACTCACCTTCGCCCTCATGTTTAGCCGCATTAGCTATGAAATTTTAAGACGTTTGCCTTATTATTGTGGCGAATTTAAGACACTTCGCCCAATTTCTTAATCAATATTAAGAATTTCGTGCCATTTAGGTGTCGATTTTTTTCCTAGCGAATGAAAGCGAGCCTGTAATTTAGTAGAGAGAGAAAGAGAGAGAGAGAGAAAGAAAGAGAGAGAGAGAGGGGGGAGAGATATTTCAGATTAAGATTATTGTATTTCTATTAAATATACAATGGTTATTCATACAATAAAATTGGGAGAGAGAGAGAGAGAGAGAGAGAGAGAGAGAGAGAGAGAGAGAGAGAGAGGGGGGGGGAGAGATATTTCAGATTAAGATTATTGTATTTCCAGTAAATATACATGGCTGTTCATACAATAAAATATATATATATATATATATATATATATATATAGAGAGAGAGAGAGAGAGAGAGACAGAGAGAGAGTGTGTGTAGGTACCTGAGTGACCTTGAGTTATTGTGAAAGGTACTGTATGATAATGGCTATAGAGGAACCACCACACATATACCCACATGTCCATTGCTACATAGTTCCCCCCTTACCCACCACCACCATCACCACCACTCCTTCCTTCTCTCTCTCTCTCTCTCTCTCTCTCTCTCTCTCTCTCTCTCTCTCTCTCTCTCTCTCTCTCTCTCTCTCTCTCGATTTTATTGTATGCACAGCCATTGTATATTAATGGAAATACAATAATCTTAATCTGAAATATCTCTCTCCCCCCATCTCTCTCTCTCTCTCTCTCTCTCTCTCTCTCTCTCTCTCTCTCTCTCTCTCTCTCTCTCGTGGTTGTATATTCTGATCCCCCCTTCTCCCTCATGTTTAGCTCTATTAGTTTTCAGACTTTAAGAATTTCGGTCCATTAGTTTGGCGATTTTATGACCTTGCGCCCCATTTCTTTGTCAACATTAAGACCTTTCGTACTACTTAGGTGTCGATTTTGTTTTCCTAGTGAACGATACTATGTTCGTGGTCGAGTGGTTACGGTGCCCAACTCTCCCAAATGTACCTGGAATAAGTGAGATACCTCTCTCCAAACGAGCGATAATGAGCTTTAAGGGAGCCCACCTCGCATTTTTTCTTTCTCTCCCTCTCTCTTTGGCTTGTATCCATTCGGCCCCATTCAGCCTACTGTTTTAAGACGTTTACTCCCATCCAGGTGTCGATAATTTTTCCTGGCGAGCAGTAGCGAGCCAGCATATTTTGTTTAATGTTTTTGACAGCAGGCTAAATTTTATACATTTTTCGATAAAAAAAATGTCTCCGGCGAAGCTAGATTTCTCCATACAATGCTGGTTCGCTATCACCAGGAAGAAATTGACACCTGGATGGGGATAAACGTCTTAAAACAGTAGGCTGAATAGGGCCGAATGGATACAAGCCAGAGAAAGAGAGAAAAGAAGAGACATACAAAAAATCAGGTGGCCCCCTTAAATATTGTAGTAACTGGCCTTCCGCCGGGACAATTTTCTATCGAAAAATTTACAAATTTATGTTGAAGGGGAGTCTTGTGGGTGTTTTTGTAAGCTTGATGGAAGTCTAGGGAGGAAACTAAAAAAAATAATAATATAATGCTATATAAAAAGCATCCCCCCTTCAGTTTCCCTACCTCTGCTGTCCTTCCCACAAAGTCTATACGCTTTATATACTTTAATACCTCCCTGCCCTCCTCCATGTACCCCTTTGCTCCACCTCCCTCTCTCTCTCTCCTCCTCCTCTCACCCCCTCCCCTCCTCCCGGCCCATCAATATCAGTAGTCACGTTAAAATATCGTCACCTACCTCCGTAATTTGAACGTTGGATTTCTCTTCAACAACATAATACACATAATAATAATACTGTGGTAATAAATATAAAATAAATCATTAGCATACATGGACAAAACATTTTCCTTCAAGCTACGTTCGCTTTGGTTGAGGTGCATTAACTTATACTCCATGAGGAAAATGTAGTTGGACAGCGAAGGTAGGAGGCGATTTGTTAAACACGATTGCGACTCTCAATTAGTCCTCTTAATGCCTCTCACTAAAGTTACACAAGAAGAAGAAGAAAAGGAAGAAAAGTAGAAGAGGAAGACTATATAAATATATATATATATATATATATATGCACTCGACTAACTTGGTGATAGTCGAGGATAAATCCTCTTGCAACAGCTCCCCTTGTTGTGTGTAAGGTGTGAAGTGCGTGTTGAGTGTTACGGGTTGTTGAAGTGGCTGTGGTTGTGAGTGTTGTTTGTAACCAGTGTAATCCACCCAATTTATTTCCCTGGCTAACTCGACCCTCTGATTAAGGGGACAGTGGTTATTTTGGGGGGTCTATTTATTCATATATTCATTTATTTTTTTAGTTTCCTCCATCAAACTTAAAAAATAAAACACCATCCATTAGATCCTCCTATGAGATAAATTTGTACATTTTTCAGTAGAAAAATGTCACGGCCGAAGGCCGATTCCTCCACAATTACAGACTCGCTTTCGCTCGCCAGGAAAAAAATCGACACCCAAAGGGCACGATAGGTCTTAATATTGACAAAGAAATGGGACGAAAGGTATTAAAATCGACAAACTAATGGGGCAAACGTCTTAAAATCTCAAAACTAATAGGGATAAGCATGAGGAAGAAGGGGGTCCAGAAAAACGGTTCATCTCCCCTTAAATCGTCCCCTCGAGCCCCAGGGTAATAATACATCTCTGGTCATTTCGTCCCTTCTTTCAACTCATCCCTCTGACCAGCCTGTCCTACTATATAAATAAATAAATATATACACACACACACATAAAACAGACTATACATACCCAACATGACAGTCACTCAACATACTCAACATACCCAGTAAAAATGTGACACTACCCTTTCTCTCTCTTGGACTGGACTTTCCCCTCACCCAACTGGACACGTTGCACCCCTGCTTCAGAGATAATCAGGGGGTACTGAGTTACATAAATAAATACAATCTTCTTCGGTACAGTTATGTTGCATCATTCTGCATCAAACTCAAATCAAATCAGTCCTATAGTAAGTTTTATATCAGCTGACGGTAAATTGAGTCCCTCTGCATCTGATTGTTCGATACTTAATGTAAACATATCCAACTACTACTATGTTCCTGTATTGTAATCATGCCACATATTCATACCTAACAACAAATTTCGCTACAAAGTCATAATAGTAGCGGAGTAACCATTGCAGAAACATAGCCGAAACCAGAACACACAGAAATAGGACAGACTATGTCAACCAATCTGGCAGAATTTATTTCGCTAGGTTTGATACTAGATCGTCCAGGTCTAAAGACTGGTCAACTCCTAGATACGAGTCTGGGAAAGCTAGGATCGATACTAGCCGATCAGGTCCTAAGACTGATATTACCAAGTGTTATGGTAACCCTGCTAAGTACAAAACTAGCTCATCAGGTCCATAGGCTAAATATACACTACCAAGTTCTCTGGTCAACCACCTATGTCTGATACTAGCAAATCAGGTCCTAAGACTGACTCGTTGTGTAAGACACTAACGATAGTGCAACCTAACATAACAGTGAGGCTCAATGCTCACTCTCTCGGTCATCGGCCAGAGAATCACCTCTACCCTTGCACTTGTATGTGGTCCGAAAGCTTGCACAGCTAGCGGTTCGAGACTTAGCACCTGCGAAGGAGAGAGGAGGAAATCTGTAAGTTGCACCTCTAAGAAGTGCAGGCCTAACCAGACGCCCAAGAAAGACGAGTGAACTCAAATAAACGGTGATTTTCTATTTCTCTTGTGAATTGTGTATGTTTCATCGTATGTAATATTCCTCAATATTGTGTGTGAACTTGTATCCCTGTTTGTATTAATGAAAGTGATGTTCTGTACCTATTGTATGACTTGCCCTTGTATTTGATCGTAGTTATATATAAAATACTTAATCCTCCCCGTTAGTAGGGCGCACCAATAGCCAGATGTGCTCTAGCATATTGATTATTGAATATAGTAGTTTTGCATCTATATTTAGAGAGGGTGTATTAGGGTCAGTATATTTAGTATTTAGCATATACAGTATGTACCATCTGATATATCGAAATTGAAATAAGGAACTGAATGGTGATTCAAAAAAGTCAAATAAATATCAACCAATTTCGTAAATATAATAGTTTACTTTTAGTAATTTTGCTCATCAATTCTAGGAAAAAGTTATTAGTACAAATGCTAAGTATTAAATATATGTCCAAAAGTGGGCTGTTAGAGAAGGTAGTTTTATCATGACATAATTAACTAAATAAATAGTACTGAACAACAGTATAAATATATGCAGTAAATAAATCTGAATGAAGAAATTAGTGGACATAATGGTCGCAACCAAATAATTGCGTTAAAGCTTATTGGTATTCTCCTTCTCAATATCGACAGCTTTCTCTTGGGTTGTGATGTGAAGCTAATACAAGAGAGGAAACCAGTCGGAACGGCCCCGTTCCTAGGTGGCCACAACCAAGATATCATGAACTTCAGTGTGTATATATCTTATTTTTTTTGTTTTCAATTACTAAATATTATGTGTGCGTGTGTGTGTCGGTGTCTTTGTGTGTGTGTGTGTGTGTGAGCGAGAGAGTGAGTGAGTGAGTGAGTGAGTGAGTGAGTAAGAGAGAGAGAGAGAAAGAGAGGGTAGTGAATGCAAATTATAATTTCCTTTAAACCATGTATATAAAGGTCGTATGGTGATTATGGTAAGATCGGTAAGGTGTGAAAGTCAGGTACGTTGAATTAGAAAGAGAGAGAGAGAGAGACAGAGAGAGCGAGAGACACAGAGAGAGACCGCGTAAAGTTTAAGGAGGTTCCAATAACTCACAACGTAATGTAGTAATTCCTCAACATATGGTGTGTAATGCATGACGTAAATAAGATCCAAGAACCGGTATCGCAACCCTTACAGAGAACTGGAGCTTTGTGGTGTGATAGCAATTTGTAATACAGAGTGTACGTCATTGATCTGATCTCTTTCTCTCTCTATCTCTCTATTTCTCTATCTCTCTCTCTCTCTCTCTCTCTCTCTCTCTCTCTCTCTCTCTCTCTCTCTCTCTCTCTATCTATCTATCTATCTCTATCTCTCTCCAATTTTAGTATAGAAATAAGGAAATAGTCGTCACACTCCACAATGCTCTCATACGGCTTCTCATGGAATTTGCTGTTCAATTCTGGTGGCCAGCACTTAGGGAAGATATAGAGCGACTGGAAAGAATACAAGCTAGGGCTTCAAAACATATTCCATCTATTAGAAGATTGAGCAATGAGGAACTCATTGAAATTTGTATAAAACTTAATGGGTTTGACATCATGGATTATAGCAAAATGCTTAGCCTCAATATGAATATAACATGTAACCATGGCTGGAAGCTAGAATATAAAAAGTTCAGTACTAGTATTTGTGGAAATGTTTTCACTTATAAGATCTGTTCTACCTGAAACAAATTTCACTCAGAAGTTGTAAACGTTCTTCAGTAGAGCAGTTCAAGGAGAAAGTAGAGAGTATATTGCACACTCTGCAATGAGTGTAGTGTACTAAACAGTCTCCCTCTTTCCATTTCGTGTATCTCTCTGGAATAGACCGCAAGGTCTATGAGATACTAACTAGGCCTTGTAACTCCTCGTAACTCCCCCTGCAGCACAGTGCAGTGAAAGTCAACCCTCACCCCCCTCCCCTAAACCCTCCCCTCCCCATCCCACCCCACCAAACAAGTTTCTAACACTTAGTATTATACACAATAGAAGGAAAATTTGTTATATCGAGTTACTCCTCTCTCTCTCTCTCTCTCTCTCTCTCTCTCTCTCTCTCTCTCTCTCTCTCTCTCTCTCTCTCTCTCTCTCTCTCTTTGATTGAATTATATAATAAACTACTCACATACAACGATATGACGAAATCACTAGATATAATAATCTTGGACTTTCAAAAAAGCTTTCGATAATTAAGGTGCCACATCGGAAACTGATGGCTAAATTGGAGAGGATAGGTAGGTATCAAAGGTAACATTATTCTTGGATACAAAATTGGCTTACCAACAGAAGACAGAAGTGGTGATAAATGGAGCAGAATCCGAGTGGGAGCCTGTCACTAGTGGAGTTCCGCAGGATTCGGTCCTTGGACCGGTCCTGTTTCTAATTTACATTAACGATATCGATGTAGGGATAAACAACACCATCTCTTTAAACAAGATAGCAGAGTGATCTGAAAAATGGCAGATATGTCGATAATGTCGATAAATGTCAGGTACTGCAGGTTGGTAGCAAAAACAAGAAATGCAAATATAAAATGAATGGCCAACAAATAAAAACCACAACGCTAGTAAAAGACCTAGGGGTACTAATATCTGAAAACCTAAAAACTTTCGACCAATGAATAGCAGCTGCAAACAAGGAAAACAGAGCATTGGGCTTTATTTAACGAAAATTTACTTATGAACATGAAAACGTAATAGTGCCACTGTTCAAAAGTATGGTGAGGCCCCACCTTGAATATGGTGTGCAGTTCTGGTCACCTTATCTGAACAAGGACATTGTAAAACTTGAGTCAGTGCAGCGTAGAGCGACGAAGATAATACCCTCATTAAGAAATATACCATATGAAGAAAGACTTAAACGATTGAATCTGTTCTCGTTAAAAAAGAGGAGGTTGAGGGGTCAATTTATTGAGTGCTTTAAGATACTGAAAGGCTTTGACAAAGTCAATAGAAATGCGCTATTCACATTCAATAGTAATACTCAAACTCGTGGAAATGGAATGAAGTTAAAACCAAAAATGCAAACCTACATATCACAAAGAGTTTCTTCGACAGGGTGGTGACAGAGTGGAACAGACTACCAGCGAGAGTGGTGGAGAGCGACACAATAAACGCTTTCCAGGGAAGGCTTGACCGCTATCTAGAGGAGGCTGAGGTGATATGAAAAAAAAAAAAAAAACATTGTAAGGCGGCCGGACTGCCTAGTAAGGACCTCGGGGTCTGTGTGGTCTGTGTATCTATGTAACTATATGTAACTATCTGTGTTTAATTCAACGTACCTTACTTTCACACCTTACCGATCTTATCATAATCACCTTTAGATTCACTACCCCTCCTCCCCCCCCCCCTCTCTCTCTCTCTCTTTATCTCTCTCTCTCTCTCTCTCTCTCTCTCTCTCTCTCTCTCTCTCTCTCTCTCTCTCTCTCACGGACAACCAACCTCGAGTTCTTTATTTTCCATCTTTCCGCCTTGCTCCACACTGTAGAACTCATGTGTGCAATACATAACACATAGACAGTAACGAAACTAGGACACATTATTTGTGTGCAATAGTAGTCTGCCTTAACACTTCGATCCGTTTTCTATTCTGTATATTATATTTATTTATGATTCGTATTATAAGTAAGTTCTCTCAAAATGTGCTAACCTTCGATCTGCAACGTTTTATATAACAGCATTGCGGGAGCCTTTTACAATGTTGATGGTAATTATACCCTATGTATTGTAGGTGGGTCAGAAGTATTGACTATTAACATGTGTAACTCAAACAGGGCTCAAATAATAGTTATTTTTTTGTTCAGTAAATGAGAAGAGTCCGCCTTCGAACGGGTTTAGAAATGTACAACCCATTTGCTCTAGCCCTTATTGAGTTACAGATGATAGAGATCACACACACACACACACACACACACACACACACACACACACACGCACATACACACACACAACCTTCTCCATCCACAAATACCTAACTTGTCCACCTTCGTATCCATACACACCCTTCCCATTGTTTTCTATCAACCCACATTTAGCCTATGTTCAACCTTTTTCAACGTTTTTTGTCAAGCCTTCCATGCAATCACATCCGCACCCCAACCCCCCATCCACTCACACACCCCTCCCACCCTTCTCCATCCACCCACACACCCCTCCCACCCTTCTATATCCACCCACGCAATGCCTCTTTACCCAGACATCCACAAATATCCTCATCTATCCACCCCCACACTCCACCTATTCACCCTTCCACCACACACACCCACACTCCACCTAGTAGCACCCTTCCACACCCACACACATCCTTCTCTATCCACCCTCACACCCACACTCCACCTAGTATTCACCCTTCAACCCCCACACATCCTTCTGTATACACCCACACTCCACCTATTCACCCTTCCACCCGACACACATCCTTCTCTACCCACCTATTCACCCTCCCACACATCCTTCACTATCCACCCCCACACATCCTTCTCTATCCACCCACACACACCCACACTCCAACTAGTATTCACCCTTCAACCCCCACACATCCTTCTGTACACACCCACTCTCCCCCTATTCACCCTTCCACCCAACACACCCCTCTCCTCCCACCTATTCACCCTTCCACACCCCCACACATCCTTCTCTATACACCCACACACACCCACACTCCACCTATTCACCCAGACATCCAACCAATTGTCCTTAGTTCTCCACAAATCCCCTCCTGCACTTGACTCTCTCCTTCACCACCCAACACCACCATTCTCTCATTCACCACCAGACGTCACCAAGCCAAGCTGTTAAATGTGTGTGTATGCATAGTATTGTGCGTATTTAAGAGGGGAGGGTTGGTTTTTCTGGTCCCCCTTCTTCCTCATGTTTAGCCCCATTAGTTTTCAGAATTTATGACATTCGGCTCATTAGTTTGGCGATTTTAAGACCTTTCGCCCCACTTTTTTGTCGTGTCATTTAGGTGTCGACTTTTTCCTGGCGAGCGATAGCGATCCTGAAATTTAAGAGGAATCGGCCTTCGGCCGGGAAATTTTTCTATCGAAAAATGTACAAATGAATCTTTAAGGAGGATCTTGGGGTTTTTTTTTTTTTTTAAGCTTGATGGAGGTCTAGGGAGGAAACTAAAAAAATACATAATAACAATATATATAAATGAGCAAATAAATACGGTCATCCCCCATTAAAAACCTTCACTAATTTGCCTACAGAGCACATTAATAATAAGACCCATGAGCGTGTTCTGAAAGCCTGAGATAAGTGTTCGTATTGTTATGAAAAACGATGATTACTCGCTGATTGTATGTACACTCGGGTACCATAGTTTCTAGCCCGCTCATAAGAAATCCTGGACCCCCTATGGTTTTCTTTGTGCAATTATAATTATCTGGATTGCTTTTTGGATAGAACTTGTTTGTTTTTTCAATAAATAGTATATGTAGTTTTGTAGTTGATTTATAGAAATTTATAGTCATAAGTTCGTTTCCAGATATGTACTTCCATAATTAGAAATAGGTGAAGTCTACTAATTTTTATGAGCGGGTTAGAGATTATGGCATCCGAGTGTACCGATTATGTCGCAGTCTATGTGGTTTATATTGCACACGCGAACTTTACAGAGTGGAAGGGGCTGGAGTTCTATAAAAGGGGCTTCAGTCCTGACGCTATTCTTGGCGTACGTGTGCTGGCTTAATAATCCAGAAAGGTTGATAGCCTCTGAAGACTTACTTTAACTAACTAACTAATTAAATTACATGGAGCCCATTCCGATGTCATTCGATGCCTCTGTTCACGTTGCCGTATATATTTTGAGCAGACTATTGTGAATTCTTATCGGCGGCATATTTGATAGCTTGTTTATCATTTATGTACCCGGTGTATATATTTGTGTATGTGCATGTATTCATACACCCTGCACACGTAAATACGCCCATCCTACCCACAAATCTATCCAGCACCCTACCCAAACCCACTTATCTACACCCACCTTGACCTAGCCAAAACCGCTCCACCAATCACCCACCCCACCTACCCAGCCCGCCTACCTAACCCACACCCCACAACTTACCCCTACCCCACAACTTACCCCTACCCCCCACCTAACCCACACCCACCACTTACCAATACCCACCAACACCACTTACCCCTACCCCCAACCCAACCCACACCCACTCCTCACCAATTACCCCTACCCCCCACCCAACCCACACCCACACCCCACCACCCACGAAACAAGCTCCAAGCGCGCCAACAAGCCACCCGTATACGCCAATCACAAGAGGTCAGGTGTAACTACTTTTATCGGTGTGTTTGGCCCAGTATATACACACCCCTACACCCTCACTGACCTGCTTCTAGACTCGGATATCTAGGCCACCAAAATGATAGGTCGCAGTAGGTTAACGGTCTTTGCTATGCAGAGATCAGACCACTTTCGCTAGTTGAAAAGAAATGGATCGCCACTTGGGTACTCGAGTGTTCTTATGTTTGTTTGTTTGTTGTTGTTTTGTTCATGTGTTGTATCGCCTTTTATTATATTATATTATATTATTTTATTTTGCATTTATATAATATATTTTAGCAATGGGTGCGTTCACAGGGACCGATTTGTTTGATTAACCCATTCATTACCAGGGACGGCCTTTTCATCACATTCTGGCAACTATTAGACGATATTATTCAGCTTAGGAAGGACCTCATAGCCATAATAAAACTTCAAACTATCTTAACCAACCCTTTTGACTACCACAGATCCTTGCTAAGCTACATAATATCGTCTAAATATTGCTAGAATGAAATACAACACACGTCGCTGGTACTCAAAGGGCTAATGGCTAGAAATGGGCCATTGAGGACATTCCATAAATCGTGAAGAATCAGCATTGGCAGCAACCGTAGCAGAGTAAAGGCGGTGTCACACGACGTTTTTTCCGGCAATTTTCAGAGAGCAAATTTTGTTCTTGCAATATTTCGGGGTATATTTACACTGGTATGGGGAATTAGACTGAACATAGAATATGTTTGGTGGCTTTAGACTAATAGAAGTTAAATTCCGAAGTTACCAGACGAGAATTGCTCCAAAAAGTGCCGGAAAAAGCGCTCGTGTGACACCAGCTTAAGGACCTAAATGTATTCAACGTTTCACTTTGAAGGGTTCTCCTGAAGAAGCCTTCATGGCAAAACGTTGACTAAACGTGGGTACTTACTCTGCTATAAATAATTCCATAAATCTTTCAAGGGTCATCAATGTAATTTAAAATCCTTAATGTTTCCACCTGTTGATCTTGGATAGCATTGTTAAGCAAAAATAGGCTTTTAAATCAGCTCAACGTGTATGTGCCTAAATACTAAAAGGGTTAACCTGGTAGCCGATTTAAGCTCCCTATAGTCCTTTCAATATAGGTAGGCCAAAACAATTGACGCTAACCTTTTATAACTAAAAAATTACTAGGCCCTAGATTAATCGAGTTATTGTGTCAACTATTTGGAAAAAGTCAGCCAGGGAATAGGTGTGGGAATTTGCAGTCCATTTGCTCTAGCCCTTTTTGAGTTTTAGAGGATAGTAGTCACAATTTCTGGCCTACCTATAATGAACCGGGCATAGTATGTTTATGAATGGAGGTGATTGGTTGGCAGGGGTGTGTAGAGTGGTCCTTGTAACTCATTGATAACATAATGTCTTACTATTATATATAAGATGAACGTAAACTTATATATTCAATCATTATCTCATTCGTTAATTAATTCACTCATCAATTCATATATTCTTCCATCATTAATTTATTCATTCATAAATTCTCCCATTCATTCATTCATTCATTCACTCACTCAACCATTCATATATTATTCATGCAGCCATTCATTGTAGACCGCCTCAACCCTGACCTTTACCCACATGTCTCCAGCAGTAAGCCATTCCCTGTCTACAACCTTCAGTGTAGCAGTAAAGACACAGTATCACCGACACTTATTTTCCTCCTTAACTCCTTCTGTACCAACGACATATTTATAGTTAATTCATTCATTCATTCACTCACTCAACCATTCATATATTATTCATGCAGCCATTCATTCTAGACCGCCTCAACCCTGACCTTTACCCATGTCTCCAGCAGTAAGCCATTCCCTCTTTTTACAACCTTCAGTGTAGCAGTAAACCATTCCCTCTTTTTACAACCTTCAGTGTAGCAGTAAACCATTCCCTCTTTTTACAACCTTCAGTGTAGCAGTAAGCCATTCCCTCTTTTTACAACCTTCAGTGTAGCAGTAAACCATTCCCTCTTTTTACAACCTTCAGTGTAGCAGTAAGCCATTCCCTCTTTTTACAACCTTCAGTGTAGCAGTAAACCATTCCCTCTTTTTACAACCTTCAGTGTAGCAGTAAACCATTCCCTCTTTTTACAACCTTCAGTGTAGCAGTAAACCATTCCCTCTTTTTACAACCTTCAGTGTAGCAGTAAGCCATTCCCTCTTTTTACAACCTTCAGTGTAGCAGTAAACCATTCCCTCTTTTTTATACCCTTCAGTGTAGCAGTAAAGACGGAGTACAGTATCACCGACACTTATTATTTTTGTCCTTTAAGTGGAAATGGGTCATGTTTAGCCCCACTAGTTTTGAGATTATAAGACATTCGGCCCATTATTTTGGCGATTTTAACACCTTTCGCCCCATTTCCTTGTCAATTTTAAGACCTTTAGTGACATTTAGGTGTCGATTATTTCCTGGCGAGCGAGAGCGAGCCTGCAATTTTAAGAGGAATCGGCCTTCGGCCGGGACATTTTTCTACCGAAAAATGTACAAATTTATCTTGAAGGGGATATAGGGGGTGTTTTTCTAAGCTTGATGGAGGCCTAGGAAGGAAACTAAAAAAAAATATATGAATAAATGAATTAATAGACCAAACAAACGGTCTGCCTCCCATTAACTTTGGTCTGGTAGCTGGTGAAGAATGTTCTAGGTTATTATATTTTGAGGGTGGGAAACCGCGGCTCAGATATTTTGGGACTGGATTGGCTTTGAGAGGGAATACAAGACAATTTGAAGAAAGTTGCATTGTTTTGGCCTTTTAATAACTTCCAGGGGCAACTGTTATCGGTATATCTGGTATGGCAGCTCATGAGTTAAATGCTGTCCCCTAAATAAATATAGTTCTAGTCTAGTTTGCAATGCAAGTGCAGGAGATCCGAAAAATGTTACCGGGAAATGTTTGGCCCTTGAAAGTTGACGATGAAAGCTCTCCTGTGTTACCCCTTAAGGGAGCCCACCTCGCTTTTGTTTTCTCTTTCTTTCCCTCTCTCTTTGGCTTGTATCCATTCGGCCCCATTCAGCCTAATGTTTTAAGACGTGTACCCCCATCCAGGTGTCAATATTTTCCTGACGAGCGGTAGCGAGCCAGCATATATATATTTTTGTTTTGACAGCAAGCTAAATTTGTACATTTTTCGATAGAAACATTTCTCCGGCGAAGCCGGATTTCTCCATACAATGCTGGCTCGCTATCGATCGCCAGAAAGAAATTGATACCTGGATGGGGATAAACGTCTTAAAACAGTTGGCTGAATGGGGCCGAATGGATACAAGCCAGGGAAAGAGAAAAAAGGAGAGAAAGATTAAAACAAATAACAGTGACCCCCCTTAGCCCTAGTTGGTCCTATTTGGAGGTCTTTATTTACCTCCCCTGTTTTGTCCAAATAGCTTGGAGTTTTTAAAATTATTCACACCATTAATGTGGCGAAACTAGTCTTAAACGCTTCACCCTATTCAGATGTCGATTTTTATCTGGGCGAGCGATAGCAAGCCTGGTATTCTTCGTACAAAAAATTTACAAATTAAGTTTGAAGGGGGTCTGGGTAGGCACTGTTAGATAATATGAATTTTGATTAAAAGAAGTCTGAGAAGGCGTATTTGTTACCCTAAGGGACAAACTAAAATGCATTACTCGAAAATGACAAAAGCAAATAAAATATAATAACCCCCCCAAGGCGACGGACCAGCCAGTGTTAATTCTACGCCTGGTCTAATATTACGCCTGCGCTGTAAGTAACGCCTGCATCTGTGTGACATAATCCACACAAGGAAAACATCTGGCACTTATTTGGGTATTTCGCGCTGGTTTTTATTATATTGTTTTGGTTCGCTTTGGATGTTCTGAAGTGTTCGTCTTGCCCCTCCGTCGTGAGAGTGGGCGGAGGTCTATTACTGGTTGTTTTTGTTGTTTTTGTTTTTGTTGGTCTGGATCAAGGGACTAATATATGTTACACTTCACTCACTATTTGTCACCCACTTTATTTCATTCAATATAACCTCTCACCCACCTTCCATCTCTCTCTCTCTCTCTCTCTCTCTCTCTCTCTTATGTATTGCCTCTCTTTTCTACCTATACTAATAATTTCCCAGTACATATGTATTTACTCTGCTTGGGTCTATTTTCTAACTATGTATCATGCTTACCCAAATGTCGGCGGGAGCGGTGGGTGGAGAGAGAGCCTCTGCTTTACTGCCCTTATTTTCAAATCAATATCAACTACTATCATAAAGTTAAGTCTGGACTGCCTAGTCAGGACAGCAAGGTCTGTGTGGCCTGTGGATCTATATCAATCTATGTAACTCTCTTCTCAAATCATCCGTACTACATACACATTAAACATAACATTACCTACAAAACAACTGGCATCAATAAATTTGCTATATTATAATAAATGTTAATACATTTAAAATACACACATAACAAAATGATAGTGAACAATGGCAGCAAGTCAAGGTTTGTGGGTCCAAGCATGCGGATCACACATATGCCTCACAATCAATATATTTCCATCCATTCTCCATTATGTTATTATCTGTTCGTCCATTGTCCTTAATGTTACCAAAGTGTATGTTATGGTCCAAGGGGTCAGAGCCTGGACCCGACTGTTGCCGTGAAATAATATCTAATAAACCCGCTGAAAGGAAGCTCATCTAAATAATGTTAAACATGACTAACGTAGTTAACTCGGATAAGAATGTTAAATCTATTCAGGGTAAGGATCGTTTAGATACTGTATACAGTATATATATATATATATTTATATGGACAGAGAGAAAGAGAGACGGATGATGACTATGTTGATGACACAATACAGCCTATATAAATACGTTCGTTGCTGATGACGCCACACCAATAATGATTTGCAAATAACGTTTTCTATCAATATTGACTCGCAAACATCATCTCTGCCAACCCTAAAGAAGCCATGCGGACATTTATATCAACATTGCGAGACTGTATTACTTAACATTATCTAGTCCGAATTTTTTGGATTATTTGGACATTTTATTTCATTTTTATTGAGGATTTTGCTTGCTTTTGCCATGTTCGAGCATTGTAATTTAGTTTGTCCCCTTGGCTAACAAAAACGCCTTCCTAAACTTCCTTAAAATTACAAAAAAATGCCCAACCAGACTCAGAGTCTCTCTCTCTCTCTCTCTCTCTCTCTCTCTCTCTCTCTCCTACTTTGCTTGTCCCGGTATGAATATTATGCACACAAGTTCACGCCCAGTCATAAAATATATATACGTACACATTATCTCAAGGTAACACACACACACACACACACACACACACACACACACACACACACACACACACACACACACACACACACACACACACACATACAAACACACATTCTTTTCATTCAGAAGGCTGGGAAAAGTAGAATGACAGACACTTTTCAGGTGGAACACAATAGACTCATCCTCCCAAATGTTGCTGAGTTCATAGGAAGACGCTGAAGGCTAGGGTGAAGGGTATAGGGGGCGAGGGACATACGCACACAGTCACACACACACTCACGAAATTACACGCACATAATCACACGGATCGACACCCTTACATACATTCACACACGCACACACACACACCCACCTACATACACACACACACACACACACATACACATACACACACACACACACACACACACACACACACCTACAGACACAAACACATACACACACCTACATACACATCCCTAGTAAATCCACCTGACCCATTTACACAATACTCTGCGACACAATACAATCAATGCATCACAGCCAAGCCAGGTATACACTCCCACGCAGCCAGGTAAGGCAATACTCCCACACTTTAATACATTGCATCCGTCAAGGAGTTCCGCTTCTTCATTTGCACATTGCAAACTCTGTCTGTAATGCAATATTCCCACGGTTAGTTTACACACACACACACACACACACACACACACACACACACACACACAAACATACATACATACATACATACAGACATACATACATACATACACACATATATATATATATATATACTGTATATATATATATATATATATATATATATATATATAGATAGATAGATAGATAGATAGATAGATAGATAGATAGATAGATATATAGATAGAGATATATATATATATATATAGAGAGAGAGAGAGAGAGAGAGAGAGAGAGAGAGAGAGAGAGAGAGAGAGAGAGAGAGAGCAAGAGAATGAGTGTGGGAGAGAAATATATATTCATACCGTATATATTCACCATTGTTAATGGTTTCCATCTCCGTGAATCAATATGTGGAAGTATATAGTATGGTTAACTAGTATGTATGCATGTAGTATGTTAAATATTATGGTTAACTAACAAGTATAGAGGCATGGTGTACCCCTAATATTTCCACGCTAGGGTTTTATCATTTTCGCTCGGTAATGTGTTTTTGCTTTTAGCTTTGCTATGTTTTTTCGATGTACATAAATATAAAGTGGGGATAGCAACACGTATTATGAAAAGCATGTATCCATCATAGCTTATATTTGTTCTGACTTCACTTACTTAACCTTACAATTATTGATAACAGGCCTTCCACAATACGTAGACGGAGAGCTCGTGAAAATAAAGCATATTTTGTTGAGAATCAATCATTTGTTGAGAATCATTGACAGTTGTATGCCAAAATACACTCCTGATAGAATAATGCTAAATTTACTTCTATACATAAAATCATGGAGAGGAGAGAACTCGGGTGGGCATATATACAGATTGTTCTAAATTGATTACATGAAAAACACTTGCTTCCAAGATGGTTACAATTACATAGGTAAGAACATATGAATCGCGAAAATAACCATATTTATCGATATATAACGTGAGCTAAAATAACAATAATCCGTTAAATATTAGATCCCATTACACTCCCTTACTTGATGTCTGCCCACAACACCCTATATTATAGGTAGAAACACGATATTATCATGAATTATTTTTTCCACGATTTTTGCCATGGTTTTGAACGGGTGATCCAAAAGCCGAGAGAGAGTTGGAATGCCCAAAATCATTAGCAATGTAATGTTACATTTTCCAGTGACTAAATAATTATCTCAATGCCAACCACCTTTATCATCGGAATGATAGCACTGATCTTTTCCGTTTGGCTGTCTGTAAATGTATAGCTAAATAAGTCACATTCAAAATACTGACATAATCCAGTCTAGCTTTTATCTTTAACCCGGCAAGCGTAAGTATGGCCTGCGACAAACGTACTTATATGCGAAAAGTCTTCTGTTGGCGGATGCAAACTCGAAATATATATTTTGTTATTGTGATTGATCAGACACCTTGATTAATTGAGCTTTGTACAAATTTAAGACAGGTTGCTAAAGTGCAAGGGACCTCTCCACCAGCCCTACCGTTACTTGGACAGCAAGATAGAAGTCTTAGAAAGCTTGATAAATAGGACTTAGAACGTTTCCTTGAATTAGGGGGGAACTTAGGACCCATGATTAAGGGAGCCCACCTCGCTTGTTTTCTCTTTCTCTCCCTCTCTCTTTGGCTTGTATCCATTCGGCCCCATTCAGCCTACTGTTTTAAGACGTTTACCCCCATTCAGGTGTCAATATTTTCCTGGTGAGCGATAGCGAGCCAGCATATATGTATTTTTGTTTTGACAGCAAGCTAAATTTGTACATTTTTCGATAGAAAAATTTCTTCGGCGAAGCCGGATTTTTCCATACAATGCTGGCTCGCTATCGCTCGCCATGAAGAAAACACCTGGATGGGGATGAACGTCTTAAAACAGTTAACTGAATGGGGCCGAATGGATACCAGCCAAGGAAAGAGAGAAAAGGAGAGAAAGATACAAACAAAAAGCCGGTGACCCCCCTTAATACGGCCCCATGAATGTTTGTAACTGACTGTACGGTACTTGTCCTTCATACTCACTTTCATTATAGTTCTACCCACTGATCTATTATTGGGTCATACCTGCGTTTGTTTACTATTCTCCTGTAACCTCCACCCCACCCCCTCTCCCTCTCTCTCTCTCTCTCACACACACACACACACACACACACACACACAACATAAACTCTATCCTCACACACACGCACACTATCCTTTCACCCACACACACGCAGACACACTGTATCCACACACACACACACGCACTCTATCCTCTCTCACTCACACACACACACACACACACTATCCTCTGACCCACACACACATATTCGGTAGCTTGTTTACCTTGTGTCTAACCTACAACTGCAGGAGATTGTACACCACCAACCCCACCACCACCATAGCGGCCTTGGGATTGTAGGGCTGAGAACGGCTCCACATTCATCCCCACACCGGGTTTCGCAATTCAGTTTATCTTGGGGGCCATTGTTGTTGTTGTTGTTGTTGTTGTTGTTGTTGTTGTTGCTGTTGTACTCTTACCTCTCCCTCTCTCTCTCTCTATCCCCCATTGTTGTTGTTGTTGTTGTTGTTGTTATCTCCCCCCTCTCTCTCTATCCCCCATTGTTGTTGTTGTTGTTGTTGTTGTGGTAATCTTCCTCCCCCCTCTCTCTACCCCCATTGTTGCTGTTATTGTTGATGTTGTTGTTATCCCCCCCAACCTCTCTCTCTACGCCCTACCCCAACCCACCCCACCCACCATCCCCACACACATACACACACGTTTTCTACCACTATCCTCTGTTCCATCCCTGTGCCGTGTTGTCTCTGTCCATACCCTGAGGCAGATCCAACTAACCTTCATCCCTCGCTTATTATTATTATTCTGTCACCATCTTCCGTTCATCTCAGGTACCTTGTCTCTGTCCATACCCTGAGGCAGATCCAACTAACCTTCATCCCTCCCTTATTTTTCTTCTTCTGTCACTATCTTTCGTTCATCTCAGGTACCTTGTCTCTGTCCAAACCCTGAGGTTGAGCCAACTAACCTTCATCACGTTCCTCCTCATATATACGCACGTTCACTAAATGTATCACAATGCACTTTCCCTTTCAAGCTCTGGTAAATATACACAGTAAACAATGCCCCCCCCCCCCCCCATGTTTTCAATCAAGCGGCTGGCCAACATAATACGAAGTGGCTACGGGACACCACCAGTGGTGTCACGCAGCCCAGCCTCACTGGCTGGGCTACGTGACACTACCAGTGGTGTCTCGCAGCCCAGCCACACTGGGTAGGCTACGGGACACCACCACAAGTGTTTTCGTATTTATCGCCATATAATTCAGCCAATTAGACTGTTGAATCGAAATTCTTTGGATTATTATTTATATTATCATTAAAAACGTTGGACTTTATTAAATTATATTCCTACATGTTGTATATACAGACCTATTCCACACTCAACTCCCTACGCCACACCACAGGCGCCTGAGTAGATGCTCGTGCGTCTATACAGGTATCTATATGTATATATAATAAAAATGTTATTATATACATATAGATACCTGTATAGACGCACGAGCATCTACTCAGGCGCCTGTGGCCACACACACTCACACATACCTATTTATACATCTAACTAGGCTTATATATACCGGTAGCCGTTATATGTGTGTATATTCTTCGTCTTACATATCCATCTTATAAGAACATATGGGAGTCTGCAGACAGTCGATTGGCCAACACAAGGCAGATCCCTCTCACACCCAACCCATCTCGTTCATACGTTTATCTAATTTTATTTTGAAACTCTATCGTTCTTGATCCCACAATGGCGCTAGGTATCCTATTCCACATGTCTATTGTCTACATATCTGTTACCATTATGGTATAATCAAACAGAATTAAAAGTCATTCATACTTGCATAACGTGCTATAAGACAGCTTGACGACGTTCACAAGCACAAGTGCGTCAATGTGTGGATAGTTACATGTGTTTGTGTAAATTAATATGTTTGTGAGTGTAATAAAAAGTAATGCAAATACAGTATATGTTCGTAAATAAATGTTTGTTTACAAAATTAATGTTATATGGATGTTCAAATGCATGTCTACATGAGTATGTATGTGCGTGTGTAATGGCATGTACGTTTGGGTCATAATTTGGAAGGAACAAAATTATATATTTGTGAAAGAAATTGCAAAGTACACTGTAAAGTGATCAGCTCAGTAGCAGTAGGCTTTCAAGAATAAACTGAATAGCTCAATGAATTAATTGGGTGTGAGCTGGATCTGCCTTGCGTAGGCCAGTTGGGGGGGGGGGGGGGGCGCAGTGCAACCTTGCATGCACGAGTAGGAATGTGCATGTACGAGCATAAAGCCTGTACGTTTGTGAGTGGAAATATGTGTTTGTATAATGGATGTACAAAATTAATAATGAATGTACAATATGTTTGTGTGTGTGAGTGTGTGTGTGTGATAGAGAGAGAATGAGAGAGTCATTCACATGACTTGTCTTTGTGAATGTGTGTTTGTGTTTGTGCTTAGGAATGCGAATATATTTGTGCGTGTGGTTCTGAAAGAACATTAGAGTGTGGGTGCGATTGTGGGAGGGAATATTAATGTGTGTGTGTGTATTCTGATTGGAAATGTGAAGGCGAGTGTGTAATTGTGAATGTATGTTCGAATATATGTGCGTTGTCGAGTGGTAATCTAAAAGTGTGTGTGTGTGTGTACATATGAATATAAATCACCGAACTTGTTTGCCAAGGTGAATACATGCAATGCAAGTTAATGACATTGTGGGTAGGAATACGAATATGTGTTCCAGAATGATTTTGTGCGTGAAAATGTGAATGTGCATGAGTTTGTGTGTGTTTATATAGTGAATCAACATAGAAGATAATAGGTAACATTTCTCAATTGATGATGCATATATTGTCTGGTGATTATTGGCATCCAAATGTGATGTTTGGTTAATTTAGGATAGGGATTGTAATTGGTAAATCTATAGTATTATAAAACATTTATATTGCTACCATGTGAGTGCGGCCGAAGAAGGTTGCCAACAAAAACACCCGCTGACCAACCTCAAGCTAATCCAGGTAATCCAGAAAATTAACACCTACTTGTAAATTGTACCCCTCTCTCTCTCTCTCTCTCTCTCTCTCTCTCTCTCTCTCTCTCTCTCTCTCTCTCTCTCTCTCTCTCTCTCATATATATATATATATATTAACAACCTTGATGTAGGAATAACTAGCAAAATCAGTAAATTTACAGATGACACTAAAATGGAAACACTCCAAATAGATTTAGACATATTACACACATGGGTAGTAAACTGGCAGATCATGTTCAATGTAGGTAAATGCAGTGTAGTAAAATTGAGTAAATCGATAGGAAATGCAGTATACAATTTCGATAACGTGGATATAACTAACTCAAATAATGAAAAAGACTTGAGAATCATCGTCAACTGTGATTTGAAACCAAGAAATCAATGCATCAGTGTTCGAAATAAGGCAAATAGAGTTCTTGGATGTATATCTAGAAGTGTGTGTAACAGAACAGCAGACATAATCTTGAAATTTTATCTAGCGTTAGTGAGACTACACAATGAATTATGCTGTTCAAAATTGGAGTCCCTATTAGAGAATGAACATAGATTCCTTGGAGAGAGTACAACTAAGAATGACAAAAAATAATCTGTAATAATAGAAATCTTCCATATGAAGACAGGTTGAAGAAGCTAGGCTTACATTCGTTAGAAAGACGCAGAGTTACATATGATATGATATGATAGATATGATAGAGGTGTTCAAGTGGGTAAGTGAGATAGGCTAAATGCAGGGGATATGAAAGATGTACTGAAGCTCAGCGATAGCGAGAAAACTCAAACAAATAGTTTCAAATGGGATACTTTTCGTTTCAAGAAATATAGGCAAATACTGGTTTGGTAAGAGTTGTATATACCTGTGGAACAGGCTACCTAGCACCATAGTGCGATAAAGAATGATAGGGAGCTTCAAAATACAATTAGATAGACATATGGACAAGATGGGTTGGGAGAAGAGGGATCTGCCTTGTGTGGGCCAATCGGCTTTATGCGGGCTCCCATTTTCTTATTTTTTCTTCTTCTTTTCTGTGTATGAAGGAGACAAAAGGCAGGTTACTAAGCTATAATACCATATACATATCTCTCTTATTGATACCTTTCATCGACTTAAAACACCTCTATCATTATTTCCTCTACATATTCGTCTTTCTAGCAATATGACAGCAATATTAACTAATAAGTCAGTCAGTCACAACTAATAATTATTATAATGTTTATAACACACACACACAAACACACACATTATATATATATACAGTATATGTGTGTGTGTGTATTAGAATATACAATGGGTGAAGCATTAGAACAAAAATAGATTATTGGTGAGTGGGAGGAGTATAATCTGTGATTAGAGGACCAGGTGGATCCTCTAATCACATTTAATTGGTACCATTGACTGCCTTGGTCCTTTAATTACAATTTATACTCCTCCCATTCCCCACTACCTCTTTTCTTAGTTGATACAATTTTTATATTTAACTGAATATTTAATAGAGATGAGCTGCTTGAGGAGTATGTGTGGAGTTACTCGTAGAGACAGATTGAGGAATGAAGAGATACGTAGGAGAGTGGGGCAGCAGGAACATTTGTCAGCCAGAGTGGACAGAAGGGTGCTGAGCTGGTATGGTCATGTTGAACGAATGGGAGATGAAAGGCTTACAAAGAGAATATGCGAGTCAGGTACAAGGGAAGATAGAAGGGCAGGAAGACCCCCATTGAGATGGAGAGACTGTGTAAGAAAGGCTTTGGATGATAGAGGAATGACTATAGATCAGGCAGGGGAAGTGGTGGTGGACAGGAGTGAATGGAGAATGCTTGTGAATAGTTGAGTGAACACGTGGTCATTTGGAGTAAGGGGTCGGGCGCAAGCTGGACTAGATAATAGTCCATCAGGCGCCTGGCCCGGGGAGACGATTAATATGAAGGGTGTGCCTGGAAGTGTGGTGGGAGGGCTTGTGGCTTTGGCTCCGCTGCATGTCTGCCTGCCGAGATCGGAACCTCTCCGGGTGGTCAGGGGCCGTGGGAGTGCTGGAGCGACCTTGGTAACCCTGGTCTCTGGATCTTCTCCTGGGTGACCTGGATGTGTGAGAGTTTGTGTTTTTTATCTGTGTTTATTTTATTTTTTTTATGTTGTTTTTGTGTTTTCCCTGTTCTTGCTCTGTCTTGAGTCGGCTACCCCCAAAATGGGGATTGGGCCTGAGCATATAGATAGATAGATAGATTAAATAGTGGATGCTAACGTGCTATTAAGAATATGTACGTATTGTATGCATGAATGTATGTATATATATATATATATATATATATATATATATATATATATATATATATATGGGTAGAGGAGGAGGTAATTAGTTAAAAGTTACTTAACTATAACTGTAATGATATTGGAGTTGGACATTATTGAATTTATATATGTACTTTGGCACATGTTGCTTAGAAGAGGATTACAAAGGAGTACAAAGGAGGAGAGAGAGAGAGAGAGAGAGAGAGAGAGAGAGAGAGAGAGAGAGAGAGAGAGAACATAACATAAGAACAACCTAAGATAATGGGAGTCTGCAGAAAGTCAATTGGCCCACACAAGGCAGATCCCTTTCACACCCAACCCATCTTGATTAGAGCAATGCCCATATTCACCTTATTTACTAATACTATTTCAAACTATCTTGGTAATAAATCAAGCACTTGATGTAGGTCCTAGAACAAACTATTACCATATGAATCCATATATTTAGTCTAAACAAATCCTCTATGGTGTTATCCTAATGCCCTATTTATTATTTATAATGGGGGTTGGGTGTGAGTGGAATCTGCCGGTTGTTGTCCAGTCGGCTCTCTGCAGACCCCCGTTTTCCCATGTTGACCTCTGATCGTTTTGGTGAGGTCAGTCCTCATGGTGTTAGTGAGTTGGGCCTATTATTAGGCCTTATAATTAGTGTTGGGTGTGAGAGGGATCTGCCGTATATGAGCCGATCGGCTTTCTGCAGACTCCCATTTTCTTATGTTCTTATGTTCTTATATGTAAGTCCTAGGACTTAACACATGATAGAAATCGTCCTTACGTATTCAAGTTCAGTGATAGGGAAAGAACTCGAACAAATGGTTTCAAATTAGATATTTTTTCGTTTCAGAAAAGATATAGGCAAATATTGGTTTGGTAACAGAGTTGTAGATAGGTGGAATAAGCTACCAAGTGTTATAGTGGAATCAAGAACTATAGAGAGCATTAAGAAAAAAATAGATTGGCATATGGGCGAGATGGGTTGGGTGTGAGGGGAATCTACCGGGTGTGGGCCAATCGGCGCTTGACAGACCCTCATTGTCTGTCCTCTGACCGTTTTGGTGAGGTCGATCCTCATGGTATTAGTGAGCTGAGCCTATAATTAGGCCTTGTAATTAGGGTTGGATGTGAGAGGGAACTGTCTTGTGTGGGCCAATCGGCTCTCTGCAGACTCATTTTTTTATGTTCTTATATTGAGAAAGATTGAACACATTAGGCCTACATCCATTAAGGAGGTATATATACGGTATATATATATATATATATATATATATATATATATATATATATATATATATATATATATATATATATATATATTCACTTTTGGGGAGAGGAGGTAGTAATAATAAATAGTAGTTGCTAAAATATAACTGTAAGGATATTGGAGTTGGACATTATTGAATTTATATATGTTTGGTACTAGGGTACAGTCTTTCTTCTATTCAACTGCTGAGCTCTGGAACTCTCTCCCAGAATCAGTCTTTCACTCTTCCTATGACTTAAATTGCTTCAAACTTCGTGTGTACGCACTGTGCCCTTGTACAGAGCAAGAAGCTGAGCAGGGGTAAAGAACTCCTTGAGGCAGTTGAGCACATCCAGCTTCTGGGAGGCTGCCTTAGCAAGACTGGTAATATGGTCCTTCTAAGTAAGTGCAGAAGAAGAAGAGAAACCAAGAATATTGAGAGAAGATGAATGATTGATGTTTGTATTGTTGAAGTATAAGCGATAGTCTTCTGGCGGTTCCGGACGGGTAGTAAGATGGAGAAATTAGGTTTCGGGAGCATTAAAAGCAACAAGGTAAGGTGTTCTGCTTTGTAATCTGCAAATTCGAAGTGGTTAAGGTATTCCCCATCTGTATGTATTCCTTTTTTTCATGAACACATTCTAAAGATCACTTGAAAACCGTAGGTGAGATCGTGTCGCCCCGTCTCACTCATTTCCCAATCTTTATCTTCCCTATGTCTGTATGTAACCTGAACATGGCATATATATATATATATTATACAACACACACACATTTTCATTTACAAGTGGACAAGGATTCACTATTAAAAGCACCTATCCTGGCATGTATAATTCTACTCACAAACATACAACCACGTGCTCACACACACACTTACACAAACACAACTTTATATTCACAATCACAGAAACATTTCGTACTTTCATTCACAAACCCATTCGTAAATATTTCCATCCACACCGTTACCATTCATTTGTACACACACACACACACACACACACACACTGAAGAATCTCAATTTCCCAAGCTTGGAAGAGAAGACGTGTGAGGGGTATATAACAACGATTTACAAAGACTGTTGTGAGGTAACCTGGTAGGATCAAAGGGCACGTGTTTAAACTAAGAAAAAATAGATGGAAATACGATATGAACAAATTTAGCTATAACATCAAGCTTTGTATACGTGGAACACTTGTGGTGGTGTCCCGTAGCCAGCCACACTGGGTAGGCTACGGGACACCACCACAAGTGTTCCACGTATACAAAGCTTGATGTTATAGCTAAATTTGTTCATATCGTATTTCCATCTATTTTTTCTTAGTTTAAACACGTGCCCTTTGATCCTACCAGGTTACCTCACAACAAAGTCTTTGTAAATCGTTGTTATAATAGGGACTCCAATTTTGAACAGCATAATTCATTGTGTAGTCTCACTAACGCTAGATAAAATTTCAAGATTATGTCTGCTGTTCTGTTACACACACTTCTAGATATACATCCAAGAACTCTATTTGCCTTATTTCGAACACTGATGCATTGATTTCTTGGTTTCAAATCACAGTTGACGATGATTCTCAAGTCTTTTTCATTATTTGAGTTAGTTATATCCACGTTATCGAAATTGTATACTGCATTTCCTATCGATTTACTCAATTTTACTACACTGCATTTATCTACATTGAACTTGATCTGCCAGTTTACTACCCATGTGTGTAATATGTCTAAATCTATTTGGAGTGTTTCCATTTTAGTGTCATCTGTAAATTTACTGATTTTGCTAGTTATTCCTACATCAAGGTTGTTAATATATATATATATATATATATATATATATATATATATATATATATATATATATATATATATATATATATATATATATATATATATATATGAGAGAGAGAGAGAGAGAGAGAGGGGTACAATTTACAAGTAGGTGTTAATTTTCTGGATTACCTGGATTAGCTTGAGGTTGGTCAGCGGGTGTTTTTGTTGGCAACCTTCTTCGGCCGCACTCACATGGTAGCAATATAAATGTTTTATAATGCTATAGATTTACCAATTACAATCCCTATCCTAAATTAACCAAACATCACATTTGGATGCCAATAATCACCAGACAATATATGCATCATCAATTGAGAAATGTTACCTATTATCTTCTATGTTGATTCACTATATAAACACACACAAACTCATGCACATTCACATTTTCACGCACAAAATCATTCTGGAACACATATTCGTATTCCTACCCACAATGTCATTAACTTGCATTGCATGTATTCACCTTGACAAACAAGTTCGGTGATTTATATTCATATATGTACACACACACACACACTTTTAGATTACCACTCGACAACGCACATATATTCGAACATACATTCACAATTACACACTCGCCTTCACATTTCCAATCAGAATACACACACACACACATTGATATTTCCCTCCCACAATCGCACCCACACTCTAATGTTCTTTCAGAACCACACGCACAAATATATATTCGCATTCCTAAGCACAAACACAAACACACATTCACAAAGACAAGTCATGTGAATGACTCTCTCATTCTCTCTCTATCACACACACACACACTCACACACACAAACATATTGTACATTCATTATTAATTTTGTACATCCATTATACAAACACATATTTCCACTCACAAACGTACAGGCTTTATGCTCGTACATGCACATTCCTACTCGTGCATGCAAGGTTGCAATGCGCCCCCCCCCCCCCCCAACTGGCCTACGCAAGGCAGATCCAGCTCACACCCAATTAATTCATTGAGCTATTCAGTTTATTCTTGAAAGCCTACTGCTACTGAGCTGATCACTTTACAGTGTACTTTGCAATTTCTTTCACAAATATATCATTTTGTTCCTTCCAAATTATGACCCAAACGTACATGCCATTACACACGCACATACATACTCATGTAGACATGCATTTGAACATCCATATAACATTAATTTTGTAAACAAACATTTATTTACGAACATATACTGTATTTGCATTACTTTTATTACACTCACAAACATATTAATTTACACAAACACATGTAACTATCCACACATTGACGCACTTGTGCTTGTGAACGTCGTCAAGCTGTCTTATAGCACGTTATGCAAGTATGAATGACTTTAATTCTGTTTGATTATACCATAATGGTAACAGATATGTAGACAATAGACATGTGGAATAGGATACCTAGCGCCATTGTGGGATCAAGAACGATAGACTTTCAAAATAAAATTAGATAAACGTATGAACGAGATGGGTTGGGTGTGAGAGGGATCTGCCTTGTGTTGGCCAATCGACTGTCTGCAGACTCCCATATGTTCTTATAAGATGGATATGTAAGACGAAGAATATACACACATATAACGGCTACCGGTATATATAAGCCTAGTTAGATGTATAAATAGGTATGTGTGAGTGTGTGTGGCCACAGGCGCCTGAGTAGATGCTCGTGCGTCTATACAGGTATCTATATGTATATATAATAACATTTTTATTATATATACATATAGATACCTGTATAGACGCACGAGCATCTACTCAGGCGCCTGTGGTGTGGCGTAGGGAGTTGAGTGTGGAATAGGTCTGTATATACAACATGTAGGAATATAATTTAATAAAGTCCAACGTTTTTAATGATAATATAAATAATAATCCAAAGAATTTCGATTCAACAGTCTAATTGGCTGAATTATATGGCGATAAATACGAAAACACTTGTGGTGGTGTCCTGTAGCCTACCCAGTGTGGCTGGGCTGCGAGACACCACTGGTAGTGTCACGCAGCCCAGCCAGTGAGGCTGGGCTACGGCAAGGTTAAGAGATACCTTTTTATCTCTTTTATCTCTTAACCTTGGGCTACGGGACACCACCAGTGGTGTCCCGTAGCCCAGCCTCACTGGCTGGGCTGCGTGACACCACTGGTGGTGTCCCGTAGCCACTTCGAACATAATACCGTAATTTCAACAGTTACAAACTATACATTTTCATCGATAATACTAATTGTGCTTTGCATTTGACCCCCTCTGTACCGGCGACGTCTTTTGTATTTTATTCTAGCTATATTTAGACGATTATGTGCACTTCAAGAAGGATATGTGATAGTAAACACTATAATGCGAGATAGTCCGAAGCCTGTTAATTACCTTTTACAACTGAGTTAAATCGTCTCGCAGTAGCCAGAATAAAGTTAATAGGATGTCGCCGGTACAGAAGGGGTTAATATATGCTATAGGACTAAGAAGCCGTGAAACAGAACCAGGATTCCGAAATGACTAAGTTTACGGTATCTTACCATTAACTTACAGTACAGATATTTGTTTTCAATGTAGTCTGTTCACCTTCACTTGGCAGCTAACTCCATTCACCTCACAGTTACACCTGATTAGTCTTTATAGTTTTGTTTTTCATCTTGTGGACATATATAAAAGTTCTTCATTTATTCAGTTTCCAGGCTCACTCCACACATCACTACCAACCAACGAACCATGCACAGTTGGCCAAATAAGTCATGTCTCCGCTGTCATTACGTTTTGCTCGCTGTATGCTGTAGTAATGTCTGACATAATATGTTGAATAGGGTGAGTAAAGATAGGAACATGTTTGTATATCTCTCTCGAAACGATGAAGTAATGCTTAGATAGTGCTGATACTAATTATTGATCGAAATATACTTGGTGCCGCGACATCACTTATTTGGCTAACTATACAGTCACAATCAAAGGTTCGTCGACATTCTTAGTTATGCACTGGGTCCCGGATGTCTAGGTTGCTATCACTTTTCCCTGACAGTCCTCATGTGGTGCTAAAATTGTATAACCCTTGACTAGACTAACAGACTGACGCTTTACAAATGTCGAGGTCGTGTCCTTTTCTTTTAAGGGGAAGTTTTAGTTTGCTCCGCATACATTTACAAAGCCTAAAAAATATAAATCAATAAAAATACTGCCAAGAAACTCATCCCCTCCCCCCCCCCCCCTTCCCACCCACCCACCTGACTCACCCCCACACACAGGTTCTAGATATATATGTACATTTTTCGGTGGAAAATGAGCCCCTCCTACATTACAAACTCGCTATCGATCGACAGGTTAATATCCACACCGAATTGGAAAAATTAGGTGTTCAAATTGACAGGAATGGGGGCGAAAGATCTTAAAATCGTCAAACTAATGGGGCGAACGTCCTAAGATCTCACAAATAATTGGGACTAAACATGAGAGAGAAGGGGGTTCAGGAAATAATAACATTAGGTGATAATTTCCCACAGCGTATCCTCAGAGGTGTCAGCGAACTATTGATTGTGACTGTACCATCATACTTAACCCCTTTACCACCCGGACGTCATTTTATTACTTGTCTGGCTACCATTAGACGATGTTCTTTAGCTTAACCCTATGAGGATAATGACTCGTTGTGACAGTATATTCTGGGTATCCTTAGACGATTGCATACAGCTTAAGAGGGGTCTGTGGGAATTAATAGGGTAAATACTATCTCAAATAACCCTCCGACTTCCATATACCCTTCCTTATCTGAACATAATAGTCTAATAATAGCCAGGAAACAGAAAAGAAATGCGTATTGTATCTAGGACTCCAAGGGATAAACACTATCTCAATAAACCATCCGAATAACATACGACTTTACTAAACTGCATAAAATCGTTTAATGTTAGCCAGAATAAAAGGTAAGACAGACCCAAGTTATTTTGAAACGAGAACAATAGAAGTTTTATAGCCGATGCTGCGATACTACTACCTTCCCCAACAGCGAGAAAGTGAGTCCGTGTGCGAAAGAGAGAGAGAGAGAGAGAGAGAGAGAGAGAGAGAGAGAGAGATAATGAAAGTGTGTGAATGTTCTGGGTTTTTTATTTTTCTTGGCGTTTTGTGTTTCTGTGGTTCATCTTACTCAAGGGGAACATAAGGGTTAGCGTATACAATATAATACTGGTCTATGTTCTACCAGCCGTCCGGCAGGCTCAGTTGATTGTATCTCTGCTTAACCATCCCAGCAGTCTCGCGTTCACTCCTTGCTCAGGTTGAAAAGATGTTCAGGGATATAGCCAGTGGTTACCGTCTTCCCTTGAGCAAGGGCGATGGGTAATGATCTCTGGTTGATTAAAGAAGGTCAAGTGCTTGTGAATCTTGGAAGGAGGGAGTTACGGGCGCTATATAAGCAACCAGACGAATATTTGTAATAATATTTCCATGCACACACAATTGTTGCAGTGCAGTATGATTGTGGTGAAAGTAAAGCTTGTATTTTTGGACAGTAGCCAGTAGGGAGAACTGCCACCGAGCTACTCTTTAGTATGATATTGTAGTTACTCGTAAATACTGTATATTGTATGTATGTATGTATGTATGTATGTATGTATGTATGTATGTATGTGTGTTTGTATGTATGTAGGCCTATGTGTGTATGTATGTATGTATGTATGTGTGTATACTGTATACTCAGGCACATACCCCATTGCTGGGGGTGGCTGACTCGAGACATAGCCAAACAGAAACCTTTAAAGTTCCAATTCTTGAAGTCCGAGACCACTTTCGAGTTACCTCGCCCCTTTATCTGTCTATTTTCTACCGAATAATGTACAAATTTATCTTGAAGGGGGGTCTTGGGGGTGTTTTTTAAAGCTTGATGGAGACCTAGCGAAGACACTAACAAAATATATGATTGAATAAATTAGAAGACCAAAAAATAACAAAGTCTCCTTAATATGCGTTTCACCTTTGACTGCAGCCAACTGTACATAATATAAAGATGATCGTGTACAAAGTAACAATCATTAACACTGTTTGATCCAACCTCTTGTGGGTTATTAGGAGGCTTTGTTTAATTATTATTGGGTATTGTCCTTACTCTTACCGTGTTCGAGCATTGCATTTTAGTTTGTCCCCTAGGCTAACACAAACTCCTTCCGAGACTTCCTTCAAGCTAAAACAAAATATGCCCATTTAGTCCTTCTTCAATCTAAATTTGTACATTTTTCGATAGGAAAATGCCCCGTCCGAAGGCCGATTTCTTCTAAGTTAACAGGCTCGCTATTGTTGGCCTAACAAACAAATCGACACCAAATTGCCAAACTGACGGGGTGAAGCGTCTTAAGATCTCCAAAGTAATGGAACGAAACAGAGGAGGACCAAAAAGACCCCCTCGGAAGGAAGGCTCGGGTCAAATAGGGTGAAGGGGACATCAAGATAGACCTTGGGGATATGACCCGAGATCTGTTTTCGTCAATTATTTTCGGTGACCATTTACTTTTACGTTAAGAGGACAGTGGTTATTTTGTGGGGTCTATTTGTTTATATATTCAGTATTTTTTTGTTTTCCTCCCTAGACCTCCATCAAACTTAAAACAAAACATCCATTACATCCCCCTTCGAGATTAAGTTGTAAATTTTTCGGTAGAAAAATGTCACGGCCGAAGGCCGCTTCCTCCACAATCACAATTAGTTTTCTCCCTG